>CM057338.1:559022639-559622639 GCA_030015575.1 Agapanthus africanus
ATGGTTTGTCTTTATCATCACTATTACATATTGATAGAGCCCATAGGATTCTTGCTTGACTACCAGTATTATGATGGAGATCATATCTGTGGGAGCTGGGGGTCTATAAGCACATCCTTAAAAGTCCCTAGTCGTAGGAGTATCGAGACTGGGCATCGATACTCCAGTGTAGACTAGTGTATACTGATCGAGACCCCGACGAGGGGCGGTAGCCAGGTCTCACAAGCCATTCTGTTAGTTTGTTCACCTAAGATAGTATGCATGTGCTCATTGGGTTATGAGTACACTGGATGGACTCGCCGGGAACGTGCTAGTTGGTATTATACCTATTGTCAAATAGCAGTTCCCAGGTGACATGTGTACAGGTTAGTCTGTCGACCTGAGATCGTCATTTGTCTCGTGTGAGTTCCTACTGTGCTTTGATTACTACCCTACCATGGCTCAAAGGAGTCGTGCAAACAGGTTTTAGTTGGGTACAGTCCCAAGCCACATGGAGGCAGTGATTGGATCGTCGGGGATTTGTCCCTCCCGGTATTGGGGGTTGTTGTCGCGTTGTGTAAGGATGGCCATCACCAAAATCCGTGGTCACGGTGGACGAGAATTATCGATCCAGGATTGAAAGTTTCTCAGGTGGTGATGGGTTTCATGCCGACACTAAATGTCGCGTTGTTAGGGGTCTGACTTTATCCACCCCCCTAAACTCGATATGCGATACTCTTAGACGAACAGACCGGACTGTACGGATATTTTCACTGTCTGGCTCAGTAGGGGTTTTGGATGAGTTTGCTCACCGTCCTTCCTTTCGCTCAATATCTGGGTAGCCGTTACGTACAGCTAGTGCCGCTGACGTGCTTGTGGTTAAACCCACTGCCGGAGTATTGACGAGTCTTTAGAGTCCCACAAAGAGGATTTCTCTGGTTCTGGCCAAATGTTGTAGTATCCGTATTGGATACGTGCAAGGTTCGGATCGATTGATGTACATTGTACTCGGACTTTCGATTGGACAGTTGATAATACTAGTCGGCTCGGGTTTTGAGCCGGATTATTAAATCATGCATATATTTAATAATTTACGTATATGTATTTCGGTACGTATATTCTAGTATTATATTCTTTATGTTATTCTATCTCTTTGGATATTCGTATTTCGGTACGAATGCATGTATGTATATACTGTAGAATGTAATCCATATTTTTACCAGATAATATTCTAGAATGTGCCACTTCATTTTTGATTTGACCATTTTCATAAAATGGATAATGAGGTGGAAATTAAATATGGAGGTATAGTGAGAACCATGCCTGCAATAGTGCACACAAATGAATTATTAATTCATTTGTGTTCACTATTCAAGCATGGTGGGATTTTAAAAATGGAAAAATAGTTTTAACAAAATCAAGCATTCAATATTTTTTTCTTTGAAGAGAGAGAGCTTTTTTTTGGATGCATGGTTGGTTTTCTTCATTTGAGCTTGAGCTCCTCCTTCACCATTAGCTTCACCACCTCTAGCTTTCCATGGTTGCTTCCACCTTCATTGTTTTGAGATAGATAACACTTAGACCACATTCACTACATCCTCGGCTCTCTAGGGTAGCATCCTAGAGACCCTAGTTGCTCCACTTGCCTCTTGATATGGAGCTAGAGCCGGAATTACATCCCTCGGGTAGATCGTCTATGATGAAGGAAGACCGGCGACCAACTTCGTTCAAGCATGCCTCAAGGAGCCATGGAGGAAGACGAAGACCGAAGGACTTAGTTCCATTAGGTATAACCATTCCTATCTCTTTTGTAAGTTTGCTAGTTTTAAGGTTAATGGTTTCGATCTTGGGCATAGGGTAATGGTAGCACCGGGTTTTAGAAAATTTTGTTCCGCATTTAGCCACGGTTTGATGGTCAGGAGCTCCCATAACCGAACAATGTACTCGCCCTGATGTAGCTTATGCACTGGGTGTAGTAAGCAGGTATCAATCCAACCCAGGAGAGAATCACTGGACAGCTTTGAAGAACATTCTTAAGTACTTGCGAAGGACTAAAGAAATGGTCTTGGTGTATGGTAACGGGGATCTCCAAATGGAGGCCTTTACCGATTCGAGCTTCTAGAGTGATAAGGATGACAGCAAATCTATCTCAGGGTTTGTATTTATCCTCAATGGAGGGGCGGTATGTTGGAAGAGTTCCAAACAGGATACCGTTGCAGACTCCACGATTGAAGCTGGGTATATTGCTGCAAATGAGGCTGCCAACGAAGCCGTCTGGATGAAGAAGTTCATCTCGGAGCTAGGAGTAGTTCTAACCATTATTGATCCAATACCATTGTATTGTGATAATAATGTGGCTATGCCGTTGGCCAAAGAGCCCGGGTCCCATCAGCGATCCAGACACATCCCGAGGCGATATTATCTGATCCGGGAGATAGTTGACTGCCATGAGATCGAGATTCGGAGAGTAGATACAAAGAATAACACCGCGGATCCACTCACCAACGCCCTCCATCAGCCGCAGCATAAGCGACTTTTTGAGATGTTGTGTATGAGATACGCTAATAATTGGCCTTAGTGCAAGTGGGAGATTGTTGGATATATGTATGTCCTAGAGGCTATTATTTGATAGTGGATGTATCGGTATGTGTGTGTGTGTGTGTTTTCAGAGGACATTCTTGCTCGACATGATAGTATGCAATCTGGTTGTTCTTTATCTTGACATGTTCACTTGATCATGCATATTACTCATTTAGTACATGTTAATAAAGCCCTTAGGATATTTGCTTGACAACTGGGATTGTGATGCAGATCATACTAGAAGGACATGTGTAGTTTATAAGCATATCCTTAAAATGTTCCTAGTCGTGGGTGTATCGAAACGGGGCATCAATATTCCAGAGTAGACTAGCGTATACGTTTCTTGACCCATCTGATGGGCGATGGATGATCCCATATCCATTAGTGTGGTGACACCAAAGACCGTATACGGGTGCTCAGTGGAGACCGGGTACACTGAACGAGCTCGCCGAGAACTCCTATGTGGTAATATATCTATCGTCGGATAGCAGTTCTCAGGTGACATTGGTACAGGTTAGTCTGTAGACCCAAGATCGTAATAGAGTCTTGTGTGTGCTCCCACTGTACTTTGATCTCCACCCTACCATGGCTTTACTGAGTTGTGCAAACAAGTGGATTTTGGGTACAGTCCCGAGGCACATGGAGGCAATGAGCGATAGGAGGGGTTTCGTCTCTCCCTGTATTGGGGGTTGATATTGCGCTATGCTCGATTGGCTATAACAAGAAGTCCCTAGCCAGGGCTGATGAGATTTACTGATAAGTGTTATCAGTAGTTTATCGATCTGTTATAGGCCTTATACCGGCATGACTTATTGAGTTATTGGGGTCGACGATACCATCCCTAGACTCGATATGCAGCATATCTGACGAAGAGACCGGACTGTACGGTAAGTGTTGCCAGTTGGCTCGTCGGAAGTGTTGACAGATTCACTTGTTTTTCTTCTGATCACTCAATACCTGGGAGCCGTTACATACAGCTAGTGTCGCTAACAGTTTGTGGGTATGTGATATGATCACTGCCTACTGCTAGTGTATTGATGAGTTTTAGAGTCCCACAAAGGGGTTACCTAGCTCGGGCGAAACGATGTTGGGTGCATATGGGGATATGCGCGGGAGCTTGATTAAATGCGTGTATATGATACCGCATTTTAATCTAGCATTTACTATTGGTCGGGTCGTATGTGATATGACGGGTTATTAAATCAAGTGTTGATTTAATATTAATGACCATTAGCTCATTTATTAAAACCTATTTCTTTATGTTGTATGCATGAGTGTATATATATATTGATATGGATGCACACATGCATGCATACATGTGTCATGTTTGATGATACATTGGTGATGGCAATGCAAGAATCACATGGAGAATTATTTATATATTTTGATTATTAAGAAAAAAGAAATGGGAATAAAATCATGGTTGAGTTTCTACACTCTTCTTTGGTCGACCAAAGTCAAAACCATGGTTTTATTGCCCATGGTTTTGGTTAACTCAATATTAAAATATCTAGATATTTTTGATGTCATGGTTAAGGATGAGGATACTTTTTTCTTATCATGATTATTATCTTTCATTCTTGAGTTAATTATCACAAGAGTTAAGCTTAGCCATCTCCACTTCTTCTTCTTCCTTTAAGCTCTCTAGGTTTTAGAAGTGATTGAAGAAAAGAAAAAGAAAAGGTTTTTAAGTGAGAACACAACCCACATCACCAATTTATGTTAGTCTATCACATTAGTGTAGATTGTTTGCTTCACTTCCATCTTGATCAAGTGAAACTAGGAGCTTGTGCAAAGGGACTCCGTGGTGGATCGTCGTGGACTTCGAGGGACTCAAGCGAACCGTTTCAAAGACTAAGTTGATCCAAGGAGTCACAAAGAGGAGGTCTACAAAGGTTGTATTTCTCTCCTCTTAGTGTTAGACACTTGATAGTATGTGGTACTAGTTTTTGTTACCCTAGTTTTCTAGTTAGATTCATGGTTGGTTTTGCTTAGCACCCCTAAAATTTTTATTATAGCATGTTTGATGCAAGACCAACCTTAGGCATGGTGCTAGACAAACCCTAGGCATGGAGCTCGTGGGAGATCAAATCTACCTAGCTTCTAAGCTACCTAGCTTAGCAAACTAGGTACCTTAGTTATCTCGGTTTAGAGGTTAGAACTTGAAGTACATACTCTCGGGTGGATCGTCTTTGATATGAGGAGGCCGACATTTCAAGCGCGATCCGATCTTCTAGGAGCTCAAGAAGAGGAGGAGGAGAAGAAGACCCGAAGAACAAGAACAAGGAGGTATAAAACTCTAACCGAGTAGTTAAACCTCCTAGTAGATATAACTAGTTAAGGTTTCTGTAAAGGTCCTGTAGTTAAAGACGGTGTTGCATAGTATGAAAAACAGCTTTTTGGAAATTCTGCCTCCCCACAAGTGCGTGGGGTGTGCGACATCAACTTACAGTGCCGCTGACGGACTTGTGGTTAAATCCACTGAAAGCGTACTGTTGAGTCTTTAGAGTCCCACACAGAGGGTTTCCCTGGTTCAGGGGAAATGATGTAGAGTCCGTATGGTTTTACCGCAGGGTTCCGATCATATACATGTACTGGCTACATGGATGTTGTTCGGGCGGATAATACTAGTGGGCTTTAGTTTAAGCCGGATCCTAGTATTATAATATTGGATTATTATTATTATCTCATTGTATTCGTATTTTTCGGAATACGAATACGGGTATGTATATACGGTGAGGGTATTCTTGTAATTTCACAAGACATGCTTCTAGAAGGAGACACCTCATTATTAGATTTATCTATTTGTGGAAATAGATTAATAAGGTGGTTAATGGAGATATTTGTGGTATGGATGAAGCATGGCAAGTTGATTTGCTTATTGCCATTGACTTTACTATTCAAGCATGGGTCATTATTTTCTATTGAAATATTGCATGCTTGATTATTGTGGATGACTAAGCCATTCCTCACTTGCCACAACACAAGATTTTAGCCCATTTGTGTTTTCTCTTTCTCTCTCCATTTTTTCCTCTCCTCCTTCTTCCTCAAGCCCTAACCCTCAGATGTGTTGTGAATTCTAGGGCTCTTCAGATAAAATACTCATTTCATCTCTCTACATCTTCTAATTTGTCTAATTTAGCAAACTAAACATCTTAGTTACCTCACACTTGAGGTTGAAGGTTGAACCATAAGCTCTCGATTGGATCATCTTCGACAAAGAGGAGACCGATGATCGAGTTCCATTCAAACTTTCTAGGAGCCAAGAAGAAGAGAAGAAAATTCAAGCTTGAACCAAGGAGTTAAGAAGGAAAAAGAAGACCCGAAAGACTTGATCGAGAAGGTATAACTCTTACCGAGTAGTTAGAAACATTCTTGTAGTTAGTCGTAGCTAGTTATATGTAGCATTTGCAATTATTAAAAAATGAAATTTTCCGAAATTTAAAATTGAAATTTGAAGTGTTCTATACTAAATTGAATTTTTCTGTATAATTATGTTTTGATTTAGCTTTCGGTCCAGTTGTGACCTTTGCTCGCATCGTAATTTCTGATTTACTGGAAATTTCTGGAATTTTTTTCCTTCGTTAAATTTTTTTAGTCAAAGTCGGATCCCGCCACCTCACACAATTAATGTTCTCACAACTTCATTTTCTCTCCCCATACCGAGCCCCTCTCCTCTCCCCCATACCTACTGGGGAAAAAAATAAAACAACCCCTTTGCATTTCTATTTTGGTGATTGATTCTCACTCATTCTCTCTCCCACTCAAGATCAAATTTTTCTTAAAACTTTTTCTTTCCGTTCTCACTCTGAAGCCCCCACAAATGGGAAATAAATTCTTTTGGGGCAAGTTCAAGAAGGCATGGATATGCATGGTTTCAGGTTCTGTTGCTTCAACTCTAATTTTGTGTTCTATCTTTATCTTTTGTTAGGAGTATGATCACATTTTTATTGGCCAGGAGATAAAGATCAACCATTTAATTGTTTTTTTTATTATCATATTTGTGTTTTATGCTTACCCTTTTATTCCTTTGTAATTTGGCAACATTTGGTTTCATAAAGTTTGAATCTTTCTCCAATTTGAAGGTGAATTAATTTTGGTTCAAAAATTGATCTCTCTTATGTGATTACATTCTGGGTATTATTATATATCTTCCATGCAGTTGACATAATTAAATTATTAGGTTTTTCCTTCTTCTTCTTCTTTTGGCAGATTTTGATAATAAGTTGAGATAGTTATCAGTTGAAAGTGCTGAAACTTTTTGCAAGTTGTGGAGTTAAGGTATGGAGTTTGTTCTGTAGCTCACACACTCGATAACTAAGCCCACATTATATGTTATTTTGCCTCAGATCACATGAGTTAAAATCTGGGAGTATTTTATTAAGTTCTGCTTATGTTTTACGATATTTGAAAACATGGTTTTTGATATTTGAGTTTTGACTTAGCCGTTTGACGTTCATACGTCAATGTCGGGAGTTATTTGGTTGTTTTTGCATGCCTGGACCATAGGTTCTAACATGTGTGCATTTCGCTTTCTATATCGGTTTACGGATTTGATTTTGATTTCGATACGATATCTATTGATTTGTAGGTACATTTGCGTGGACTTCCGGGACGATGAAGGAGAGTAAGGCGTTCATCAACTTCAAGTGGAATGAGGATAGTAGATGAGTAGATGTATGTCTACGGGGGAAGTCGGGTGGATGGCGTATAGCACCCCCGCAAACGTAGAATAGGGTTATTACCGTATTATTATAATGAGTTTGGATGTGATATTGGATACTTAGCGAGTAGGGTATTTAGAAGACCTTATGTTAGATTAGATTGATTTAAGAAGACTTATCCGGAAGATAATTACCTTGGAGGCGAATCACAGGTTACAAGTAGTCACATACACACATGCACACACATACACTTGACTTTGTGTATACGTGAGTGTGTGTGTGTGTGTCCATATATGTGTGTGTGTGTGTGTGTAAGTTTTCATATATATATATATATATGTGTATATATATATATATATAGACATACATATACACGTGATATGAGGACAGTATATGATACTTGGAGATGAGTCGATATGATCGGGCATGATGCCGTGAGATTATGACATGTGATTGAGTCGTGATATGATATACGACATGATATTATAATGGATCGTTAGGCGATGTGTATTCACACACACGGGGATATATGTTTGATGATATTGGAATGTACTAGACTTTAGAACGGTACCCCTAATTCATGATATTATACGATAATGATACCATATGAATAATGAGCTATATGTGATATTTGATCCGTACTCCGATTTTGGGATGCCGTACGATGGATCTTACCGTACGAGGTGTTAGTTGTATGTATGCCCTAGAGGCCAGTATTGTACAGATGATCTCTCTAGATTCGGATATGTGTTCCTGATGAAACACAAATCAGAAGCTTTTGAGAAATTTAGAGAATATAAACAAGAAGTCGAGAACCAAACCGGAAAAAGTATTAAAATCCTTCGATCTTATCGAGGAGGTGAATACTTAAGCAATGAATTCCTGGACTTCCTAAAAGAGAATGGGATTCTCTCTCAGCTGACTCCTCCATTTACACCACAGCACAACGGTGTATCAGAATGGAGGAACCGCACCCTATTAGATATGGTGCGCTCTATGATGAGCACAGCTGAGTTACCTATTTCCTTCTGGGGATATGCGCTGGAGACAGCCATATACCTATTGAATAGAGTTCCAACTAAATCTGTGCCTACCACTCCATATGAGATATGGAATGGAAAGAGACCATCTCTTAAAAGAGTTAAGATATGGGGTTGTCCGGCTTATGTTAAAAAGCAAAACCCGGACAAACTCGAGGCACGATCAGTTTTTTGTAAGTTTGTAGGATATCCAAGCAATTCGTATGGATATCTATTCTACCACAGTGAACAACAAAAGGTGTTTGTTGCTCAACATGCCACCTTTTTAGAAAAGGAATTTCTTACAAAAGAAATTAGTGGCGATGAGGTAGAGCTGGAAGAGGTTCCAGCAACACAAACTACAACTGAAGATTTAGTGGAACCAGAGGATTCAGTAGCTCCCAATGAACCTCAGCCTCTCCGCCGATCTAGTAGGGTTCCTCGCCAACCTGAGAGATACTACGGTTTTCTCATGGATGGAGGGAGCGAGAATTGCATCATGGAGGATGATGACCCAACTAGCTTCGAGCAGGCCATCACGAGTGGGGACTCAGTGAAATGGCTGGATGCTATGCGGTCCGAGATGGAATCCATATACACCAACAAAGTATGGACTTTGGATGTTGCTCCTGAAGGGGTAAAACCCATTGGGAGCAAGTGGATCTTCAAGAAAAAACTTGGTGTAGATGGGAAAGTGGAGACTTTCAAAGCTAGACTTGTAGCAAAGGGTTTTCGTCAAAGACCAGGTGTGGACTATGACGAGACCTTTTCTCTAGTGGCTATGCTTAAATCCATCCGGATCATGCTTGCCATCGCTGCATATCATGATTACGAAATCTGGAAAATGGATATTAAGACCGCCTTTCTAAATGGTGATTTAGAAGAGTGCGTGTACATGACTCAGCCAGAGGGCTTCGTAGATAGTGGGAGCAGCGGGAAGGTGTGCAAGCTGCTTAAATCCATTTATGGGTTAAAGCAAGCATCGCGGAGTTGGAACATCTGCTTTGACGTCGTTATCAAAGAGCTTGATTTCGTCAAAAACCCAGATGAACCTTGTATTTACAAGAAGGTGGCAGGGAGTAAGGTTGTCTTCCTCGTATTGTACGTATACGACATACTCTTGATAGGAAATGATATTCCTATGCTGCAATCGGTCAAGCTCTTCTTATCACAAAGATTCTCAATGAAAGATCTTGGTGATGCCTCCTGCATATTGGGAATCAGGATCTATAGAGATAGATCCAAACGGATATTAGGATTGTCCCAATCCAGATACATTGACACCATACTAAAGAGGTTTAGTATGGAAGAATCCAAGCGTGGGAATTTGCCCACGATCTCTGGAGTCACTCTCTCCAAAGAGATGTCCCCCAAGACTGATTTGGAGAGAGCTCGCATGCAAGGGATACCCTATGCTTCGGCAGTAGGCTCTATCATGTATGCGATGCTATGTACCAGACCCGATGTAGCATACTCACTAAGTGTAGTGAGCAGGTATCAAGCTGATCCTGGAGAGAGTCACTGGACAGCTGTGAAGAGCATTCTCAAGTACTTACGAAGGACTAGAGATATGTTCTTGGTGTATGGTAACGGAGAACTCCAAGTGGAGTCCTTTACCGATTCGAGCTTCCAGAGTGATAAGGACGACTCTAAGTCGCAGTCGGGTTTTGTCTTTACCCTTTACGGAGGGGCGGTTAGCTGGAAGAGTTCCAAGCAGGAAACCGTGGCAGACTCGACGATGGAGGCTGAATACATCGCTGCCAACGATGCTGCCAAAGAGGCTGTCTGGATCAAGAAGTTCATTACTGAACTTGGAGTGGTTCCATCCATTGAGCATCCAATACCTTTGTATTGCGATAACAATGGAGCGGTGGCTTTGGCCAAAGAACCCAGGTCCCATCAGCGATCCAGGCATATTCTGAGGCGGTATCACCTGATCCGGGAGATAGTTGATCGCCGGGAGATCGCGGTCAGGAGGGTTGACACGAAGAACAACACGGCAGATCCACTCACGAAGGCCATTCCCCAGATACAGTTTGAGAGACTCTTCGGGATGCTCGGTATGCGATACTACAGCAGCTGGCCCTAGTGCAAGTGGGAGATTGTTAGTTGTATGTATGCCCTAGAGGCCAGTATTGTACAGATGATGTATATTATATTGGATGCTTGGACATATATAGAGATGACTTTCTTGCTCGATATGATAGTATGCTATCTGGTTACTCTTTATCTTAACATGTACACTAGTCTCGTTATACCGTCTTATAGTTACATGTTGGTAAAGCCCTTAGGATGTGTACTTGACTACCTGGACTATGATGCAGATCATACTAGTGGGGACATGGTAGTCCATAAATACATCCTTCAAGGTCCCTAGTCGTGGGTGTATCGAGACGGGGCATCGATATACCAGAGTAGACTAGCGTATACGCTTCTCGACCCATGAGATGGGCGATGGATGATCCCATATCCATTGGTGTTTGACATCAGAGATGGTATACGGGTGCTCAGTGGAGACTGGGTACACTGGACGGACTCGCCGAGAACTCCCAGATGGTATTATACCTCACGTCAGATGGCAGTTCTCAGGTGACACTTGTACAGGTTAGTCTGTAGACCCGAGATCGTCATAGAGTCTTGTGTGATTCCCACTGTGCTTTGATCTCCACCTTACCACGTCCATGAGGGCGTGCAAAACGGTTGTCTTTGGGTACAGTCCCGAGTCACATGGAGGCAATGAGCGATAGGAGGGGTTTCGTCTCTCCCGGTATTGGGGGTTGATGTTGCGCAGTGCTCGATTGGCCGTAACAGGGAAGTCCCTGGCCAGGGCTGATCAGAGATTTGCTGGTAAGTGTTACCAGTAGTTTCTCGACCCGTTATGAGCCTCACATCGGCACGACTTATCGGTTATTGGGGTCTGACGTTTACCACCCCTAGACTTGATATGCGACGTATCAGACGAACAGACCGGACTGTACGGTAAGTGTTACTGGTTGGATTCACAGGAGTGTGAGCGGGCAAGCTCGTCGATCTTCTGATCGCTCAATACCCGGATGGCCGTTACGTTTAGCAGACCGCTTGCGGCTTGTGGGTGCTTGATATGATCATCATCTGCTACCGGCGTATTGACGAGTCTTTAGAGTCCTACACAGAGGTTTCCTGGCTCAAGCGAAACGAAATAGGAGCGCATATGAGATATGTGCGGGAGCGATAATAATGCGTGTATGTGATACCGCATTTCATTCTCGCGATAAATGTTTCGATTGGTTATATTCGATATGACCTAGTTATCGAATCATTGATTCGATAAATCGATACATTGAATACTAGTCGGTTATGTGCGACATGACCGGATCATTGAATCAAATATTGATTTAATGATTTAATGTATAATTATATATTTGATATATTACTTTGCATTAACTAGTATTGGTTCACTTTATATGGATTTTCTCACTTGATGTGCAAGTTGTATATGTGATATACTTTTGTGCACATATATGTATCATGTTTGATGATACTTGATCATTTGGTTAAGTGTGAAGAATTAAACCATGGTTAAATGATAATTAGGGTTTTGCCTTATCATTTATTTATTCATTTCTTTATTTATTTTATTGGATAAATGAAGAGATAATGGTTTGTTTTTGTCATGAAGCTTGTTGAAGCTTCATGAAGCTTTGACCAAGGAGACCATTTTATCTTCATGCTTAACCCTAACCCATCCACTTACCATGGTTTATTCTCTACACTTAACCCAAGTTAGATTATGATAAGTATGAATTTTCTTTTCATTTTAAAATAACTTATCATAAACTAGCTTCATCTTCTTCCTTCTTCTTCAAGATAGAAACCTTGATGCCATCAATGGCAACTTGAGTTTTAGTGAGAGAAATCCAAATCTAAAGTGAACCCACCTCCTATTTCTTCATCCTCTACCTCTTGCCAAGTGGTTTTGGGTGTTTTCTTCACAAGTTTCACAACTTGGTGAAGTCGGAGCTTGAACTTGTGCAACCTCGACGTAGATCGTCTTTGACACGAAGCCGACGACCTTGCTCGCCCGTTTTTCCGATGAAGCCGACGAATGAGTCTAGGATTCGTGATGGACAGCGAGAGCACACCCACGTGGAGCTAAGGAAGTGGGGAACCGGATCTACAAAGGTTGTAGCATCTAACTTTTAGTTAAGTAGTTAACTAGATTCTCATTTCGCCTAGAAATCTAGCCGACGATCCGTATCAGGGTTTCTCGGCACCCATAATTTTTGAAATTGGCATGATTGATGCCTTGTGAGACTTCATTAGAGTGCCTAGGAACCCTACACGAGGTATATATATGATGATTGATCCGCACTCTTGACTTGAGGATGTCGTACTATGTATTATATAGTACGTGACGCTATGAGGCTGGATCGCCGACTACTAGGTATATCGACTCGGAATTTAGGTGGATTTCTTACCCATTCGACTAGTCTCTTAGTTTAGTCCTTTAGTTGATTAGGTAGATGTTAGACTAGGCTCGAGTCATACTTATTTTCAAAACTAATGAATCGTGAGTATTTTTAAAGTCAGGCCGGTAGCCCCTATTTTTCTAAGACTATGATTCGTGCTATTTCAAACACCAAAACTGTATGACTCGTATATAGAAATGTATATTCTTCAATGTTGCGGTTACTACATCATTCTCCGTATATTCATATTGTTCTCATCGCATTGCATGTTTATACATGTGTTTTCTTTAGTTATTATGAACCCCGTATGTCAGGACACCGGCACTATTACCGATGATGCTTATGCTCCACGTATACTTGCTTGCCGGCTCACACACATCATCATCGGTAATTTCCATGTCACGTACACATTAGAAAACATTACTTCATTGGTATAATTTGCTAGGTGGTAGTTGTTACATTATTAGTATGCTCGTTTTCATATGCTAATTTAGATAATGCACTCCATATTTAGATGTTGCATGCATTCATACTTATGTTGTTCATACCCTGTTGAGATGCTTTATGCCAGGACTCATTACTCTCTTGCTGATTCATGATTTTGAGATTTCGGATATTTCATGAGATTTCTGGAGTTGGGGGAAAACCGCAAGACTTTTACAAACTCATTATCTTTTTAAAATGCAAGTTGCGGTTTTCTCGTGATATGGTGTATGCGTTGTCCACCATGAGTTTTCCTGATTTCTGTTGGTTTTTGAGACCCGATTCGAGGAGTTGGATGAACCGTCTCGGATACATGGTGGGCCCGGTAAGGTACCTCGGAGCAAGAAGCTTGAGTTGTAGACGATGAGCCTGGCAGAGGAAGACTACCTACCGGTGATGTCGGGCGCGGAGGATATCCGGAGGATACCGACGTAGTCATGAAATTTTATGTGATGGGCCGATCCGGACTGATGGAGCCTATGGGCCGATCCGGACTGATGGAGCTCGAGATTTGAGGATTATGTGTCGCTGTTGGACACGGACATCATGATGTTTTGAGTGTCGGTGCTGGGCACTCGGGGTTTTATCATGATTTGTGTGTCGTTGCTGGACACACGTTGGATGGTGCATTCGTATATGTCACGCATCGATATATTATTACTCATGACACGGACACGAGTACTTTGATATCACACTTATGTTATACTGTTACCCTTGTTGTAGTATTAAGTATTTTTATTGTATGACCTAGGAGAGTGTCGTACATGCGATTTCATCTCGGTGATGTCTTCTACTCACGAGTTGGCAACTCACCCCCGTTGTGCCATAGTTTTTTGAAGATTTTGCCGTACAGATTCCACGGCGGCTTCGTTGGCATACTACTTCCTTCCGGGTGATTGCTTTGGTGGGTGGGTTCACTTGCATCGTGACCACCATTGTATTTTATTTATTTCAGTTGTATCTAGTAAGCTCCATCAACAAGACCTTGTATATTTTATAGACTTAAAAAACCAGTTGTTTATTCTTTCGACCTTAGAGTCGCGCGCTTGTATTATTATGGTTCTTCTCTGGTTTTCTTGAGGATGTTGGTTTTCTTTCTGGGCTTTGATCCTCGCCCTTCGGCGTTGTATATTATATTGTTTGTACCATTTTCGGGTTAAAAATTACAAGGGAGGTGCTGCCCAAATTTTCAATGACGAAAATGTTTACAAGTAGATACAAACATTGGGTTTTCGTATACTATTATCTATGTTTTAAAGAAGAACTTGAATTCAGTAAACCTTATTTCAAAAACTGCACCTCCACTATTTTCTCTAAAAAGGTATAGATTTCTGGGCTTTGGCTTACTTAGATTACGTTACGCCTCTAGACGTTTCGTAATTTAAGTGCTATTCATGTTCCGTACCTTCGGGTCGTGACACTATGGTTTAATTAAGATCCTGGGTTGTCTTGGTCGATATTGCAAAGCCACTCTTTTGAAATAGAAAAAATCGTTTTTTGTCTATTCTGCCTCCCCACGGACCCGTGGGGTGCACAATATCGACTTACACTGGTATCAGACCCACTTAAACCTTAACTAGCTAGTTAGCAAGTAGTTAGAATTTCGATCGTCGGAAAAATTACTCGAAATCGCATTTCCACGTCATGCTTGCTGTCGATTTTCAAAACTGCTCAAAAAATTATTTCAGTGGGCTTAAAAATACATGCAGGATTTAGTAAGAACACAGAAAAAATTAGAGCATGTAATCGCCTAAGACCACCGCGGAACCGCGGCCAAACTCACTGTTTAGCGCGGATCCGCGGCCGAGTTAAGGCCGATTCGTTCCGATTTTTCCCTGTGGGTCTTAATCTTGGAAATATGATTTCTTGCATATTTGGTTTCTACCCAGTATTGTTTGTATACTGGTTTGTACATGGGGTAGACACGGAAAAAAAATTCGATCGAAATTCTAAGTTGGCTAATCTGGGTTTTCTCTGTTTCTATATATGTTTTGCTAAACGTCTGCTAATTACTATATGTCAATTAGTTGGGGTTGCACATATCTGTGATTTGGTGATGGTTTGTGTATATGGAGTATTTGATCGTCGTGAATGAATAGCCGGGAGATGTAAGAAGAGTGCTTTCTTTTTTTCATTCATGTAAATTTGTAAATTGATGTAATATTATTTTTGCGGGGCACATCCCGGGTGAGGTTGCAGCCACCGTTTTATTATTTCATTTAATTTTCTTGCACGTAGGATAGACCCAAGGTGGGGTGCACAAACTACAGGGTTCATGAAGTGCCGAGTGGCCTACTCATTTTATTAAGCGAGGTTGCTTCACTTCGGGAATTTGGCGGGTAGTTTGTTGCACCTATAGGGGTCTAGGGTGGGGTTTGGTTATTCATCACGATCGTGGAATCCGTGTTTCGTTATAGGCTAAAATGAAACACGAAAATCCTAGTATATCCAATATATTCATCTGTGATTCTGTGATCTTGAATGCTTATTATTGCGTGGGACGAATGGATATATATATATATATATATATATGTTATATATAATAAATATTGCTTATGTTTTGCACCCGTGCTAGTCCAGCCCCCGCTTTGCCGTTAGTTAAGTAACCTAATGGTGTATGACGGGGCCCCGTGGCGAATGCGGATTACATAAGTGTACGTTCTATATTCGTTTCTTTTCTGCAATAATAAGGTTAATTGATGGGACCACATTAATTTTGATTAATGCAAAGAAAATAAACCTAAAATCTGATGTCGTTGGAACAATTACAAAACCACTCGGTTTTCATCAAAAAACATTTTTAAAAGAGGAGCTTAAACCACTGCTTTTCAAAAGCTATCTGCTTCCTTCGACTATATCAAGTTCATTACGTTAACGGTTTTTTTCAAAACCAGCCGTAGCCCTCTGTCATTTCAGATAGGTATCTACTAGTATTCATGCTATATGTTTTGACCTTCGCCAAGACATAGTGTTTGGTAGCTAGTGGGTGCTTATCTGTAGCATAAATAGACGCATTAGTTTAGGACAGGCGTACAGCTGTTTTGGCTTTCGTCAAAAACTTGTACGAATGGGTCAAATTAATCTGGATAATAACGGGTTGAACTTGACTTGCGACTTATGATGTTTTGACCTTCGTCAAGGTTATAAGCGCTCGGGGCAAAAATCACATCGCGAGTTTCAAACATAAAGGAAACTTGCTGGTGTTGCATACCTTCTGGAGTGTGGTGTTTTTGGTAGGCTTCCATCAAAATCATCACACAATGATAGTTGGGTCCTGATCCTACAGTGAGTATCCGCTACTCATCGGAAGATTTTTTCACTTAACAATCAATGCTATAAACCAAGTAGGTGTCTAGAACGGTGTTAGCGGGGCTACGTTTCCAGGGAAAAGAGGTTATGTAATTAAGGAACTTCGTGAAAGCATTGGAAAACCTCCCTCGAAGTACCGACACTAGCCCGGCCGAAAGATTAAGCAGGTATCGTGACGTGTGAGTAATCCTGACTAATTCTTCTTTTAGGGTTTGAAGAAGAATTCGAGGAAACAGTGGGATCCATCCTTTTTAGATAAACTAATAACCAATCTAAACTTGCAAGAGCATATGCTATGTATTTCTTTTCTCTCTCTCCTAATTGCAGCAACCATGACGGGACTTAAGCTAATACTGGATAAAAATAAACTCACTGGGCCAAACTATAATGACTGGCTGAGGAATGTCTATATGGCCCTTACATATGATAAGGTCGCATACGTCCTCACGGCGAAAGCTCCCCCTGTTCTCGGTCCAGAATCCTTGGTCGCGGAAATTGAGGTCCGTAAAACCTGGGATCTTGATTGCACGAAAGCCAAGTGCTTCGTGCTGGCCTCCATGGATAATGAACACAGAGGCGGCACGAGAAGATAGACCTTGCTTCCATCTTCCTCCATACCAAAGATTTATATGGAGAGCAATCCGTATCGCAAGATATGAGACCTCGAAGAAACTGTTTCAAGCAAGATTGGCTATCGGGTCATCTGTTGGGGACCGTGTCCTAAAGATGATTTCACTCATCGAAGAGCTCACGGACCTCAGAACTACGTTGAAGTACGAGTTGTACATCGACTTGATTCTACAGTCCCTTTCTTCCACCTATGCATAGTTCATATTGAATTTCAATATGAATAGTATGCAAGTTTCACTTCCTGAGCTCCTCAACATGTTGAGGATGGCAGATGGCACCTTGAAGAAATCCAAGGAAACACCCGCTCTGTTTAATGAGGAATCTTCTTCTGCTATATCTAAGGTTAAGGCTAAGGGGAAGAAGAAGAAGGCCCTCACCAAATTGGGGGGAGGTGTGCAGAAGGTGCAGGGAAAGGAAAAGGAAAAGATAGGGGGCAGCCACAAAGGAAGAATGCTTCTATTGTCGGAAAAAAGGATATTGGAAGAAGGACTGCAGGGCCCTAAAGGCCAGGAATCAGGACACGAAGAAAGTTGTGGCTTCGGATTCAGGTGTGGTTCGTGATTGAAAACTGATTCTCTATAAACTCTACTTCTTGGGTATTGGATACCGGATCAGGATCTCACATCTGTAATTCTTTGCTGGTGCTGAGAAGCCGTAGAGTTTTGAGGAAAGGTGATATGATCCTCAGGGTTGGCAATGGAGCTAGTGTGGACGCTGTTGTAGTAGGAGAATATAACATAGGATTGGCGAGTGGACATATTTTGTTATTACGTAACTACTTTTGTGTACCCAGTATGTTGTGTAATATTATATCAGTATCTTTATTATCAAATGAAGGATATAATTTTGCACTTGTAAGCAATGTTATCAGCATTCACCTCAATCATGAAATGGTTGGGTCGGGTACATTAAGTAATGGAATATACATTCTCAATCAACATCAAGTTTTCAACGTCCGAAACAAACTAAAAATAAAGGCTTCAGAATCAAACCAAGCTTTCTTATGGCATTGTAGACTTGGTCATATCAATGAAACACGACCGACTAAGTTACATAAAGAAGGATACATAGATCCGTTTGAGTATCAATCATATGCAACTTATCAATCATGTATCAGAGAAAAGATGACAAAAACTCCATTCACTGGACACGGAGAAAGAGCCACTGAGCTCGTGGGACTCATACACAGCGACGTGTGTGGGCTAATGTCTATACATACAAGAAGTGGCCATTCCTACTTTATTACTTTCAAAGATAATTTCTCAAGGTATGGACATGTATTCTTAATGAAATATAAATCCGAGGCCTTTGAAAACTTCCAAGAGTATAAGAATGGAGCGGAAAAGAAAACCGGCAAAAGTATCAAGATGCTTCGATCCGATCGGGGCGGTAAATACTTAAGTGTCGAGTTCCTAGAATATTTAAAAGAGAATGGAATTCTCTCTAAGCTTACTCCTCCATACACACCACAACACAACGGTGTATCAGAAAGACGGAATCACACTTTACTTGATATGGTGCGTTCCATGATGAGTAATGCTGAGTTGTCGTCCTCATTCTGGGGTTATGCACTAGAATCGGCTGTATACCTATTGAACAAGGTTCCAACTAAATCTGTGCCTACCACTCCATATGAAATGTTGAGTGGGAATAAACCCTGTCTTAAGTATCTAAAGATATGGGGTTGTCCTGCCTTTGTCAAAAAGGTTCACCCGGACAAACTCGAGCCACGTTCAATATTGTGTAAGTTTGTGGGATACCCCAGGAATTCTACGGGGTATTATTTCTATTACGCCGAGGAACAAAAGGTCTTTGTTTCTCATCATTCCCGTTTCATGGAAACTCAATTTCTCGAAAAAGAGATAAGTGGGAGCGCAATAGAGCTGGAAGAAATTCCAGAACCATAAACTATTACTGAAAACTTAATAGACCCTGAGATTTCAATGGAACAGGACGTACCGACACCACTCTGCAGATCTAGCAGGCAGTATCATCTGCCCGAGAGATACTATGGTTTTCTCATAGACGGGGATCGAGAGGATTGCATCATCGACGATGATGAGCCGACTAGTTTTCAGCAAGCCATCACGAGTAAAGACTCGGTGAAATGGTTGGATGCTATGCGATCCGAGATGGAATCCATGTACACAAACCAAGTTTGGACTTTGGATTTTGTTCCTACTGGGGTAAAACCCGTAGGATGCAAATGGATCATCAAAAAGAAGATTGGTGTAGATGGTCAGGTAGAAACCTATAAAGCTCGACTTGTTGCTAAAGGTTTTAGTCAAAGACCTGGATTGGACTATGACGAAACTTTTTTCACCAGTGGCTATGCTTAAATCCATTCGGATCCTACTTGTTATTGCATCCTTCCATGACTATGACATCTGGCAGATGGATGTTAAAACAGCTTTTCTAAATGGAAGTTTAGAAGAGTATGTTTTCATGGAACAACCAGAGGGTTTCGTAGACAGTGGGAGCAGCGGAAAGGTGTGCAAGTTGCTTAAATCCATTTATGGATTAAAGCAGGCATCGCGGAGTTGGAACATCTACTTTGATGAGACGGTCATGGAATTTGACTTTATCAAAAATGTAGATGAACCTTGTATTTATAAGAAGATTGTAAGGAGAACTGTGGTATTCCTCGTTTTATACGTTGATGATATTCTCCTGATAGGCATTGATATTCTTATGCTACAATCGGCCAAGCTGTTTTTGTCACAGAAGTTCTCTATGAAAGACCTGTATGATGCCTCGTACATTCTGGGGATTAAGATCTATCGTGACAGATCTAAAAGAATGTTGGGACTTTCACAGTCGAGGTACATTGACACCGTACTAAAGAGGTTTAGTATGGAAGATTCTAATCGCGACAATTTGCCCTCTTGTCATGGAATCACCCTCTCCAAAGAGATATCCTCCAAGACTGATGATGAGAGGGCTCGCATAAGCATAATACCCTACGCTTCGGCGGTAAGGTCGATAATGTATGCGATGTTATGTACCAGACCAGATGTAGCTTACGCACTTAGCGTGGTAAGCAGGTATCAGTCTAACCCAGATGAGAAACATTGGATAGCAGTAAAGAACATGCTTAAGTACCTAAGAAGGACTAAGGAGATGTTCCTGGTGTATGGTAATGGGGACCTCCAGATCGAGGCTTTTGCCGACTCTGGCTTCCAAAGTGACAAGGATGACTCTAAATCTGTCTCGGGTTATGTGTTTACCCTCAACGGAGGGGCGTTCTGTTGGATGAGTTCCAAACATGATACCATAGCAGACTCGATGATAGAGGCTAAGTATATCGCTGCTTGTGATGCCGCAAAAGAGGCAGTCTGGATGAGGAAGTTCGTTTATGAACTTCAGGTGGTTCCATCCATTGCTAATCCAATACCTTTGTATTGCGATAACAATGGAGCCATGGCCTTGGCAATGGAGCCACGGTCCTATCAGAAATCCAGACATATCTTGAGGCGGTATCACCTGATCAGGGAGATCATAGATCGCCATGAGATCGAGGTGCGGAGAGTAGTTACAAAAGACAACATGGCAGATCCATTAACCAAGGCCATCCCTCAAGTCCAGTTCGAGAGACTGTTCGAGATGTTGGGCATGCGGTACGCCAGCAACTGGCTCTAGTGCAGACAGTAGGTACTTATTGCACCAATTACAGGCCTTAGTGCAAGTGGAAGATTGTTGGATATGTATACCCTAGAGGCCTTTATTGTATAGGATGCTAGGGATATGTATATATAAGACAATCTTGCTCGATATGATAATACGCTATTTGGTTTGTCTTTATCTTAACATGTGATGTGTTTTACTTTGTATTTCATATCTTGTATACATGTTGATAAAGCCCGTAGGATCTTTTCCTGACTACCAGCGTTGTGATGGCAATCATACTTGTGGGAGCTGGGTAGTCGATAAGCACATCCTTAAAAGTGTCCCTAGTCGTAGGAATATTGAGACTGGGCATCGATACTCCAAAGTAGACTAGTGTATACATATCTAGACCCTGACGAGGGGCGATGGATTGGTCCCGCAGCCATTGGTGAGGTGCACCTAAAATTATATACAGGTGCTCACTGGGTGTGAGTACTGTTCATACTAGAATATTGCATTTTATACCACCCATTCTTACGCTCGTGTGTTTATAGGTAGGTGCTTTTGATCAGTGTTTGCTACATATTTGCAGAATACAGGTTCTCGGCTCTGAACAGTGAAATCCATGAAAAGTACGACAAATTCTGGATTACTGCCAACAACTGATAAAACACGGGTCTCCGCTCTCTATCCGTGTGTTGCCACATACCAGTTTAAGGGACAAAATGGCAAATCGATTGTCATGTCATGCACAAGGCTCAATGGCAACACAAGATCCAAGAAATCTACGCGGAGCTCGAGGAAATCATGGCAAAAGATCCACATCACATCACCTTTTGTTCTACTAAAATTCTGGAATAATTATGAAGAGTTTCTGAGAAAAGTCATATACCACACTGAAGATAACCACAAACTAGGACAACCCACAAAGCCCGAGGAGCTAACTCCTCCATATAGCCGCGGATCCGCGGCTAAAAGGGGGTCTAGGCCGCGGATCCGCGGCCGTATAGTGCCGTCAGTTTGTCGTGTTTCGGGGGCTGTTTGGTCATTTTATTTATGGGCAGATGGTTGCCCTAAGTTTCCAGTTCCCCTCCTATAAATACTCCAGAACTGAGCTAAGCCAAGGGTCCAATTCTTAGTTCATTCTTTGTGCCTCTTTTGTAGGTTTTAGTGTAGTTTTGTTCTTCTTCTTCTTCTTCTTCATTCTTCCTCCATGGAAATGTAGTGAGAGCATTGAGTGGATGTTAATGAAGATGAGGGTTTTTGTATCTTTCTTGTTAGTTTAACTTCCCCTTGAGTTTTTTTGCTTCCTCTTGATCTTTCAACCTCTTCATTGAGCTTGAAAGGTTAAGGGTTAGTTATTGATCTCAAGGGTCGTATTTTCTTATGGAATTAGCGCTTCATTTCACATGCGTTCTCTACCTTTCTCTTGATCTTGCAACCTCTTGATTGAGCTTGCAAGTTTAAGGGTTGGCTATTGATCCCATGCTCGTCTTGAGTTCTAGTTTCTAATTCTTTTTATTGCTTATTTATTACTTGCTTTTTATTATCTTGCTTTACTTATTTGCAATTTAAATTCATGCACTTTAATTACTTACTTGTAATCTTTTCTTTTCTTTTGCTCTTTTTGGTTCTTTTTGTGAATGGTTGTAATTATCGTTGTTGTTAAGAATCAGTACGATATTGTAAGTTAACGTTTCTTTGCTCATTTCCTTTTCCCGTTATTTTCCATTGAACTCCGCCCAAACGATACGCAAGCGCTCCGTTAGGCACCCTACCATAACAAGGTAACGGTGATTCCTAACCGCGACCGGTTGCGTTCGGTTTGGCCGGAGGCGAAAGCAAGAGACAAGAACGGAAGGACAAGGGTAAATAAGCCGGATTCTACGAATACCGTGCTTAAATCCCCTAATCCACGTTGTTGCCAATTGCTCTAGCTTCAATTGGTCAAGACTTGGTTCAAAGGTTTTGAGTGCGGATTTCTTTAGCTTACAATTTCGTATCTTTTTCTTAACAACTTTATACTTGCATATAACACATAGGATAGAATCGAACAAACACATACAAATTCTTTATTGACTCGTCTAAAACAAGAAAGGACATACAACCATCTCCCTGTGGATCGACCCGTGCTCAACCGGCTAGCTGCAAAACGACACCGTCCTGATCGCGGTTATAACTTTAGAACTTTTAAAACTCGACACGCCAAAAGCGTGCGATCAAATGGCGCCGTTGCCGGGGATACGGTAGCATATTTCTTTTCTTGTTATTCGGGTTAATATTCTTTTTGTATATATTTATAATAAAAAAAAATATTCTTTTTGTTTTTTTTTGATCATTTTTTGTGGGCAAGAGTGCAGATTTTTGCAGATTTGCAAACTGCGATTGTGGGGAGCAAAGTGTACATTCAAGGCTAAGGTGATTGCAAGGTACAGTGCCAAAGATCCGGGTAGTTTGACCCGCGCAAGCGAACTTTTCAAGCTTACCGGATTTGATTCAATGGGGGTTTCCTAACCCAAAAACTTAACGGTACGTACTTTACTAACACCTTCTTCTCAAATCCGACGCATCCAATATACTATTCTTTGCAGGATTCTTTGCAAGTTCGCTAACAAACGCTAAAAATTGACTAACCCGTATTTGTTGCAGTGCCGCGCTTAAACTAAAAAATGATTTTTTGATTCTTTATAGAATTTTTATTGAATTGCGCATTGCATACATTAATACGGACTTAAGGGCAAGCGAACCCCACAATATACGGTAAAGGATTTCATCACCTTTTCCGTGGCCCACAAATCACGAACATGAGCATAACGTTTACCCGCACAAAATTTAAAAGAAACTAGACTTTAAGCCTTAAGGACTTCACGCTCACTAGGAGAAGTCAACTGTGTTTAGAACCTCGCTTAACGGTATATTGTTTACGGGGTGTCTAGGAAAGTGTTAACGGCGAAACCGCCAAAAGAGAAAGGGTTATTTAGTTAAGGAACTTCGCGAAAGCGTTGGAAAACCTCCCCTTATCTCTGCACTTACCTGGCCTCGTGATCAGTGTATCTTAAGCCCGTTTCTCGACACAGTTTTACTTCGACAATCAAGTTCTGGAGCAGGTCTAGTTGACCTAGGTGAACCCTATAACGATTAGGTGTGTGGTATTTTTGTGTCGTGATTGTTTTTGTCCATATTTTTTTTTGTGTATATTTCATTCTTTTGTTAATATCTAAAATTAAAAAATAAAAAAATAAAAATAAAAAATCACATTTTTTTTTCTCCCCTCCTTTTCTCTGCCTTTCTTTCTTTCTCTCTTCATATCATGGGTACCCCACCTCGAAAAACTCTTGCCGAACTTTGGTACCCACAACCAGACATTACTTCTTAAGGTTCTTGCTTTGGCCGAACTTCGAACGACCCCTCCATGCCCAAAATTTCATTGAAAGATCGGACAGACGCGTCTAGGACAAACAATTTGACTCCGCAATCCACTTCATATCAACCATTTCACACATTCACCCCTTCTTACGTTGATACCCCTTCTTCGAGTCATGTTGCAACTCCAAGTCCTATGTCTATTGCAGAACGTATTGAATAATCTCGTAGCCGATCTTTCACTCCTTTCACCACTTCAAATCTTTGGGATCAACAATTCCTTTCACCTTCCTATCCAGATGTTGATCCTGCTCCTGTCCAGCCATTCAATTCCTACCAATCCTACCCTACGTTTGCACCTTCCCTAGACATTGCATCAGAACCGCCATTTGGGAGTTTTCAGTATCCAAACAACTTTGAATCTTTTACTGAAACCCCATCACAACCCATGTCTAGTCTGGAACAGTCGTTGGAAGACTTTAGGGTAGCGTCAAGCCAACAGATGATGGATTTGAATGCGTCCATGGCCGCTCTCATACAACCTACTGACCCGGTAGCTAGTTTCCAACTAGCTCCTAATTTTCCAATGTATGATGAGGTGGCAGGACAGGCTGAGAATTTGAGTGGAGAGAGTGAGATGTAACCCCTTCCAAATCAAACCTACCCATCCCAAATTGAAACCCACAACTCCTGTTTTGAAAGTCTATCGAGTATCCCACATGATTTATCAATTGAAGATAGAATGATTAATGAGTTGTGCGACTTTGTAGTGTTTGATTTACCCGATTGTGAAGGGTCACTTCCAAGTGAAACCAATCCCAATCCTTTTGACCTCTACACCTCCATCTTAGAACCAGAATCGATTAATATCCATGCTTTTGATGAGGTGTCTGAGAATATTGATTTTTACTTGATTGAGGATATTGACGCTGGGGATATTTTGGATGATGAACCCATAGATTTGGCTGAGTTTGTCTCTTCAAATCATCATCCCGAGTCATTAAATGTTTTTTCCGAACCCCATATGTGTCTGGATTTTGATGAAATATGCATGGATGAGCTAAATTTTGAGGAGAATATTGAGGATAGTACTGAGGATGAAACAGTTTTAATTGATGAGTCGGATTTTCCAATTCATCCTGTTCCTTTCATTGACTGTGTGCACCCTCCCGAAACCTTAACCGATACCCCTCCTCGATCACTTCCCTCCATCCTTCCCATCGTTCCGACCTTGCAAGAACCCGTCTCACTTACATTTCATATGTCTGGTTTACCAAGTTCGGCATACCCATGTTTCTCACGAATCTTGAGGGATTTGACCCCATTTCTCGACGGGTAAATATATTAGCACAATCTCTTTTCACACATCGGTCATCACAAATTGTGCTAATCTATTTACTCCATTTGCACCCTCAAGTTCGTAGTCCACTTCTTTTTCCCTTCCGCCATTCTTCTTCTTCTCATATACCGAGACCGTATACCACTTCTATCTCCATACGGTCTCGCGTATTCTCCATTTCTTACCTCTTCACCTTCTTTCCCCAACCACTGCTTCACCATGATAAAATCTTTGAATGGTTGGTGTTAACTTTTGGCCTGTGTAAGGCCTTGTATAGCTTGATACTGTTCTTTCCCCCCTAATCCTGAACTTCAACGCTTCACAGTGGAAACACTGTTTTACTTAAGTTTGGGGGGGACTCCTTTTTTGTATATATTTTTTTTGTTTTCCTTTTTGTTTTGTATATAATTTGTTTCTAGGGAGCGCCGACATTTTTGACCCTCTTGGTGTAGCCTGACAGTGAGGGCACTGTCAAGTTTAAGTTTGGGGGTGTGCTCGGTAAGCTTTCTTCCTTCGCATTCATTTGTATATTTTGCATTTGCATACCTTATTAAAAACCCACAAAAAATTGAAAATTTTCCAAAAAATATAAAAACTTTGTCGTCAAGTTAGCTAATAGGGTAACTTAGATCTTTATTCCGAAAGTTTGGTTGATATGATAGAAATAACTAAATTCTAGGCTTAGGGATTGAAAACCCTAAAAATAACCCTCATTCTGTCTAACTTTGGTAAGTATACGTCCTTACAGTTTTTTTTAAGAAATAGGTAATCTTGAGTTCAGTTCTTGAGTTAAGTCAAGATGAAGGGAAAGTATTGAAGCTTTACTGAAGGATAAGTCTGAAAAATAGTTTCTTTTCTTGAGTTCAAATTTAGAAAGTATATACCCTACAACTGCACATACACGCACCTTGAAACTTGGGATAGTAGAGGATACCTTGAAATACTGTTGTCTGAAAGCCTAGTATGAAAGAAAAAACGGTATTTAAAGCTAAACACCAAAAGAGCATGTTGAAAAATATATCCGGTCTTGAAAAAGAAAAAGAAAAAGAAAAAGAAAAATAGAATAAAGTCAAGACCTGGAAACTGCTATTTACGCTTTAAGCTCACACATTCAGTAATCGGCCGTTAGTGCCTCAAGAAGCATTAATAGTCGCATGAAAGGTGTGTGAGCAACACCGTCCATCATTAAATGAAAAGAAGTAGTATTAGGTATTAGGGCAAGGGTATTATAGCTTGAATTGAATTCTTGAGTGTAGGGGTGCAAATATACACACACGTAGGGGTATACAATTGATGTTTGAATAAGAGATAGAAATAAAGAATAAGACTTGTGTTTTCTGTAAAGTTGATAAAAATCCCTGATTTGAGGCCGCACTTTAGAAGGAAAACTCAGGAGAACCAACATCTTTCTAAACTTTTTTGGAACGTATAGGATCTAAAGTTAAAACAGATAGGAGGTATGAAACATAAGGGTTGGATATTTCTAACTTAGGATGATAGAATTTCTAACGTAAATACTAAACTGTAGGAGTAGATTCGACGTTAACTTATGACACTAGCTTGACGGGATTTTGTGGGTAGTATCCGCTGAAAACCCTCAGGAGACAACACTCCTCCTACTAGGGACACCTAGAGGTTTAACGGCTTGTTGCACTCGCTCAGTGCAATCGCGTTCCCTGCGAAAGTGCGGTTAGGACTTTTTTGTGAATAATTGGTTTTGCTCGGGACGAGCAAAAGTTAAGTTTGGGGGTATTTGTTCATACCAGAATATTGCATTTTATACCACCCATTCTTACGCTCGTGTGTTTATAGGTAGGTGCTTTTGATCAGTGTTTGCTACATATTTGCAGAATACAGGTTCTCGGCTCTGAACAGTGAAATCAATGAAAAGTATGACAAATTCTGGATTACTGCCAACAACTGATAAAACACGGGTCTCCGCTCTCTATCCGTGTGTTGCCACATACCAGTTTAAGGGACAAAATGGCAAATCGATTGTCATGTCATGCACAAGGCTCAATGGCAACACAAGATCCAAGAAATCTACGCGGAGCTTAAGGAAATCATGGCAAAAGATCCACATCACATCACCTTTTGTTCTACTAAAATTCTGGAATAATTGTGAAGAGTTTCTGAGAAAAGTCATATATCACACTGAAGATAACCACAAACCAGGACAACCCACAAAGCCCGAGGAGCTAACTCCTCCATATAGCCGCGGATCCGCGGCCAATAGGGGGTCTAGGCCGCGGATCCGCGGCCGTATAGTGCCGTCAGTTTGTCGTGTTTCGGGGGCTGTTTGGTCATTTTATTTATGGGCAGATGGTTGCCCTAAGTTTCCAATTCCCCTCCTATAAATACTCAAGAACTGAGCTAAGCCAAAGGTCCAATTCTTAGTTCATTCTTTGTGCCTCTTTTGTAGGTTTTAGTGTAGTTTTGTTCTTCTTCTTCTTCTTCATTCTTCCTCCATGGAAATGTAGTGAGAGCATTGAGTGGATGTTAATGAAGATGAGGGTTTTTGTATCTTTCTTGTTAGTTTAACTTCCCCTTGAGATTTTTGCTTCCTCTTGATCTTTCAACCTCTTCATTGAGCTTGAAAGGTTAAGGGTTAGTTATTGATCTCAAGGGTCGTATTTTCTTATGGAATTAGCGCTTCATTTCACATGCGTTCTCTACCCTTCTCTTGATCTTGCAACCTCTTGATTGAGCTTGCAAGTTTAAGGGTTGGCTATTGATCCCATGCTCGTCTTGAGTTCTAGTTTCTAATTCTTTTTATTGCTTATTTATTACTTGCTTTTTATTATCTTGCTTTACTTATTTGCAATTTAAATTCATGCACTTTAATTACTTACTTGTAATCTTTTCTTTTCTTTTGCTCTTTTTGGTTCTTTTTGTGAATGGTTGTAATTATCGTTGTTGTTAAGAATCAGTACGATATTGTAAGTTAACGTTTCTTTGCTCATTTCCTTTTCCTGTTATTTTCCATTGAACTCCGCCCAAACGATACGCAAGCGCTCCGTTAGGCACCCTACCATAACAAGGTAACGGTGATTCCTAACCGCGACCAGTTGCGTTCGGTTTGGCCGGAGGCGAAAGCAAGAGACAAGAACGGAAGGACAAGGGTAAATAAGCCGGATTCCACGAATACCGTGCTTAAATCCCCTAATCCACGTTGTTGCCAATTGCTCTAGCTTCAGTTGGTCAAGACTCGGCTCAAAGGTTTTGAGTGCGGATTTCTTTAGCTTACAATTTCGTATCTTTTTCTTAACAACTTTATACTTGCATATAACACATAGGTTAGAATCGAACAAACGCATACAAATTCTTTATTGACTCGTCTAAAACAAGAAAGGACATACAACCATCTCCCTGTGGATCGACCCGTGCTCAACCGGCTAGCTGCAAAGCGACACCGTCCTGATCGCGGTTATAACTTTAGAACTTTTAAAACTCGACACGCTAAAAGCGTGCGATCAAGTACACCGGACTGGACTCTCCGAGGACTGGCTAGATGGTATTATACCTCGCATCAGATAGCAGTTCTCTGGTGACATGAGTACAGATAGTTTGTCGACCTGAGATCATCATTTGTCTCGTGTGAGTTCCCACTATGCTTTGATTACTACCCTACCACGACTCTACTGATTCGTGCAAACCGGTTTTAGTTGGGTACAGTCCCGAGCCACGTAGAGGCAGTGGGCGACTGTTGGGGATTCGTCTCTCCCGGTATAGGGAGTCGATGTCGCGCTTGTAAGTCCATGTCACGCACCCCACGAACTTGCGGGGAGGCGGAATATATGAAAAATGATTATCAAAGCTTCGTAACACGGACATGAGTGAAAGAATCGTATCTAAACCGTTACTAGCAAACTACGAGAGGTTTAACTACTCGGATTCAAAGTTATACCTCACGTTACTTGTCCTTCGGGTCTTCATCGCTGTCCTCCACTCCTCGTAGGCTCCTTGGAACATCGGCACCTCAACGGCCTCCTCGAGTCAAAGACGATCCACCCGAGAGCTCCTACGCCAAGCTTGATCTCTAACTTGAGATAACTAGGTTGCTTAAAGTGCTAATCTAAGCTACCTAGGGAATATAGAGTGAGGTTATGGATGTATTAGTCTAGCTAACCCTTGATCTCAATACATGAGTGGTTAGGGTTAGGGTTTCAAGAATGAGAGAGCTTGAGGAGAGAGAAGGTGATGGTAAGAATGAACATGAATAATGAGCTCATTTGAATTTAACAACCATAACAATTTATCAAATAAATAATATAAATGATTAATCATTATGGTTGATTCATTCACCTTGTGTGATTCATCATATGACTCATTAATTAATTAATGCATCATTTAATACCATGGATGAATCACACAAATGAGTCATTAAGCAATAAATGCTTATGCCACCTTAACCCCCAAGTCACCATGCTTCTAGAAGCTTCCCGAAAAATTACGAGAACGCCCCTCCTATCCGTGAAAACACGGAAAAACTTTAGACTGTATAAATCCAATAACCCGATACTAGAATCTGGCTTAAACCAAAGCCGGCTAGCAAAAACTGTCCGAACGTCGCACGTGCGTTCAAATACGTATGCGTCCGAACCCTTGTCGTAAAACCATACGACCTCTATATCGTTTCGCCTGGAGCAGGGAAACTCTCTGTGTGGGACTCTAAAGACTCGACACTACGCTGGCAGTGAGTTTAACTACAGACCGCAAGCAGCACTAGCTGTACGTAACGGTCCCTAGGTAGATGTCGATAAGAAGGCCGATGAGATAACCCATCCGAACTCCTACTGATCCTATCCGTGACAATATCCGCGCAGTCCGGTCTGTTCGTCTAAGAGTATCGCATGTATGGTGTAGGGAGATGGAGAACGTCAGACCTCTAATAACCGTACAAGTCGTGCCTGGTATGGCTCATGACCATTCGAGAATCTACTGATCAGTCTACCGGTAATTCTCCATCAGCTCTTGCCAGGGACTTATGGTAATGACCAACCGATCACAGTGCGATATCAACTCCCTATACAGGGAGAGACGAATCCCTAACAGTCGCTCACTACCTCCCTGTGGCTCGGGACTGTACCCAACTAAAACCTGTTTGCACGACTCCTTTGAGCCGTGGTAGGGTAGTAATCAAAGCACAGTGGGAAATCACACGAGACAAATGACGACCTTAAGTCAACAGACTATCTACACACATGTCACCTGAGAACTGCTATCTGACGTTGAGTATAATACCATCCAGTCAGTTCTCCTGCGAGTCCTGTCCGGTGTACCCGTAACCTAACGAGCACCTGTATACTATCTCCAGTACGACGTACTGATGGCTGTGGGACAGACCATCTCCCCAACTGGGATGAGAAGCGTACACGCTAGTCTACTCTGGAGTATCGATGCCCTGTCTTGATAATCCTATGACTAGGGACAAGTATAGGATGTTGCTTATAGACTACCCAGCCCCCACCAGTGTGACTGCCATCACAACGCTGGTAATCAAGCAAAGATCCTATGGGCTCTACTAATATGTATAAGTGATACGTTACAAGAAACATATGCACATATTAAAGTAGACACAAACCAAGTAGCATACTACCATTTTTAGCAAGACTGTCAATACAATTGTGAATATCCCAAACTTCCATTAAGTAATATACAATCTAGTATGATACAATAATGGCCCCTAGGGCATATACACTAACAATCTCCCACTTGCACTAGGGTCATGAGCTGGCATATCGTAGACCTATCATCTCGAATAGCCTCTCGAACTGCGTCTGAGGAATGGCCTTTATGAATGGATCAGCAATGTTATTCTCCATCTCTAATCTTTTCACCTCGATCTCCCGGCGATCTACGATCTCCCTGATCAAGTGATACCGCCTTAAGATGTGTCTGGATTTCTGATGGGACATGGGTTCCTTCGCTAAAGCTATAGTGCCGTTGTTGTCACAATACAGAGGTATTGGATCAACACTGGTAGGAACCACCTGAAGTTCTGTGAGGAACTTCTTCATCCAGAAAGCTTCTTTTGCGGCATCGCAAGCAGCTATGTATTCCGCTTCCATTGTTGAGTCAGCAACGGTCTCCTGCTTGGAACTCTTCCAACAGACCGTCCCTCTATTGAGGGTAAAGACATAACCTAACATAGACTTGGAGTCATCCTTGTCACTCTGGAAGCCGGAGTCGGCAAAGGCCTCCATCTGGAGGTCTTTTCCGCCATACACCAAGAACTTCTCCTTAGTCCTCCTCAGGTACTAGAGAATGTTCTTTACCGCTATCCAGTGATTCTCCCCTGGGTTTTCCTGATACCGGCTTACAACGCTCAATACTATGCTACATCTGGTCTGGTACATAACATCGCATACATTATAGAGCCTACCGCAGAAGCGTAGGGTATAATTGACATGCGGTCCCTTTCCAAATTAGTCTTGGGAGATATCTCTTTGGAGAGGGTGATTCCGTGACAAGCCGGTAGGTTACCGCGCTTAGAATCTTCCATACTGAATCTCTTCACTATGGTGTCTATGTACCTGGACTGCGAAAGTCCCAACATCCTCTTTGATTTATCACGATAGATCCGGATCCCCAGAATGTAGATGGCATCACCCAGGTCTTTCATGGAGAATTTCTGTGATAAGAATCTTTTGACTGACTGTAACATAGGAATATCATTTCCTATTAGGAGAATGTCATCCACGTATAAGACGAGGAATACTACAGCTCTCCCTACAATCTTTCTGTATATGCATGGTTCATCTGGATTTTTGATAAAGTCAAATTCTTTGACAGCATCATCAAAATAGATGTTCCAACTCCGAGATGCTTGCTTTAGTCTATAAATGGACTTAAGCAACTTGCATACTTTACCGCTGCTCCCACTCTGAATGAATCCCTTTGGCTGATCCATATAGACGCTCTCTTCCAAATTTCCATTTAGAAAGGCCGTCTTTATGTCCATCTGCCAGATCTCATAATCATGGAAGGCAGCAATAGCAAGAAGGACCCTAATGGATTTTAGCATAGCTACTGGAGAACAGGTTTCGTCATAGTCCAAACCAGGTCTTTGACGAAAACCCTTTGCAACAAGTCTAGCCTTATAGGTTTCAACCTGTCCATCTACACCAATCTTCTTTCTGAAGATCCATTTGCCTCCTACGGGTTTTACCCCATCTGGAGCAATGTCCAAAGTCCATACTTTGTTAGTGTACATGGACTCCATTTCGGTCCGCATTGCATCTAGCCATTTTACTGAGTCACCGCTCTGAATGGCTTGCTGGAACCTAGTAGGCTCATCATAGTCAATAGTGCAATCCTCTCTATCTCTGTCTATGAGAAAACCGTAGTATCTCTCGGGCGGATGAGACTACCTACTACTCCTGCGGAGTGGCGTCGGGATGTCCCTTTCTTCTGAAACCTCTGGTTCTACCAAGCTTTCAGTAATAGCTTGTGGTTCTGGAATTTCTTCCAGTTCTATTGCGCTTCCACTTATCTTATTTTCTAAACACTCAGTTTCCAAGAAGCGAGCATTATGAGAAACAAAAATCTTTTGTTCCTCTGCGTAATAGAAATAATATCCTTTGGAGTTCTTTGGATATCCCACAAACTTACACTGTACTGATCGCGTCTCGAGCTTGTCCGCATGCTGCTTCTTTACAAAAGCTGGACATCCCCATATCTTAATATGCTTAGGATAGGGTTTCTTTCGACACCACATCTGATATGGTGAAGTGGGCACAGTCTTAGTTGGAACTCGGTTCAAAAGGTATGCAGCTGATTCTAATGCATATCCCCAGAATGATCGTGGTAACTCAGCCTTACTTATCATGGAACGAACCATATCCAATAGGGTTCGATTCCTTCTTTCCGATACACCATTGTGTTGTGGTGTGTATAGAGGAGTAAGCTGAGAGAGAATTCCATTCTCTTTTAAATAACCTAGGAACTCGGCACTTAAGTATTCACCACCTCGATCAGATCTCAGTGTCTTGATACTTTTGCCTGTTTGGTTTTCCACTTCATTCTTGTATTCTTGGAATTTCTCAAAGGCCTCGGATTTATGTTTCATTAAGAAGACATATCCATACCTAGAGAAATCATCCGTAAAACTAATGAAGTAGGAATAACCACCTCGCGCATGTGTAGACATTGGACCGCACACATCACTGTGTATGAGTCCCAAGAGCTCGCTCGCTCTTACTCCGTGTCCAGTAAACGGAGTCTTTGTCATCTTTCCCATGAGACAAGATTCACAAGTAGCATAAGATTGATATTCGGACGGATTCAAATATCCTTCTCTATGCAACTTAGTCAACCTTCTCTCATTGATGTGACCTAGTCTACAATGCCATAAGAAAGCCTGATTTAATATCGGAGACTTTCTTTTAAGTGTGTTCTGGACATTGAAAACCTGAGCTTGACTTAATACGTATATACCGTTATCTAATATACCTGACCCAATCTGAACTTGATTTAGGTGGATGTTAACTACATCGCTTACGAATGTAAAATCATATCCCTCTCTCGAAAGTGAGGAAACTAATATGATATTACAAGTCATACTAGGTATATACAAACAGTTACGTAGAATCAATATATGCCCACTTGTCAAACCCAAGCGATATTCTCCCACGGATTCAGCGTTCACTGTCATTCCATTTGCAACTTTGAGAGACCAATCACCTACCTTTATAACTCTACGGTTTCTCAAAGTATGTAATGAATTACTGATATGAGATCCTGCTCCGGTATCTAGTACCTAGGAAGTAGAGTTAATTGACATACAGTTCTCAATTACAAATACACTAGAGGCTGAAGCCACAACATACTTCGTATTCTGGCTACTGGCTTCCAAAGCCCTGCAATCATTCTGCCAATGCCCAATCCCATAACAATAGGAACGTACCTCTTTTACTACATTCAGTCCCGAAACTTTTGCACTTCTCTTTCCTTCTACTTCCCTGGTTTCCTTCAGTGTAGAAGGTAGAGACTGTAGAATCATATCAGTATCTGACCCGTTTCCCAACGTGGTCTCTAGGTCCTTGAGCTTATCAATATAACTAGTCATTGTAAGGACTTTGTCCCCTACAGATGTGTAGCACCTTGAAAAGTCGTTTTGGTGTTTTCCTGAAAATCGGTGAAAATTCGGTATTTTTCCGTAAACCGTCTTTTTTTGTTATTTTGCAGTTTAGGACTAATTATACCTAATTTGGATAGGTAATTGCTAGTTTTTAGTAGCTAATAAGTTACTTATTAATTTTTGGTCATTTAAAAAAAATTCCCTATTTTTCAATTTTTTAATATTATTTTAAGCCGGTAAGAAAATACATTAAATTAGCGATAAATACAAATTTCTTTGGGCTAATTTTAATCTTTAAAATCATGTTAATTAAAATCTAGTTGTAATATAAATTTTTAGTATTTTATTTTAAGTTTTAACTAATTTTTATTATGGAAAACGAAATTTATTGAATTTAAGCTAAAACTTGCAATTTTGGACTTGTAGGGGGTCTTTTTGCATAAATTTTTTTTTGTAAAACCCCATTCACTCTTCCTCACCCCTAGGCCGGCCCACTTCAGCAGCACAAGGAAAAATTTCCTTGCCTCCTTTGACTTTTTATTATGTGTGGAAATGACGTATTTTGAAAAGGGTTTTCAATTTCTTAATTGGGTATGGGTCTTTAGTTGATTGGTATAGGTTGACCATGACTTTTCCATCACCACCCACACCATTCCCCTTCCCTCTTCTGGCCGAATTTCAGCAGCCCTCCCCCTTCATCATTTTTCTTTTCATTTCCTTCAAAAATTCATCAAGATTGCTCCAAAATTCCAATTTAAACCTCACAAATTAATCCCCATTCTCCTTAGCCTCTCTTGCTTGGATCATGGTGCTATGAAGCCATCATTGGAGGCAAATTCTTCTTGCTAGATCTCTAGATTTTGAGGTATAATTTCTACCCATTTAAGTTCTTATGGTTAGAATTCTTTAATTGAGTTGTTTTAGTGTTAATATTAGTGCTAATTTCATTCTAGGTTTTTAAAATTAATGGTTTGAGTTTAACTAGGGTTTTAGAAACCATTATTTAGATAATTAAATCTATTTTGCTATCTAGTTGTTTACTAACCCAATCTATGAGGTTACTTTGCTTAAGTGGCTTCATATTATGCTAATCTAAGTTAATCTTGTGTGAAATTTTCATTGTAATTGCTAATTACAAAAATCAAGAAAGGGGTTTGTGTATGGAAATAGATTGAAGCATGATTGTTGTGTTGGAATTATGGTTTGATGCTTTGTAAATGGTTTAAAATTAGTGTAGTGGCTATCTAGTGGGTTAGTTTGGATGTTTGTGTCGGATTGTGTTAACTTTATCGCTAATTTTCGATGTTTGCACCAAATTGCAAATTTCTGGCTTACTAGGTTTTTATAATAATATTGTGATGAATTATTTGCGATATATTGATGATATTTTTGGAATATCCTATGACATTTAGGATGTGTGAGTGCGGTTTTTTTTAGTGAGCGGGTTTTAGCTTTGCCGGGCGACCAAATCGACGATTTAGTTAATTTTTTTTTTGCGATTTTCGCGTGTGTTCCGCGCACCTTGTGCACGTTGTACCTAGCTTGTGAACATTAGTATTTTCATTTGGGATTTGCGTCGTTCTTGATATGTAACCTAGGTTTGGTATTGATGTAAATTCCAGGTTCGGTCACGGAGACGTCAGACGCGGCACGAAAAAGGAAAGCGGTGATTGGACGTGGCTAGCTAGGGATTCCGGTGAGTAGATTTAATATCTATGGGGGACTATCGTTTGGATGGCGCGAGTCTCCCGATAGTTTAAGTAGTTAAGTTTTTAGTGATATTAGTAACTACATCCATGCCTTATTTGACCTACATATGCGAACCCATTCTATAGGACACCTGCACCATTGCCAGGGTTTTTATATGCAGCACGCGCACTATTCATGCTTACACACACGCCCTGGTAATTGCCATGCCACCACACTAGATAACCTATAATTTGAAACCTTTTACTATAATTGATGCTTAAACCTGTGCTATTGCCTTTAATTCCTTAAAATGAAATCATAAGATTGCTAATCATGTGCATGTACCTCATCATGTTATTTGTTCATGCCTAGTCTATCAATCATACATCGCAACTTGATTATTGATACCATATGCATTCATTATCATTGGCATATGCATTTATGAGGATTTCTTGAGATTTTGTGATATTTTCTGGATTTCGGGGGAAAACCGCAAAAATTTTAAACTTATTATATTTTTAAAATATGTAAATTGCGGTTTTCTAGTGATGTAAGTGTCGTCCACCATGAGTTTTCTGTGGTTTTCGAGACCCGTTTCGAGGAGTTGGATGAACCGTCTCGGGTACATGGTAGGCCCGGTAAGGTACCCCGGGGCAAGAAGCTCGTGGTGCTGACGATGAGCCTGGCAGGGGACGGATTACCTACCGGTGACTGTTTGGCACGGCGGATATCCAGAGGATACCGACCGTGGCCGCGAGATGATGAGATATTGATATTGAGATAGGTCAGCCGAATGGCTGAGGCCAGAGGTACTATGACATGGATATATAAGATTTGTGATAGTTTTGAGGTGTCGTTGCTGGACACAGGTTCTTGTTGATTCTATTGGTATTGTGCTGGTAATTCAAAAGAGATTCCTAAAGGAAAAACATGATTCTCATACTTACACATTCAAATCATGAGTTGATTCACATTGCATTCATACCTGCTAGTATATTCATATTGCATACATACCTGCTATTATGTCCTGCCATACCTGTATTATAGATGCTAGGATGCTTGTGTGCATACTTGCGATAGCCTCTATAGACGTTATTTATTACTCACGAGTTGGCAACTCACCCCCGTTGTGCCACAGCCTTTTTCAGGTCCGCTCCGTCAGTACAGTAGCGGCGGGCGCACTTGCTTCTTTTGCCTCTTTTGCCTGGACTCGTGGTTTTGCTCTTAGGTGGGTTATATTATTATTTTTGTACCACCTTGTATATTCTTTGTATCTAGTGTACTCCATCTACTGTATCTACCAGTATTGTTGTATATTGACCTAGAGATGAGACTGTGAGATTTGTGGACTTTTTATGCTGTATTTTAGGGTCGAGCTCACTTGAGTCGACATGCTGTTTTTCTCATGCTTCTTTATGATTATTTTGCATGTTGTTGTTTTATATTGCGTGGGATTTGTGACCGCCTTGTGGCGAAGAGCTAGCTCCCGCTTGGGGATGCCTTATTTGTTGGATTTATATATATTCTTGTTGTACCTATTTTGGGGGCCAGTATTTACAAAGGAGACTCTGCCGAAATTTTCGGAAAAATTGATATTGTTTTTAAAAGGGGTTGATATGACTTATTTGATAAACTCGCTTTCAATTGATTGGTTTTTCTTCACTCTTTTGCTTATTTGGTTTTGGTTTCTAGGCTTTGGCTCACTTATTTTACGGACGTCTTGAGACGTCTCGTAAACTTAAGTGCCAGTCACGTTCCGTACCCTGCGGGTCGTGACAAAGTTGGTATCAAATCGATAGGTTTTACCTTTTTGAGTGTAGGATGACCCTTGGTAGATGGAGTAAGTGACTTAAGCAGGGTAACGTAGCGTGCGTATGTCCACGGCATACTTGCGATACGGTACTCCGCCTAAGTGACTTTAGGATATACTTGCTCGAAAATTCCTTCTTCAATTCCGTGTATCCTATGATCCTATTGCACTGTTCTTATCATCCTGTTCTTGTAACAGCCACTATGCCGCCGAAGGCTACGAGAGCACAGAGGGCTGCCGCCCGAGACGAGATTCGAGCTGGCTCGTCCGAGACTAGGACTGAGCAGGGTGGTATGCCTACGCCGCAGGGACAGACCGATCCACCTTCCCCAGGCCGTATGGATAGGCTTGAGACTGGTATGGAGGAGTTGCGACAGATGATGTGGAGTATGCAGGAGCTACGTCAGATGGTAGGATCCCTAGTTGCAGCCAGTCGTACACCGAGGCCAGATGACGCACCTACTACATCCCAGACTACTATGATACCTGCTCCTACTACTACCGCCGTGACCATCCCGGTTTCACTACAGGATTTCATAAGGCTGAGACCTCCAGTATTCACCGGCACCGAGGCAGCGGAGGACCCACAGACGTTCCTTGACAATTTAGCCAGGATCTGCCGTTCGTTGAGATGTTCGGATGATCGATGGGTGAAGCTTGCGAGTTTCCGTCTAGAGGGTCTCACGCAGATATGGTGGGAGTCAGTCTTGAGAGGTCGAGCTGCAGGTCTACCGCCTATGACTTGGGCCGAGTTTACAGTGGTCTTTCTAGCTCGTTTCCTCCCAAAGAGCGTTCGTGATGCCAGAGCTCGTAGCTTCGAGGCCTTGGTCAAGACACCTGGGATGACGGTGTCTGAGTATGACGTTCAGTTTACACAGTTCTCCCGATATGCCCCGTACCTGGTAGATACCGAAGCGAAGAGGATGAAGAGGTTCATACAGGGACTTGATGCCCAGTTATATCTTGCCATTGGCGCCCAGCACTACGACACTTATTCAGCTGCTATGGATACGGCATTACGGATGGAGGCACGCATATCACAGACTTCGGCCGTTTCTGGGCCGAAGAGGATTCGCACCGAGGTGTCTTCTCAGAGGCAGCGTGCCAGATTCTTTCCGAGGGATGGGCCCGGCAGAGGATTTGGACGGGGTCAGTTATTTGGTTCATATCCCCAGGGACAGCAGCCGTCGCTAGGGTGTTTTGGGTGCGGGAGTCTGCACCATCTTGTTAGAGACTGTCCGGCGAGACGACAGGGAGCGGCGACCGTTCCGCATGTGACCCTACCACCATCACCACCCCCTCCTCAGAGAGCCCTACTTCCTACCATAGGCGATGCTCCACGCCAGTTAGGTGCACCCAGAGGCCGTGGACGCGGCGGTCCTGTTCAGAGAGGACGAGGTCGAGGTCAGCCCGCTATCGGTGGAGGACAGGCCCGAGTTTTTGCTTTGACACCGCAGGATGCACAGGCATCCAATGCCGTTGTGACAGGTACCTTACCAGTTTGCTCTTTCGACGCACGGGTATTATTCGACCCAGGTTCCACACATTCGTACGTATCTACACACTTTGCACCGATGTTGGGCCGTGAGTCATCGTCGTTAGATCATCCGCTTGTTCTTATTACTCCGGTAGGCGAGTCGTTTGTCGCTCGTTTTGTATTTCGATTGTGTTCCGTTCGTATCGGGGAGAGGGATTCGGTTGATTTGATTCTCCTCGATATGTTGGACTTTGATGTGCTTCTGGGCATGGACTGGCTGGCCACTTGTTATGCTTCGGTGGACTGCCGTGAGAAGGCAGTCAGGTTTAGCTTTCCGGGAGAGCCAGTCCTTGTTATTCAGGGAGACCGCAGCGTCACCCTTCCCAGCTTGATTTCGTCTCTTCGCGTTGGTGAGCTCTTGCGGAAGGGATGTCAGGGATTCTTAGCGTATATTTGTGATACTCGAGCTGCAGAGGTTCCATTGGACTGGGTCCCGGTTGTTTGTGAGTTCCCTGATGTTTTCCCTGATGAGCTACCTGGGCTACCACCTGAGCGCGACGTTGAGTTCTGCATCGATTTGATTCCCGGCTCGGGGCCTATTTCTATACCGCCTTATCGAATAGCCCCGGCAGAGCTTAGAGAGCTGAAGGATCAGTTGCAGGATTTGTTAGATAAGGGGCTTATTCGACCTAGTGTTTCTCCGTGGGGTGCTCCGGTCCAGTTTGTCAAGAAGAAGGACGGAAGTTTGCGCTTATGTATCGACTACCGCCAGCTGAACAAAGTTACCGTTCGGAACAGATATCCGTTGCTACGCATTGATGATTTGTTCGACAAGCTTTAGGGTGCGGGGTATTTTTCGAGGATCGACTTGCGATCAGGATACCATCAGCTGCGAGTTCGACAGGAGGATATTCCGAGGACAGCTTTCCGCACGCGCTACGGCCACTATGAGTTTTTGGTGATGTCGTTCGGACTCACCAACGCCCCAGCAGCATTCATGGATTTGATGAACCGTACATTCAGGCCGTATCTTGACTTGTTCATCATCGTGTTTATCGACGATATCTTGGTGTACTCCCGGAGCAGAGAGGAGCACGAGCAGCACTTGCGGATTACGTTACAGACTCTGAGGGGCACCAGCTGTTCGCAAAGTTCTCCAAGTGTGCATTCTGGATGGACAGCGTCGGATTCTTGGGTCACGTGATTACGAGAGACAGCATATGTGTGGACCCGAAGAAGATTGAGGCTGTTCAGCAGTGGCCCCGAACTACATCGGTTACTGAGATCCGTAGTTTTCTAGGCCTGGCGGGGCTACTACAGGCGTTTTGTTCAGGACTTCTCCCGTATAGCAGCACCTTTGACCGGTCTGACCCGGAAGGAAGTTCCTTTCGTTTGGATAGAGGAGTGTGAGCGCGGTTTTCAGCAGCTACGGACTTGTTTGACTACGGCGCCGGTATTATCTTTGCCTTCGGGATCAGGCGGATTTGTGGTCTACTGTGATGCTTCGCGAGTGGGGTTAGGATGCATATTGATGCAGCATGGCCGGGTGATCGCATATGCTTCTCGGCAGTTGAAGAAGCATGAACAGAACTACCCCACTCAAGATTTGGAGATGGCTGCAGTGGTCTTTGCACTGAAGATTTGGCGACATTACCTATATGGCGAGTCGTGCAAAATATTCACAGACCACAAGAGCTTAAAATACATATTTCAGCAGCGAGACCTGAATCTCAGACAGCGTCGTTGGATGGAGTTGGTGAAAGACTACGACTGCGAGATCTTATATCATCCAGGCAAGGCGAATGTAGTGGCAGATGCTTTGAGCAGGAGGCCCGGGGGTAGTCTATCCTTTTTGCGCGCAGTGCAGAGGCAGTCGTCAGCAGATTGGCAGATTTTATGCGACAGCCGAGTTGAGTTCGAGTTCACTCTGACAAGGGGACAGCTCGTGCATGTTCGTGCACACCCACAGTTGCTTGACCGTATATATGAGGCACAGCGCAGAGACGACCGTTGCTTAGAGATCATGGCACAGATGGGACAGGGCAGATTTTCCGAGTTCGTGATTGATGATCAGGGGATTTTACGATATGGATCTAGACTGTGCGTACCAGATGCTGATGGATTGCGGCACGACATTCTTGAGGAGGCACACCGATCAGTGTATAGTGTCCACCCCGGTTCCACCAAGATGTACCAAGATATGAGAGAGACCTACTGGTGGGACGGGATGAAGAGAGACATTGCGGAGTTTGTATCGAGATGCCTGACTTGTCAGCAAGTCAAGGCCGAGCACCAGAGGCCCGCAAGAGAGCTACAGCCGTTACCCATTCCAGAGTGGAAATGGGAGCAGATTTCGAAGGATTTCGTTGTGGGTCTACCCAGGACCAGTCGAGGGTACCACTCCATCTGGGTGATCGTAGATCGATTGACGAAAGCGGCTCACTTCCTGCCAGTGAAGACCACTTTCAGCTTCGCTCAGTATGCCCAGCTTTACATCGACGAGATCGTGCGGTTGCATGGCGTACCGACTTGTATCGTGTCAGATCGAGGAACCCAGTTCACCAGCTGACTTTGGCAGAGACTTCAGGAGGCTTTGGGTACTCGTTTGAGCTTCAGCACAGCGTTTCATCCGCAGACCGACGGACAGTCAGAGCGGACCATTCAGACTCTCGAGGACATGCTCAGAGCGTGCGTTTTAGACTTCGGCGGTAGCTGGGATCGTCATTTACCTCTAGTGGAGTTCTCCTATAATAACAGCTTCCAGGATACTATTCAGATGGCACCTTTCGAGGCATTGTATGGGAGGAGATGCAGATCGCCCGTTTGTTGGACAGAGCTCAGCGAGAGTAGTATATTAGGGCCGCAGCTTGTTGAGGAGACGACAGTGAAGATACAGTTGATTCGAGACCGGATGAGAGCAGCTCAGAGCATACAGAAATCATATGCGGACAGGCGCCGTCGCAGATTAGAGTTCGCAGTTGGCGACCATGTTTTTCTGAGAGTCTCTCCGATGAAGGGCGTGATGCGTTTTGGGCGAAAGGGGAAGCTTAGCCCTAGATTCGTAGGTCCCTTCGAGATCCTCGAGCGTGTCGGCGGTGTTGCATATCATTTGGCACTTCCACCCAGCTTTCCCGATGTTCACCCCGTCTTCCATGTTTCGATGCTCCGCAAGTACCTTCACGACCCTTCGCATGCGATTCAGCACCCGACAGTCCAGCTAGAGCGCGACCTTTCTTTTGCAGAGAAGCCGGTGGCCATCCTGGATCGGCAGGTAAAGAAGTTGAGATCGAAAGTTATACCGACCGTCAAGGTCCTTTGGCGTGGCCCGAGCAGCGAGGAGGTCACCTGGGAGACCGAGGGCGAGATGAGGAAGAAATATCCCCATCTCTTTGAAGGTACGCGTAGCTATATTTTTAAATTCGGGGACAGAATTTCTTTAAGGGGGGAAGATTGTAGCACCTTGAAAAGTCGTTTTGGTGTTTTCCTGAAAATCGGTGAAAATTCGGTATTTTTCCGTAAACCGTCTTTTTTTGTTATTTTGCAGTTTAGAACTAATTATACCTAATTTGGATAGCTAATTGCTAGTTTTTAGTAGCTAATGAGTTACTTATTAATTTTTGGTCATTTAAAATTTTTTCCCTATTTTTCAATTTTTTAATATTATTTTAAGCCGGTAAGAAAATACATTAAATTAGCGATAAATACAAATTTCTTTGGGCTAATTTTAATCTTTAAAATCATGTTAATTAAAATCTAGTTGTAATATAAATTTTTAGTATTTTATTTTAAGTTTTAACTAATTTTTATTAAGGAAAACGAAATTTATTGAATTTAAGCTAAAACTTGCAATTTTGGACTTGTAGGGGTCTTTTTGCATAATTTTTTTTTGTAAAACCCCATTCACTCTTCCCTCACCCCTAGGCCGGCCCACTTCAGCAGCACAAGGAAAAATTTCCTTGCCTCCTTTGACTTTTTATTATGTGTGGAAATGAGGTATTTTCAAAAGGGTTTTGAATTTTTTAATTGGGTATGGGTCTTTAGTTGATTGGTATGGATTGACCATGACTTTTCCATCACCACCCACACCATTCCCCTTCCCTCTTCTGGCCGAATTTCAGCAGCCCTCCCCCTTCATCATTTTTCTTTTCATTTCCTTCAAAAATTCATCAAGATTGCTCCAAAATTCCAATTTAAACCTCACAAATTAATCCCCATCCTTCATCCCATTCTCCTTAGCCTCTCTTGCTTGGATCATGGTGCTATGAAGCCATCATTGGAGGCAAATTCTTCTTGCTAGATCTCTAGATTTTGAGGTATAATTTCTACCCATTTAAGTTCTTATGGTTAGAATTCTTTAATTGAGTTGTTTTTGTGTTAATATTAGTGCTAATTTCATTCTAGGTTTTTAAAGTTAATGGTTTGAGTTTAACTAGGGTTTTAGAAACCATTATTTAGTTAATTAAATCTATTTTGCTATCTAGTTGTTTACTAATCCAATCTATGAGGTTACTTTGCTTAAGCGGCTTCATATTATGCTAATCTAAGTTAATCTTGTGTGAAATTTTCATTGTAATTGCTAATTACAAAAATCAAGAAAGGGGTTTGTGTATGGAAATAGATTGAAGCATGATTGTTGTGTTGGAATTATGGTTTGATGCTTTGTAAATGGTTTAAAATTAGTGTAGTGGCTATCTAGTGGGTTAGTTTGGATGTTTGTTTTGGATTGTGTTAACTTTATCGCTAATTTTCGACATTTGCACCAAATTTCAAATTTCTAGCTAACTAGGTTTTTATAATAATATTGTGATGAATTATTTGCGATATCTTGATGATATTTTTGGCATATCCTATGACATTTAGGATGTGTGAGTGCGGTTTTTTTTAGTCAGCGGGTTTTAGCTTTGCCGGGCGACCAAATCGACGATTTAGTTAATTTTTTTTTTGCGATTTTCGCGTGTGTTCCGCGCACCTTATGCACGTTGTACCTAGCTTATGAACATTAGTATTTTCGTTTGGGATTTGCGTCGTTCTTGATATGTAACCTATGTTTGGTATTGATGTAAATTCCAGGTTCGGTCGCAGAGATGTCAGACGCGGCATGAAAGGGGAAAGCGGTGATTGGACGTGGCTAGCTAGGGAATCCGGTGAGTAGATTTAACATCTACGAAGGACTATCGTTTGGATGGCGCAGGTCTCCCGATAGTTTAAGTAGTTAAGTTTTTAGTGATATTAGTAACTACATCCATGCCTTATTTGACCTACATATGCGAACCCATTCTATAGGACACCTGCACCATTGCCAAGGTTTTTATATGCAGCACGCGCACTATTCATGCTTACACACATGCCCTGGTAATTGCCATGCCACCACACTAGATAACCTATAATTTGAAATCTTTTACTATAATTGATGCTTAAACCTGTGCTATTGCCCTTAATTCCTTAAAATGAAATCATAAGATTGCTAACCATGTGCATGTACCTCATCATGTTATTTGTTCATGCCTAGTCTATCAATCATACATCGCAACTTGATTATTGATACCATATGCATTCATTATCATTGGCATATGCATTTATGAGAATTTCTTGAGATTTTGTGATATTTTCTGGATTTCGGGGGAAAACCGCAAAATTTCTAAACTTATTATATTTTTAAAATATGTAAATTGCGGTTTTCTAGTGATGTAAGTGTCGTCCACCATGAGTTTGCTGTGGTTTTCGAGACCCGTTTCGAGGAGTTGGATGAACCGTCTCGGGTACATGGTGGGCCCGGTAAGGTACCCCGGGGCAAGAAGCTCGTGGTGCTGACGATGAGCCTGGCAGGGGACGGATTACCTACCGGTGACTGTTTGGCACGGCGGATATCCAGAGGATACCGACCGTGGCCGCGAGATGATGACATATTGATATTGAGATGGGTCAGCCGGATGGCTGAGGCCAGAGATACTATGACATGGATATATGAGATTTGTGATAGTTTTGAAGTGTCGTTGCTGGACACGGGTTCTTGTTGATTCTATTGGTATTGTGCTGGTATTTCAAAAGAGATTCCTAAAGGAAAAACATGATTCTCATACTTACACATTCAGATCATGAGTTGATTCACATTGCATTCATACCTGCTAGTATATTCATATTGCATACATACCTGCTATTATGTCCTGCCATACCTGTATTATAGATGCTAGGATGCTTGTGTGCATACTTGCGATAGCCTCTATAGACGTTATTTATTACTCACGAGTTAGCAACTCACCCCCGTTGTGCCACAGCCTTTTTCAGGTCCGCTCCGTCAGTACAGTAGCGGCGGGTGCACTTGCTTCTTTTGCCTCTTTTGCCTGGACTCGTGGTTTTGCTCTTAGGTGGGTTATATTATTATTTTTGTACCACCTTGTATATTCTTTGTATCTAGTGTACTCTATCTACTGTATCTACCAGTATTGTTGTATATTGACCTAGAGATAAGACTGTGAGATTTGTGGACTTTTTATGCTGTATTTTAGGGTCGAGCTCACTTGAGTCGACATGATGTTTTTCTCATGCTTCTTTATGATTATTTTTCATGTTGTTGTTTTATATTGCGTGGGATTTGTGACCGCCTTGTGGCGAAGAGCTAGCTCCCGCTTGGGGATGCCTTATTTGTTGGATTTATATATATTCTTGTTGTACCTATTTTGGGGGCCAGTATTTACAAAGGAGACTCTGCCGAAATTTTCGGAAAAATTGATATTGTTTTTAAAAGGGGTTGATATGACTTATTTGATAAACTCGCTTTCAATTGATTGGTTTTTCTTCACTCTTTTGCTTATTTGGTTTTGGTTTCTAGGCTTTGGCTCACTTATTTTACGGACGTCTTGAGACGTCTCGTAAACTTAAGTGCCAGTCACGTTCCGTACCCTGCGGGTCGTGACAAAGTTGGTATCAAAGCGATAGGTTTTACCTTTTTGAGTGTAGGATGACCCTTGGTAGATGGAGTAAGTGACTTAAGCAGGGTAACGTAGCGTGCGTATGTCCACGGCATACTTGCGATACGGTACTCCGCCTAAGTGACTTTAGGATATACTTGCTCGAAAATTCCTTCTTCAATTCCGTGTATTATCCTATTGCACTGTTCTTATCATCCTGTTCTTGTAACAGCCACTATGCCGCCGAAGGCTACGAGAGCACAGAGGGCTGCCGCCCGAGACGAGATTCGAGCTGGCTCGTCCGAGACTAGGACTGAGCAGGGTGGTATGCCTACGCCGCAGGGACAGACCGATCCACCTTCCCCAGGCCGTATGGATAGGCTTGAGACTGGTATGGAGGAGTTGCGACAGATGATGGGGAGTATGCAGGAGCTACGTCAGATGGTAGGATCCCTAGTTGCAGCCAGTCGTACACCGAGGCCAGATGACGCACCTACTACATCCCAGACTACTATGATACCTGCTCCTACTACTACCGCCGTGACCATCCCGGTTTCACTACAGGATTTCATAAGGCTGAGACCTCCAGTATTCACCGGCACCGAGGCAGCGGAGGACCCACAGACGTTCTTTGACAGTTTAGCCAGGAACTGCCATTCGTTGAGATGTTCGGATGATCGATGGGTGGAGCTTGCGAGTTTCCGTCTAGAGGGTCTCACGCAGATATGGTGGGAGTCAGTCTTGAGAGGTCGAGCTGCAGGTCTACCGCCTATGACTTGGGCCGAGTTTACAGCGGTCTTTCTAGCTCGTTTCCTCCCAGAGAGCGTTCGTGATGCCAGAGCTCGTAGCTTCGAGGCCTTGGTCAAGACACCTGGGATGACGGTGTCTGAGTATGACGTTCAGTTTACACAGTTCTCCTGATATGCCCCGTACCTGGTAGATACCGAAGCGAAGAGGGTGAAGAGGTTCATACAGGGACTTGATGCCCAGTTATATCTTGCCATTGGCGCCCAGCACTACGACACTTATTCAGCTGCTATGGATACGGCATTACGGATGGAGGCACGCATATCACAGACTTCGGTCGTTTCTGGGCCGAAGAGGATTCGCCCCGAGGTGTCGTCTCAGAGGCAGCGTGCTAGATTATTTACGAGGGATGGGCCCGGCAGAGGATTTGGATGGGGTCAGTTATTTGGTTCATATCCCCAGGGACAGCAGCCGTCGCCAGGGTGTTTTGGGTGCGGGAGTCCGCACCATCTTGTTAGAGACTGTCCGGCGAGACGACAGGGAGCGGCGACCGTTCCGCATGTGACCCTACCACCATCACCACCCCCTCCTCAGAGAGCCCTACTTCCTACCATAGGCGATGCTCCACGCCAGTTAGATGCACCCAGAGGCCGTGGACGCGGCGGTCCTGTTCAGAGAGGACGAGGAGGCAGAGGCCGAGGTCGAGGTCAGCCCGCTATCGGTGGAGGACAGGCCCGAGTTTTTGCTTTGACACCGCAGGATGCGCAGGCATCCAATGCCGTTGTGACAGGTACCTTGCCAGTTTGCTCTTTCGACGCACGGGTATTATTCGACCCAGGTTCCACACATTCGTACGTATCTACACACTTTGCACCGATGTTGGGCCGTGAGTCATCGTCGTTAGATCATCCGTTTGCTCTTATTACTCCGGTAGGCGAGTCGTTTTTCACTCGTTTTGTATTTCGATTGTGTTCCGTTCGTATCGGGGAGAGGGATTCGGTTGATTTGATTCTCCTCGATATGTTGAACTTTGATATGCTTCTGGGCATGGACTGGCTGGCCACTGGTTATGCTTCGGTGGACTGCCGTGAGAAGGCAGTCAGGTTTAGCTTTCCGGGAGAGCCAGTCCTTGTTATTCAGGGAGACCGCAGCGTCACCCTTCCCAGCTTGATTTCGTCTCTTCGCGCTGGTCAGCTCTTGCGGAAGGGATGTCAGGGATTCTTAGCGTATATTTGTGATACTCGAGCTGCAGAGCTTCCATTGGACTGGGTCCCGGTTGTTTGTGAGTTCCCTGATGTTTTCCCTGATGAGCTACCTGGGCTACCATCTGAGCGCGACGTTGAGTTCTGCATCGATTTGATTCCCGGCTCGGGGCCTATTTCTATACCGCCTTATCGGATGGTCCCTGCAGAGCTTAGAGAGCTGAAGGATCAGTTGCAGGATTTGTTAGATAAGGGGCTTATTCGACCTAGTGTTTCTCCGTGGGGTGCTCCGGTCCTGTTTGTCAAGAAGAAGGACGGAAGTTTGCGCTTATGTATCGACTACCGCCAGCTGAACAAAGTTACCGTTCGGAACAGATATCCGTTGCTACGCATTGATGATTTGTTCGACCAGCTTCAGGGTGCGGGGTATTTTTCGAGGATCGACTTGCGATCAGGATACCATCAGCTGCGAGTTCGACAGGAGGATATTCCGAGGACAGCTTTCCGCACGCGCTACGGCCACTATGAGTTTTTGGTGATTTCGTTCAGACTCACCAACGCCCCAGCAGCATTCATGGATTTGATGAACCGTACATTCAGGCCGTATCTTGACTTGTTCATCATCGTGTTTATCAACGATATCTTGGTGTACTCCCGGAGCAGAGAGGAGCACGAGCAGCACTTGCGGATTACGTTACAGACTCTGAGGGGCACCAGCTGTTCGCAAAGTTCTCCAAGTGTGCATTCTGGCTGGATAGCGTCGGATTCTTGGGTCACGTGATTACGAGAGACAGCATATGTGTGGACCCGAAGAAGATTGAGGCTGTTCAGCAGTGGCCCCGAACTACATCGGTTACTGAGATCCGTAGTTTTCTAGGCCTGGCGGGCTACTACAGGCGTTTTGTTCAGGACTTCTCCCGTATAGCAGCACCTTTGACCGGTCTGACCCGGAAGGGAGTTCCTTTCGTTTGGACAGAGGAGTGTGAGCGCAATTTTCAGTAGCTACGGACTTGTTTAACTACGGCACCGGTATTATCTTTGCCTTCGGGATCAGGCGGATTTGTGGTCTACTGTGATGCTTCGCGAGTGGGGTTAGGATGCATATTGATGCAGCATGGCCGGGTGATCGCATATGCTTCTCGGCAGTTGAAGAAGCATGAACAGAACTACCCCACTCAAGATTTGGAGATGGCTGCAGTGGTCTTTGCACTGAAGATTTAGCGACATTACCTATATGGCGAGTCGTGCAAAATATTCACAGACCACAAGAGCTTAAAATACATATTTCAGCAGCGAGACTTGAATCTCAGACAGCGTCGTTGGATGGAGTTGGTGAAAGACTACGACTGCGAGATCTTATATCATCCAGGCAAGGCGAATGTAGTGGCAGATGCTTTGAGCAGGAGGCCCGGGGGTAGTCTATCCTTTTTGCCCTCAGTGCAGAGGCAGTCGTCAGCAGATTGGCAGATTTTATGCGACAGCCGAGTTGAGTTCGAGTTCACTCTGACAGGGGGACAGCTCGTGCATGTTCGTGCACACCCACAGTTGCTTGACCGTATATATGAGGCACAGCGCAGAGACGACCGTTGCTTAGAGATCATGGCACAGATGGGACAGGGCAGATTTTCCGAGTTCATGATTGATGATCAGGGGATTTTACGATATGGATCTAGACTGTGCGTACCAGATGCTGATGGATTGCGGCACGACATTCTTGAGGAGGCACACCGATCAGTGTATAGTGTCCACCCCGGTTCCACCAAGATGTACCATGATATGAGAGAGACCTACTTGTGGGATGGGATGAAGAGAGACATTGCGGAGTTTGTATCGAGATGCCTGACTTGTCAGCAAGTCAAGGCCGAGCACCAGAGGCCCGCAGGAGAGCTACAGCCGTTACCCATTCCAGAGTGGAAATGGGAGCAGATTTCGAAGGATTTCGTTGTGGGTCTACCCAGGACCAGTCGAGGGTACCACTCCATCTGGGTGATCGTAGATCGATTGACGAAAGCGGCTCACTTCTTGCCAGTGAAGACCACTTTCAGCTTCGCTCAGTATGCCCAGCTTTACATCGACGAGATCGTGCGGTTGCATGGCGTACCGACTTGTATCGTGTCAGATCGAGGCACCCAGTTCACCAGCTGACTTTGGCAGAGACTTCAGGAGGCTTTGGGCACTCGTTTGAGCTTCAGCACAGCATTTCATCTGCAGACCGACGGACAGTCAGAGCGGACCATTCAGACTCTCGAGGACATGCTCAGAGCGTGCGTTTTAGACTTCGGCGGTAGCTGGGATCGTCATTTACCTCTAGTGGAGTTCTCCTATAACAACAGCTTCCAGGATACTATTCAGATGGCACCTTTCGAGGCATTGTATGGGAGGAGATGCAGATCGCCCGTTTGTTGGACAGAGCTCAGCGAGAGCAGTATATTAGGGCCGCAGCTTGTTGAGGAGACGACAGCGAAGATATAGTTGATTCGAGACCGGATGAGAGCAGCTCAGAGCATACAGAAATCATATGCGGACAGGCGCCGTCGCAGATTAGAGTTCGCAGTTGGCGACCATGTTTTTCTGAGAGTCTCTCCGATGAAGGGCGTGATGCGTTTTGGGCGAAAGGGGAAGCTTAGCCCTAGATTCGTAGGTCCCTTCGAGATCCTCGAGCGTGTCGGCGGTGTTGCATATCGTTTGGCTCTTCCACCCAGCTTTCCCGATGTTCACCCCGTCTTCCATGTTTCGATGCTCCGCAAGTACCTTCATGACCCTTCGCATGCGATTCAACACCCGACAGTCCAGCTGGAGCGCGACCTTTCTTTTGCAGAGCAGCCGGTGGCCATCCTGGATCGGCAGGTGAAGAAGTTGAGATCGAAAGTTATACCGACCGTCAAGGTCCTTTGGCGTGGCCCGAGCAGCGAGGAGGTCACCTGGGAGACCGAGGGCGAGATGAGGAAGAAATATCCCCATCTCTTTGAAGGTACGCGTAGCTATATTTTTAAATTCGGGGACCGAATTTCTTTAAGGGGGGAAGATTGTAGCACCTTGAAAAGTCGTTTTGGTGTTTTCCTGAAAATCGGTGAAAATTCGGTATTTTTCCGTAAACCGTCTTTTTTTGTTATTTTGCAGTTTAGAACTAATTATACCTAATTTGGATAGCTAATTGCTAGTTTTTAGTAGCTAATGAGTTACTTATTAATTTTTGGTCATGTAAAAAATTTTCCCTATTTTTCAATTTTTTAATATTATTTTAAGCCGGTAAGAAAATACATTAAATTAGCGATAAATACAAATTTCTTTGGGCTAATTTTAATCTTTAAAATCATGTTAATTAAAATCTAGTTGTAATATAAATTTTTAGTATTTTATTTTAAGTTTTAACTAATTTTTATTATGGAAAACGAAATTTATTGAATTTAAGCTAAAACTTGCAATTTTGGACTTGTAGGGGTCTTTTTGCATAAATTTTTTTTTGTAAAACCCCATTCACTCTTCCCTCACCCCTAGGCCGGCCCACTTCAGCAGCACAAGGAAAAATTTCCTTTTCTCCTTTGACTTTTTATTATGTGTGGAAATGAGGTATTTTGAAAAGGGTTTTGAATTTTTTAATTGGGTATGGGTCTTTAGTTGATTGGTATGGGTTGACCATGACTTTTCCATCACCACCCACACCATTCCCCTTCCCTCTTCTGCTTAAATTTCAGCAGCCCTCCCCCTTCATCATTTTTCTTTTCATTTCCTTCAAAAATTCATCAAGATTGCTCCAAAATTCCAATTTAAACCTCACAAATTAATCCCCATTCTCCTTAGCCTCTCTTGCTTGGATCATGGTGCTATGAAGCCATCATTGGAGGCAAATTCTTCTTGCTAGATCTCTAGATTTTGAGGTATAATTTCTACCCATTTAAGTTCTTATGGTTAGAATTCTTTAATTGAGTTGTTTTAGTGTTAATATTAGTGCTAATTTCATTCTAGGTTTTTAAAATTAATGGTTTGAGTTTAACTAGGGTTTTAGAAACCATTATTTAGATAATTAAATCTATTTTGCTATCTAGTTGTTTACTAACCCAATCTATGAGGTTACTTTGCTTAAGTGGCTTCATATTATGCTAATCTAAGTTAATCTTGTGTGAAATTTTCATTGTAATTGCTAATTACAAAAATCAAGAAAGGGGTTTGTGTATGGAAATAGATTGAAGCATGATTGTTGTGTTGGAATTATGGTTTGATGCTTTGTAAATGGTTTAAAATTAGTGTAGTGGCAATCTAGTGGGTTAGTTTGGATGTTTATGTTGGATTGTGTTAACTTTATCGCTAATTTTCGATGTTTGCACCAAATTGCAAATTTCTGGCTTACTAGTTTTTTATAATAATTTTGTGATGAATTATTTGCGATATCTTGATGATATTTTTGGCATATCCTATGACATTTAGGATGTGTGAGTGCGGTTTTCTTTAGTGAGCGGGTTTTAGCTTTGCCGGGCGACCAAATCGACGATTTAGTTAATTTTTTTTTGCGATTTTCGCGTGTGTTCCGCGCACCTTGTGCACGTTGTACCTAGCTTATGAACATTAGTATTTTCGTTTGGGATTTGCGTCGCTTTTTGATATGTAACCTATGTTTGGTATTGATGTAAATTCCAGGTTCGGTTGCGGAGACGTCAGACGCGGCATGAAAGGGGAAAGCGGTGATTGGACGTGGCTAGCTAGGGATTCCGGTGAGTAGATTTAACATCTACGGAGGACTATCGTTTGGATGGCGTAAGTCTCTCGATAGTTTAAGTAGTTAAGTTTTTAGTGATATTAGTAACTACATCCATGCCTTATTTGACCTACATATGCGAACCCATTCTATAGGACACCTGCACCATTGCCAGGGTTTTTATATGCAGCACGCGCACTATTCATGCTTACACACACGCCCTGGTAATTGCCATGCCACCACACTAGATAACCTATAATTTGAAATCTTTTACTATAATTGATGCTTAAACCTGTGCTATTGCCCTTAATTCCTTAAAATGAAATCATAAGATTGCTAATCATGTGCATGTACCTCATCATGTTATTTGTTCATGCCTAGTCTATCAATCATACATCGCAACTTGATTATTGATACCATATGCATTCATTATCATTGGCATATGCATTTATGAGGATTTCTTGAGATTTTGTGATATTTTCTGGATTTCGGGGGAAAACCGCAAAATTTCTAAACTTATTATATTTTTAAAATATGTAAATTGCGGTTTTCTAGTGATGTAAGTGTCGTCCACCATGAGTTTGCTGTGGTTTTCGAGACCCGTTTCGAGGAGTTGGATGAACCGTCTCGGGTACATGGTGGGCCCGGTAAGGTACCCCGGGGCAAGAAGCTCGTGGTGCTGACGATGAGCCTGGCAGGGGACGGATTACCTACCGGTGACTGTTTGGCACGGCGGATATCCAGAGGATACCGACCGTGGCCGCGAGATGATGACATATTGATATTGAGATGGGTCAGCCGGATGGCTGAGGCCAGAGATACTATGACATGGATATATGAGATTTGTGATAGTTTTGAGGTGTCGTTGCTGGACACAGGTTCTTGTTGATTCTATTGGTATTGTGCTGGTATTTCAAAAGAGATTCCTAAAGGAAAAACATGATTCTTATAGTTACACATTCAGATCATGAGTTGATTCACATTGCATTCATACCTGCTAGTATATTCAAGTTGCATACATACCTGCTATTATGTCCTGCCATACCTGTATTATAGATGCTAGGATGCTTGTGTGCATACTTGCGATAGCCTCTATAGATGTTATTTATTACTCACGAGTTGGCAACTCACCCCCGTTGTCCCACAGCCTTTTTCAGGTCCGCTCCGTCAGTACAGTAGCGGCGGGCGCACTTGCTTCTTTTGCCTCTTTTGCCTGGACTCGAGGTTTTGCTCTTAGGTGGGTTATATTATTATTTTTGTACCACCTTGTATATTCTTTGTATCTAGTGTACTCCATCTACTGTATCTACCAGTATTGTTGTATATTGACCTAGAGATGAGACTGTGAGATTTGTGGACTTTTTATGCTGTATTTTGGGGTCGAGCTCACTTGAGTCGACATATTGTTTTTCTCATGCTTCTTTATGATTATTTTGCATGTTGTTGTTTTATATTGCGTGGGATTTGTGACCGCCTTGTGGCGAAGAGCTAGCTCCCGCTTGGGGATGCCTTATTTGTTGGATTTATATATATTCTTGTTGTACCCATTTTGGGGGCCAGTATTTACAAGGGAGACTCTGCCGAAATTTTCGGAAAAATTGATATTGTTTTTAAAAGGGGTTGATATGACTTATTTGATAAACTCGCTTTCAATTGATTGGTTTTTCTTCACTCTTTTGCTTATTTGGTTTTGGTTTCATTTTACGGACGTCTTGAGACGTCTCGTAAACATAAGTGCCAGTCACGTTCTGTACCCTGCGGGTCGTGACAAGATGACCCGACGGCCAACCTCGCTTGAATTAATTCGGTCGAGGTCTCATATCTTGCGATATGAGATTGCTCTCCATATAAATTTTTATTATGGAGAAAGATGGAAACTGAGTCCATTTTCTCGTGCTGCTTCTTGTATACACCATCAACTGAAGCTAACACGAGGCATTTGGCTTTCGCTTTATCCTTTTCCCTTGGCTGACGGATATCCATATCCGCGACGGTGGAAACTGGACCTGGGACGGCGGGATCTTGAGTAGTAATAGGGTGGTCCAGCTTGTCATAGGCAATGGACATCTGGACAGATCTTTGCCAGTCATATAATTCAGATTCAGTCAAATTGTTATCTAGATGTAACCTATGTGTGGTCACAAGGTCGCTGCAAAGAGAGAAAGAGAAGAAAAACACTTTTAGCATGATGCTCTTGCAAGTTTAGAGTGGTTTTTAATTTATCTAAACAGGATGGCTCCCACTATTTCTCGAATCCTTCCTCAAACCATAAAAGAAGAATTAGCCAGGACTATTCTCACCGTACAATACTTGCTTAACCGTTCAGCCAGGTCAGTGTCGATACTTCGAGGGAGGTTTTCCAACGCTTTCGCGAAGTTCCTTAATTAAAGAACCTCTTTTCTCTAGGGGCGTAACCCCGCTGATACCTTTCTAAGCACCTACTTGGTTTATAGCATTGATCGTTAAGTAACGAATCTCCTGATAAGTAGTATATACTCACAGTAGGATCGGGATCCAAAATATCATCGTATGATAATGTTGAAGGAATCCTACCAACATTCATCAAACACCAAAATGGTATGCGATACTAGCAAATTTCAGTTTCTTTAGAAATTCCCGATGTGGATTTTTGCCCCATGCTCTTATGACCTTGACTTTGGCCAAACAAATCATAAGTCACATGTCAAGTTCTACCCGTCATTTTCCAGGTTAATTTGAACCCATCCGTACATACCCTTGACTTTAGCCAAACAAGGAAGTATGACTGTCCTAAACCAACGCATCTATCTATGCTACATATGAATATCCAACAGCTACCAAACACTGTGCCTTGACTTTGGCCAAACAAACACAGCTTGAATACTATTGACTATCCATATGAAATGACGGAGGGCTACGACTGGTTTTGGCAAAACCGTGAACGTAGTGAACTTGATATAATCGAAGGAACCTGATACTTTTTAAAAGGAGTGGTTAAAGCTCCGCAATTAAAAAATTCTAATCTTTTAAAATAACCGAGTGGTTTCTTTTAAATTTGTTCCAACGACTTAACTTTGGTTTATTTTCTTTGCATTATAATAATGCGTCCCATCATTTATCCTATCATTGCAGAAAACAACGAAAATACCACATCCTCTTATGCCATCCGCATTCGCCTCGGGGTCCCGTCATCACCCGTTAGGTTACTCAACTAACGACAGAGCGGGGGCTGGGCTAGCGCGGGTGTAAAACATAAGTGACGTCTAATAGCTATCATATATAGATATTGTACATTCGTCATACGCAATAATAAGCATTCCAGATCACAGATGAACTTTATTGGATATACAAGCAATCCGTGTTTGTTTTGAGCCTACAATAAAAGACAGATTACACAGTTGTGATGAATAGCCTCTACCCCACCCCAGACCCCTACGGGTACGGAAAACTACCCGCCAAGTACCCGAAGTGAAGCGGTCTCCCTCAACAACGTGAGTAGGCCACTAAACACTTCAACATACCCGGTAGTTTGTGTACCCTACCTTGGGTCTATCCTAGGAGCAAAAACAGTAAAATGAAATAATACAACGGTGGCTACAACCGCAACCTGGATGTGCCCCGCAAAATAATATTACATCATATTACAATTACATCGAATGAATGAATATAAAACACATCTCAAACCCCGGCCGATCATCACAACATTCCAATCAAGTCCATATACACAAACAGTAAACATTACAGAAATATGCAACCCCCTTGCCAACCGACATACTAGCAGTTAGGGGAGGTTTACGAACACATTAAACATTACAGATAAAAACCCAATTAGAAAATATCTTAGAACATCGATCGACAACCATTTTCCGTGTCTACCCCATTTGCAAGCCAGCACAGAAGTAACCTGGGCAGAAACAGAATATACAGGAAAACAAAACTCCAAAAAATATGAATTACTGTGCAAATCCGAGTCAACTCGGGGTTGACTCGGCGGCGGATCCGCGGCCAAAAGCACCATCTTGCCGCGGATCCGCGGCCGTCTTGCCGAGTTAGAGGCTCGTATTTGCCCAGTATTCTTATATTTCCCTGCTGTGAATTTTAAGGCATATCATATAATTTTTTAGACATGTTTAAAATTAACAGAAACTTAGGGGTTTCCGGGGTTTCGTTTTCGTGTTTTCCGACGACCGAAGTTCTAATTAGTTGCTAACAAGCTAGTAATGGTTTAGTTGGCTCTGATACCACTGTAAGTCCATGTCACGCACCCCACGAACTTACGGGGAGGCGGAATTTATGAAAAACGATTATCAAAGCTTCGTAACACGGACTTGAGCGCAAGAATCGTATCTAAACCGTTACTAGAAAACTACGAGAGGTTTACTACTCGGATTCGAAGTTATACCTCACGTTACTTGTCCTTCGGGTCTTCATCGCTGTCCTCAACTCCTCGTAAGCTCCTTGGAACATCGGCACCTCAACGGCCTCCTCGAGTCAAAGACGATCCACCCGAAAGCTCCTACGCCAAGCTTGATCTCTAACTTGAGATAACTAGGATGCTCAAAGTGCTAATCTAAGCAACCTAGGGGATATAGAGTGAGGTTATGGATGTATTAGTCTAGCTAACCCTTGATCTCAACACATGAGAGGTTAGGGTTAGGGTTTCAAGAATGAGAGAGCTTGAGGAGAGAGAAGGTGATGATAAGAATGAATATGAATAATGAGCTCATTTGAATTTAACAACCATAACAATTTATCAAATAAATAATACAAATGATTAATCATCATGGTTGATTCATTCACCTTGTGTGATTCATCATATGACTCATTAACTAATTAATGCATCATTTAATACCATGGATGAATCACACAAATGAGTCATTAAGCAATAAATGCTTATGCCACCTTAACCCCCAAGTCACCATGCTTCTAGAAGCTTCCCGGAAAATTACGAGAACGCCCCTCCTACCCATGAAAACACGGAAAAACTTTAGACTGTATAAATCCAATAACCCGATACTAGAATCTGGCTTAAACCAAAGCCGGCTGGTAAAAACTGTCCGAACGTCGCACGTGCATTCAAACACGTATGCGTCCGAACCCTTATCGTAAAACCATACGACCTCTATATCGTTTCGCCTGGAGCAGGGAAACTCTCTGTGTGGGACTCTAAAGACTCGACACTACGCTGGCAGTAGGTTTAACCACAGACCGCAAACGGCACTAGCTGTACGTAACGGTCCCCAGGTAGATGTCGTTAAGAAGGCCGGTGAGTTAACCCATCCGAACTCCTACTGAGCCTGTCCGTGACAATATCCGCGCAGTCCGGTCTGTTCGTCTAAGAGTATCGCATGTATGGTCTAGGGAGGTGGAGAACGTCAGACCCCTAATAACCGTACAAGTCGTGCTTGGTATGGCTCATGACCATTCGAGAATCTACTGATCAGTCCACCAGTAATTCTCCATCAGCCCTGGCCAGGGACTTATGGTAATGACCAACCGATCACAGTGCGATATCAACTCCCTATGCCGGGAGAGACGAATCCTTAACAGTCGCTCACTGCCTCCATGTGGCTCGGTACTATACCCAACTAAAACCTGTTTGCATGACTCCTTTGAGCCGTGGTAGGGTAGTAATCAAAGCACAGTGGGAACTCACACGAGACAAATGACGACCTTAAGTCAACAGACTAACTGCACACATGTCACCTAAGAACTGCTATCTGACGTTAGGTATAATACCATCCAGTCAGTTCTCCTGCGAGTCCTGTCTGGTGTACCCGTAACCTAACGAGCACCAGTATACTATCTCCAGTACGACGTACTGATGGCTGTGGGACAGACCATCTCCCCAACTGGGATGAGAAGCGTACACACTAGTCTACTCTGGAGTATCGATGCCCTGTCTCGATAATCCTACGACAAGGGACAAGTATAGAATATTGCTTATAGACTATCCAGCCCATACTAGTGTGACTGCCATCACAACGCTGGTAATCAAGCAAAGATCCTATGGGCTCTACTAATATGTATAAGTGATATGTTACAAGAAACATATGCACATATTAAAGTAGACACAAACCAAGTAGCATACTACCATTTTTAGCAAGACTGTCAATACAACTGTGAATATCCCAAGCTTCCATTAAGTAATATACAATCTAGTATGATACAATAATGGCCCCTAGGACATATACACTAACAGCGCTGTGATCGGTTGGTCAACACCATAAGTCCCTGGCCAGAGCGGATTGAGAATTACTGGTAGTTGGACCAGTAGATTCTCAGATGGTTTTGAGCCACACCGACATGACTTGTCTGTTTATTAGGGGTCTGATATTTTCCACCCCTCTAGATTTGGCATGCGATACTCTCAGACGAATAGACTGGACTGCACGAAGATTGTCACGGACAGGCTCAGTAGAGGTTCGGATGAGTTCGCTCGCCGGTCTTCCTTTTCGACAGATACCCAGATAGCCATTACGTACAGCCAGTGTTGCTGACGGACTTTTGGTTAAACCCACTGCTAGCGTACTATCGAGTCTTTAGAGTCCACACAAAGGGTTTCCCTAGTTTAGGCGAAACGATGTAGAGGCCGTATGGTTTTACGGCAGGGTTCCAATCATATACATGTACTGGCTACACGAATGTTGTTCGGACGGATAATACTAGTGGGCTTTGGTTTAAGCCGGATCCTATTATTATTTTATTAGATTATTATTATCTCATTATATTCGTATTTTTTGGAATACGAATACGGGTATGTATATACGGTGAGGACATTGTTGTAATTTCACAAGACATGTTTCTAGAAAGAGACACCTCATTATTAGATTTATCTATTTGTGGAAATAAATTAATGAGGTGGAAAATGGAGATATTTGTGGTATGGGTGAAGCATGGCTAGTTGATTTGTTTATTGCCTTTGACTTTACTATTCAAGCATGGGTCATTATTTTCTATTGAAAATATTGCATGCTTGATTATTGTGGATGACTAAGCCATTTCTCACTTGCCACAACACAAGATTTTAGCTCATTTTGTGCTTGCTCTTTCTCTCTCCATTTTTTCCTCTCCTCCTTCTTCCTCAAGCCCTAACCCTCACATGTGTTGTGAATCCTAGGGCTCTTGAGTTAAAATACTCCTTTCGTCTCTTTACATCTTTTAATTTGTCTAGTTATCAATCTAGATATCTTAGTTACCTCACACTTGAGGTTGAAGCTTGAACCATAGGCTCTCGGGTGGATCATCTTCGACAAAGAGGAGACCGACGATCGAGTTCCATTCAAGCTTTCTAGTTGCCAAGAAGAGGAGAAGAAGATTCAAGCTTGAACCAAGGAGCTAAAAAGGAAAAAAGAAGACCCGAATGACTTGATCGAGAAGGTATAACTCTTACCGAGTAGTTAGAAACCTTCTTGTAGTTAGTCTTAGCTAGTTATGGTTTAATTTAGATTCTGGGTTGTCTTGGTCGATGTTGCGAAGCCACTCTTTTGAAATAGAAAAAATCGTTTTTTGTGTATTCCGCCTCCCCGCGGACCCGCGGGATGCGCGACATCAACTTACAGTTAAGTAGTTGCTAGTTTTCTTTTCTGGTTTTATTTTCCTTCTCTTCTAAACCGTATTTTCAAGCCATGTTACTCGATGGAGTCCCTTGCTTAGGTGAGGGCCCAATTAGTTAGCTTGCTACCATTTGTTAAAACCATATTTTCGTTTCTTTCTTTTCTTCCTTCTTGTTTTATTTTCATTTTAAATGTATGAATAATTTCCACACTTATTAGGGCTAAGGAAGGTTAGTATTAGGGATGGAAAAGTTCCTTGTGCTTCTCTTCGCCAAACATCATAAAATGAACCTAGACCAAACAAACACAACCCCCTCACTTAGGTTCGCTATATGTGACATAGAGCCACGACCTAAGTTGAGAAGTCCTTTGGGCGCACTACAACGTGACATGTAGTTGTGACTTAATTGGATACATAGTTGTGTGTGTTTGGCCTAGGGTTGGAAATAAGCGTATGTAACGGACGGACAAGGGGCACTAGGAATAGATTTAGCGTTGGAAAGCTTGCCTAAATTCGCAAATCCCATTCCTATGTCCTCCTAATCCCTGCTACTTCTGATTATCCTAACATCATTTGAAGAATGGATAAAGACAAGCACAAGACTAATCCTAACTCTACTACCCAACCTTAACCCTAACAAGAACATAAAATACGAACACTTAGGATAGAATTGAACATACACATACACTTTTATTGACTCATCTAAAACAAGAACGAACATACGAACCATCTCCCAGTGGACGACCCGTGCTCAACCTAGCTACAAAGCGACACCGTCTTGATTGCGGTAAGTAGAAAACAAAGTAAAATGTATTTCATAGCATTTACAGCGGTCGTTCCGTTGTACAATCAATATCCAACAATCTCCCTCTTGCACTAAGACCAGTTATTGGCATATCGAGTACCCAACGTATTCTCTAGGGCCAGTTGTTGGCGTATCGCATACCCAACATCTTAGAAAGTCGCTCGAACTGTGTTTGAGGGAAGGCCTTTGTGAATGGATCCGTTGTGTTTTCTTTTATGTCCGCACTCCAAACCTCGATATCTCGGCGATCTACGATCTCTCTGATCAGGTGATACCACCTCAAGATGTGTCTGGATCGCTGATGGGACTGTGGTTTCTTCGCTAATAGCATAGCCCCATTGTTATCGCAATACAAAGGAATTAGATCAACAATAGACGTAACCACCTAAAGTCCACTAATTAATTTCCTTATCCAGACTACTTCTTTTGCGGCATAGTTTGCAGCAATGTACTCATCCTCCATCGTCGAGTCTGCGACGGTGTCCTGTTTGGAGCTCTTCCAACAGATCACCCCTCCGTTAAGGGTAAACACATAACTCGAGACAGCCTTGCTGTCATCCTTTTCACTTTCGAAGCTTGACTCGGTAAAAGAATCCACCTAGAGGTCTCTATTACTGTATACCAAGAACATATCCTTAGTCCTTCTCAGGTACTTGAGAATGTTTTTCACAGCTATCCAGTGCTTCTCCTATGGGTTTGACTGATACCAGCTTACTATGCTAAGTGCGTAAGCTACATCTGTTATGGTATATAACATCGCATATATTATATATCCTATCACCGAAGCGTAAGGTATAATACTCATGCGAGCCCTCTCCTCATCAGTCTTGGGAGACATCTTTTTGGGGAGGGCGGTTCCGTGCAAAGCTGGTATGTTACCACGCTTAGAATCTTCTATACTAAACCTCTTTAGTATGATGCCTATGTACCTAGACTGTGAGAGTCCTAACATTCTCTTGGATCTATCTCTGTAGATCTTAATCCCGAGAATGTAGGAGGCATCACCCAGGACTTTCATGGAGAACTTTTGTGATAAGAACAGCTTGACCAATTGTAGCATAGGAATATCATTTCTTATCAGGAGAATGTCATCGATGTATAAGATGAGGAATACGACAGCTCCTCCTACAATATTCTTATTGTTTTCTATAGTGCCCTCAAGGAAATTATTGTGATTGCGGACAGGCGGTTGTCATAATTGAGGGATGACCTATACGGGTAGAACATTCTTACTCGAGATGATAGTATGTTATCTAGTTTGACTTTATCATCATGTACATGTCTTGTGTGGTATTACATATCGCTATTACATATTGATAAAGCCCATAGGATTCTGTCTTGACTATTACGGTTAGGATGGAGATCATACTAGTGAGGCCTGGGTAGTCCATAAGCACATCCTTAAATGTTTCTGGTCGTGGGAGTATGGAGACTGGGCATCGATATTCCAGAGTAAACTTGTATATACATTTCTTGATCCCGAAGAGGGGAGATGGCCGTTCTCATAACCATTGGTGTTAGTAAGTCACCAAAAATGGTATACATGTGCTCATTAGGTTATGAGTTACACTGGACGAACTCGCCGGGAACATGCTAGATGGTATTATACTTATCGTCGGGTATCAGTTCTCTGGTGACATGAGTATAGGTTAGTCTGTGTTATTCGATGTCGCGTACCCCGCGGGTCCACGGGGAGGCGGAATATTTAAAAAACGAATTTTACAAAGATCGCAACACCGACTTGAACTCCAGGATCGTTGCTAAACCCTAACTAGCAAACATGCAAGAGGTTAACTGCTCGGAAAGAAGTTTATACCTCATGAATTCATGTCCTTCGGGTCTTCTTGCTGCTATCCTCCTTGTTGTCATAGGCTCTAAGGATTGTTTGGATCGGGCCTCTTCGTCGGTCTTCTCAATGTCAAAGACGATCCACTCGAGAGTCTGTAGATCAAGCTCCCACCTCAACTGAAGTAAGTAGGGCACCTAGTTCGCTACACTAGATGTCATAGACGATGTAAAGAATATAGATAGAATGGTTTGTCTCTCATAGCCATAAGATTCTCAACTCATGAGACAAGAATGGCTTGAGGTAGAAGAAGAACTCTTGAGGAAAAAGCTAGTGAAGAAGTTTGCATAAGAAAAAGCATGAGCTCCATTTTTTTAAAACTGAATGTCACGGCCTGGAATTTAGCTCATGACCGGCACTTAAATCACGCAACGTCTAAAGGCGTAACATAATTCAAGTAAGCCGGAGCCCAGTAATCTAAACCTTTTGCGGAAAATAGTGGAGGTGCGGTTTGAAATAAAGGTATAATGAAATTAAGTTTTTTTTTAATGCACAGATAATGAAACATGGAAATGCGAGTGGATTATACTATAGTTGAAAATATTTTTCGTCTTTTAAAAATTTGGACAGCACGTCCCTTATATATTCTGATCCAAAACCACATACAACCAATATATATAGGCATCCCCAAGCGGGAGCTAGCTTTTCACCAATTGGCGGAAACACAACCACACATGTAAGCAAGAGATATATACGACGCCAAATGGCGAAGATCAATACTGGAAGAAAAGCAAATAAAGCAATACATCACCATCACAAGAAGCGAACATAACCTATCGCTCAAGTCTCGCAACACAAGTCTTTCTAAGTCTACCAATATACAAGTCTAGTTTCTGATTGATGGAGTTTATCTAGATACAACAGAATATATAACGGTACGAGAGTGGGCATGATCCAATATGTGTCCTACCTACCAAAGCAAAACACCCTGGATGAAACTGTGTGCCAGCGATACCGAAACTGATCCGAAGCGGTCAAACCTGCAAAAACTGTGGCACAACGGGGGTGAGTTGCCAACTCGTAGGTAGAGAACATCAGTAGGTACAAATCAAATAAAAACAACGATTTCTTAGGTCATACTATATCATAAAGTTAATACTATGATATCTAGGGTGACCATAATGCAAATATGTCAACAATCGAGTCAATGCAATGACATATAGAAATAAACATCTGACATCATATGCCAGCATGCATGTGGATATCATCCACGTGTCCATCAATGAGACAAACCATATCATGGAACCTGAGTGTCCAACATCGACACTCGAATCATCATGAAAACATATGTCTGTATGTATGAGGATATCAACCACGTTTGTCTATCAACGATACATCAAAATCATGAAACCTGAGTGTCTAACATCGACACTCGAAACATCATGAAAACCCATGTCCATCATCGACACGTAGATCCTCATACCTCAGGCACCGCATACTCAGATCGGCCCTCAAATCTATCCCATCTCAGGCGACGCATACTCTGATCGGCCCTCATATCCATCTCACGACTCCGACCGGTATCCTCCGGATAACCACCGGGTCCAAAAAAATCACCGGTAGGTAGTTCTCCCTCTGCCAGGCTCATCGTCTACACCACAAAAATCATTTCTTGTCCCGCGGTACCATACCGGGTCCACCATGTACCCGCAGACGGTGCCTCCCACTCCTCGAATCGGGTATGCTCACAACTCAGAACCGAGAAAACACATGGTGGACACCTTGAAATATCATATCCAGAGAAACCGCGTTTTTAAAATAATACACAATTTCCTTTGAAATTAACCACGGTTCTCAAATCCAGCGATCTCATAAAAACAGCATCTCAATGCATATAACCATAAAGTACGATGTACATAATATGAAACAGTAAGGCGAGCATATCGAATATATCATGCAAACACGTCATATGATAGTACTAAACAATTAAGAATAATATCAGGGATATAGAAATTCTACGGTGTAAGTGGCATAGCAGTTCTACTGTGTAAGTGGCATAACAATTCTAATGTGTAAGTGGCATAGTAGTTCTACTGTATAAGTGGCATAACAATTCTACTGTGTAAGTGACATAACAGTTGTACTTAGTAAGTGGCATAGCAATTACCGATGATGAATGTGTGTGAGCCGGCAATTCTATGTGAATGTAACATCCGCATCATCGATAATTGTGCTGGTGTACTAGCAGATGAAGTCAGGTAAATAACGGGTATGAAACATCATATATACATATATATCGTAGTAAAAGAAACGCGAGCGTATGTAAAAATGAGAGATCGTAAACGCGAACAGTATATCAAATATGCAACTACGTTGGAGTCATACAGTTATAGTTTAAAATTGTGCGAATCGACATTTTGAAAATAGGAGACTATGATATTTTTCGGAAAAGATACTATTTGAAAAGTTTATCACGTCTCCTGGAATTCATCATTTAAAAAGGGTGTAACGATTCGTTAGTTTTGAAATGGGTATGACTCCAAGCATATCACGATATCTACTTTGTGATATGAAATAAAGGGTTCTCAAGTAGGAATAAATATCGGGTTTCATCCTTATATATCACATACGGAAATCCATCGTACGATATCATCACAACAATAGTACGGATCTATAGTCACGTACATCATCTCATAACACATCCATTCTAATCTTTTCCTATTATCGTTTACAGGTCTCGTCGATATCGATCTCATAACATATCGATATCGACCTTATATCACACCACTCTAAATCTCATATTTATCCTCTTTCAATCACTTATATAAATATATATATCACGATTCACATTCTCATTTCATATTTATTATATCATTTCACAGTAAAAATCCTTGATCATCTATGTGGGTTTATATATAGGTTTTTATCCAAACTACAAATTTATATATCACTTATCCATATTAGTGGTTGCGGGGATGCTATACGCCATCCACCCGACTTCTCCCGTAGATATAAATCTACTCACATATGAAACTCCTTGTTCAGCCGTAGTCGATGTGCTTCGTCATCTCGGAATCCACGTGAAGGTACTTACAATCACAACACATCGTAATGCTATTAAAATCAATATCCAGAAAACCGATACGGCACACGGTGTGCTTATAGGTTAGAACCTATAGCCTACGCATGCAAAAACAACCAAACAACCCTCATCGTTGACATACAAACGTCCAACGACCAAATCAAATCCAAATTTGGGATGTTTCAAAAAGGGCGGAATGTATAGATTAAGAAAACATATATAGACATATATTTACTACTTTACAAATGAGCGTCTGCCACTTGTGCCGTAAGTTATGCATCACACGGTGATTCGAAAAAGATTCTGCATATGTTTTATCCAGTTTTTAGATGAATTTAAAGGGATGTGTACTATATACGTATTATGATTTTGACTATAGTGTATTTGGATTCCAGTAGTGGAATTCGAGATTCATATTTCCATTGTAACTCCTATGATTGCGTGACGCTTGATTTGTATGTCAAAAATATTTCTAAACCGCAATCAGGAATGGCGTCGCTTGGTAGCTAGCCGGTGAGTATGGGTCGGTCCACAGGGATTTTGCGTTTTCCTAATCGCTCTAAGGAGTTAATTCCGATGGGTGTCGGATTGATTATTTCTAAAACCTAAATTGATTTATACTAAGATTATCTAGATCTAAGTCTTGCTAGGGTTAGGTCTAGGGTAAGTTGGGAGATTGAATGTTTCCTCGCCGCTTTCAATGCCCTATTTTAGATCTATTAGGTGTTATGGTAATTATCAATAAAAGGGATTAGTACCATCGGGAAGAAACGATGTTTCTTACTTTAGGTTCTTGTCCTTCCTTTATCGATCCTTACCCTAACCTCCATGGAAAACACGCTCAACCGGTCCTTTATACTACGGTATCACCGTTACCTCGAGGGGTAGGATGCCGCAGGGAGCGGTGTGTGCGTGTATGCATGGAGTTCTAATTATTATGTGTGATGGGGAAAGAAAAGGGTGAGAGAGTTCGTCTCTCAAACCTTTCCCTAAAGCTAACCCTAGCAAGCGAGGAGACTACTCGCTCATTAGGGAATTTAATGACATTCTAAATTAAAAGTAAACTAAGGCAATGAAAATAAAGGAACTTACTAATTTTTATTGATGCCCCTCTCCAAACATCAACACAGTACAGATCTGAATTTATGAAATGAAAAGAGGCATGACCTCATACAAGATTTAGAGTTACTATTTATAGAGGATAGAAACCCTAGGGTTACAATTGACTCGCATATCTGCATTTACAAAAATACCCCCTAAGAAAAAGACCAAGTCAACGAGCCGTGGCGCACCGAAATTTTTCCTACTGACACGAGCATAACCCGGCCGCGGTTCCGCGGCCAATAGCATGCCTTGGCCGCGGTTCCGCGGCCGAGTGGGGAGATCAACGCTTCATTTTTTTTGCAATGCTTCTGGGTGTTTTTGTCTCTCTATTTCTTTGGTTCTTTTCTCAGGTTGGCTTCTAGGTTTCTTCCAGATCTCCATAGTGAATAATTGTAGTGGACTTTTACCGTTGCTTCGTGACGAATTCTTGAACCTTGCGCTGCCTTTGTTCTTTGTGAACTTATTAATTGATCTTCAATGTTCCTCTAGACGTGGGCACGATCAAGATTTTTCCAATTATTTGTCGTAGTCTCACTTTTGTATCATCTTATATCTTTTTCACTATTTTTGTCCCGAGAATTTGTAACCTGCAACTATGTAGCAGACATGGGTCAAAAGCACCTCTTTATTTGTAAAATGACTAGGACTGGGGAATATAATAATGCAATATTATGATATGAACAAATACCCCCAAACTTATCTTTTGCTCGTCCTCGAGCAAACCTAGTTTTATTCTCAACAAAAACCTAACCTCACTTTCACAGGGAATCGCGATTGCACTGAGCTCGTGCAACAAGCCGTTAAACCTCTAGGTGTCCCTAGTAGGAGGAGTGTTGTCTCCTGAGGGTTTTCAGCGGATACTACCCACAAAATCCTATCAATTAGGCCCATTGACTTTTATTCTCCAATTAGGTTTTCAAACAAGAAATTCTATTATCTTTGACTCGTAAATTATCCACCCATATTCTTCACGCTTCCTTATCATTTAACTTAAGATTATATATATTCTGTAGACTTACTTAGGTTTTGGCAACTTTTAAGTTTTCCTTCTAGGGTTTTATCTCAACTTAGGAATTTTTATCATCCCTATTAAAGATACAAGTCATATTCTTCATTCCTATCCCTTATCTAAATCCCAATCACATGCCCCTACATGTGTGTATAACTCACACCTACACTTGGAAATTCAAATCAAGCAATCATACTCTTGTCCGTTGTCCAAAGCACTTCTTAATTGGTGAATTTTTAGATGAATTTCGCTCACACATCCTTCATGCGATCGTTAATACTTCTTGAGGTTCCAACAACCGATTAAAAGATGTGTTTGCACATTACAGCGTAATTCCTAGTCTTGCAAAACCTAAGGCTTTAGCAGTGACTCCCAAACCAGTTGGTCTAAGGCACTAGGTGATGAAGCACCCTCGCTAAATATTTTTTTCTATTTTTGCAGCCTTAAGTAATCACAAAAACCAGTGTTCATTTTTTTATTATCTCTTTATTCACACTTTAATTTTTATTTTATTTACTTCGTACTAAGGACTTTAGACAAGAGCATTTCAAGGTCTCTTCTACTATTCCAAGTTTTAAGGTTCGTGTTTGTGCAATTTGTAGGGTATATATTTTCAGAATTTAGACTTAAACTAGGAATTATTTTTCAAACTTATACTCTAATAAAGATATCAATACTTTTCCTTTGTTTTAACTTAGCCCAAGAAGTCAACTCGAAATTTGCCTATTTGTAAATAAACTACAAAGACATATACTTTCTACCGTTAAATTTTAAGAAAGTTTATTTTTAGGGTTTTTAATTTACTAAATATAAGATATAGTTGTTCCTAGCTAGTTAACCTATTTGTCAAACTCAAGTCAATTATGGCCAAAATTGAATACTTTAATTTTTATAATTTTCAATTTTTTATGGGTTTTAAAATAATTATGCAAATGCAAAAAATGTACGCATGAATGCGAAGGAAGAAGGCTTACCGAGCATACCCCCAAACTTAAACTTAACAGTGTCCTCACTGTCATGCTACACCAAGAGGGTTGAGAATGTCGGCACTCCCCTGTTTATTTATTTATAGAAAAAAATTATTTTTTTATTGTTAAAAGAAAAACAAAAATATATACAGAAAGGCCCCCCCAAACTTCATTGAAACAATGTTAAACGTCATTGCCAAACTTTGCAAAGACCAAACGTCAACACCAACCAGTCGAAAAATTTATCTGTATAGAGTATCGGTTGGTGGATGAACATGTTGTACCGATCCAAAAAGAATTGGGGAAGATAGAAGTGGTGGTATGGAAAGAGTGGAAGTGAATAGATAGGAGGTGATGATGAATCAAAACGAGAATGGGCATGATCAGCAATCAGTGGAATATTGGCATTCTCGTAGCCTATTAAAAGAAAAGGGGGTGGTTCAACTTCTAAAGGAGAAGGTTGACTATCCACACTATCCCCGAGATGTTTCTGTGGATCCTTTATCGACTTAGCATCATTCATCATATGCATATGATATTCAATTATGAGGGAACTAATCTCCTCGTTGTCCGCCATAGTCCAGCCGAAAGCTTGCCGCTTATCTTGTAAGACCATAAAAAAGGCTTTCTCTTGCTCGAGGGGTAGAGAGGCCGATATGATAACGGGAAAGGTCTCATTCTCACCTAGGTAAGCATATTTAAGGTGAGACGACAATAGCTTTAGTTCGAGTTTCGGAGGCGAAACAATCATAGGTAAAATTGGGGGATCTATCTCGAACTCAAAGGACTCCAACACAGGTTCGAAATCACTGCAAACAACCGATTCGGATGGTTCAATTAACTCATCCAAAAATTCAAAAGACTCATATTCGGGCGGTGAGTCATCAAAATCATCCGAAAAAGTGAAACATTCATAATCAATATCGGTTGTGTCAACTGTGGTAGATTTAAGGAAGGACGCACTAGTGGCGTCAAAACTGTTTTCATCAAACAAAAATCTTTCAAGCTCGCAGTCCTCCTGCGTGATTTCGTGAATAGAGCAAACTTCTCATATACTAGTTTTAGGCACGGGGGGAAGACTTCCTAACTTGTAAATATTGAACTCACTAGACGTCTTCCCGAAGGATAGATCATGGAGCCATTGCGACAATTTATTACGGTATTAGAAGTGGCCAAAAATGGTCGACCGAGGATCACCGGAATTTGGTTCTGTGGGTTAGCAACGGGTTGTGTGTCCATAACAATAAAATCAACGGGGAATATAAAGTCCCCAACTTTGATCAACACATCCTCTAGCTCACCCCTACGATGGGTGATTGATCGATCAGCCATTTGGAGAGTACAACGAGTGGGTTTCAACTCTCCAACCCCTAATTGCTTATACACGGAGTAGGGAAGCAGGTTAACACTAGACCCAAGATCTAAGAGTGCTCGATTGATTTTCTTATCCCCAATTGTTATTGAAATCGTAGGACAGCCAGGGTCCTTTCGTTTTTGGGGTAAGGGTTGAGGTTGGTTAATAGCATTGCTCACTGCACTAGCCACTAGCACTTTCTTGGGTATTTGAGACTTTCTCTTCGAGGAGCACAAGCCCTTTAAGATTTTCGCGTACGAAGGGACTTGTTGGATTGCATCCAAGAGAGGTATATTTATGCTAACCTGTTTAAATAACTCCACAATCTTCTCCATTTGTGGAGTTGGTTTATTGGGACTCAACCTATTGGGAAATGAAGCATTTTGAAAATCTGTTGAGTCCAAAGTCTGTGGAGTAGAATGTGGAGTTGGAACGGATCCCATTGTGGGTGTGTTCGTGAAGTGAGAAGTGGGTCCGTTCGGATTAGAAGAAGAAGAAGAGCCTTTTGAAGAATGAAGAATAGGCTCTAGCGAAGATGATGAAGGTGAAGAAGAAGAGGATGGAGAAGAAGAAGAAGAAGAAGGAGAAGGAGAAGAAGAACCACCGGCGGGGGTGTCATCACTAATACCCACGTTATTTTGCAACACTCTTCCAGATCTCAACGTGGTCACCGCATTTACATTATGATTTTGATATTCATGTGCGTTGTGTGTGTGACCGGGATTTGGTAATGGTTGAGATGGAAGCTTTCCCTTTTCTCTCTCGCTCAACGCAGCAATTAGTTGTGCAATTTTTGCCTCAATAAATTTGATGCTTTGATCGTATGAAGCATTGTTGTGCACCAAAGACTGGATGGAATTTTCCAACCTTGCTGCGGATTCTGTAGATTGTTTGAGAAATGCATCTAGACTTTTTTCTAGCGAGATAACCTTATCATCGTTTGGTTGAACAAAATTGTTCGTTTGATTTGGATAAGGTTATGGTTGGAAAGGTTGCTGGTAATGAGTTTGTTGGGGTGCTTGTTGTTGTGGAAGAGGAGGACTTTGAAAGTTGTTGCTTCTTTGGAATTGTTGATTTTGATTCCAAGCAAAATTTGGGTGACTCCTCCAACCCGGATTATAAGTCGAAGACTAAGGATCATTTCTTTGTCGTTGCTAAAAGGCAACATTGACTTGATCTTGTCCTTGAACAGGTGGATTGTAAGGACACTCTTTGGTAAGGTGTGACGGATCCGAACAACAAGCACAAACAGTTCGTGGGGGTAAAGCAGGGGCAGGAGAAGGCGACAAGATTTTGGTCTCAATGGCTTCTAGCTTTTTCGTAAGTGCGGCCATCTCGGCCTTCATAGCAATCGACATATCTAATTGATGTATGCCTGCCCTAGATTGACCAATAGAAGAAGATGATGTGGTCTTGGTGCTCTCCCACTGAATTGTTTGTTCACTAAGACCCTCGAGAAACTGCCACGCTTTCTCACTAGATTTGGTTAGAAAGTGACCTTGACAAATAGTTTCTAGCAACTGCTTCATTGTTGGATTCAATCTCTCGTATAATGTTTGGCAAAGTTGCCAATTTTCGATCCCATGGTGAGGGCATTGAACTAGTAGGTCTTTCAATCTTTCAAAACACTTCCAAAATGGTTCGGAAGGAAGCTGGGAAAATTGTATAATCTCATTTCGAATTCTCGCGGTCTTGTGATCAGGATAAAACTTTTTAAGAAAAGCTTTAACAAACTCGTCCCAATTTCTAATTGAATGTGATGTTGTGTTGTATAGCCACTTCTCGGCTAAGTCACATATGGTGAAAGGAATGACCCTTAACCATATAGCATCATCTGATAATTGGGTTGTTTTCATCATGGCGCAAACGTTTTGGAATTTATTGATAAAGATATAGGCATCTTCGGATTCCAATCCGTAAAATTTTAGCAGCATATTAATGAAGTGGGGTTTTATTTCATAATTGTCCCCATTTGCCGGTGGGGGTGAAAGACAGGTAGGTAAGAAGGTGCGGACAGGGTAGAAGAGATCCTGGAGCACGATTCGTTGGGGCGCTACAACAGGCGGGTGATTCGGGTTATTCGCATCTAACGGAGGTGGAATCAGTCCCGTGGGTAAGGTGTTGTTGGGATTATATCCCGACATACCTTCAGAAGAAGAATTTGAAGGTGGAGGTAAAGAAGTGGAAGGAATTTTGACTTCGGAGTCGAAAGGTTCGTCTGTCGGTACCAACGAAACACGGACTAATCGGGCGCTAGTGTCCCTAGTCCAAAGTGACATACACTAAAGAGGTAGTGTAGTCAAAAAGGTGAAAAACAGAATGTGGGGGTAAGAAAATGTCAATGAGTAGAAAGTGGGTGATGGTGGGGTGCAAGGATTTTGAGCGACAAGTTGCAAGTTTTTATAAAAAAAAAATTCCTTTTTCCTTTTTTTTTATTTATTTGGAACTTTTTGCAAAAAAGATATTCGATAAAGGGATTTTACACAAATGCAATCAACCACAAATGCACAATCAGGCCTAGATCTAGGGTCACCTAGGTCCGCTAGACCGCTCCTAACTGTTCCAAAGGGCTAGAAATAGGACCTCAAACCGCCTCTTCACCGCCAATTGCGGCCAGGTAAGTTCCAGGTGAGTGGGAGGCTCTCCACAACAAGTAGTGTCCCTAATTAAGTAACCACTCCCCTTAGACACACTTGCCTAGACACCGCAAAGTCAGGTTTGGATTAACGGCCGATGCCTACAACTAGTCCTCTGTCCTATTGAGCGCGACGTCCTTAGGGCTGAGTCTAGTAATTTTTAATTAAATATTGGTCAACGCAAATGCCTTATGTGATTTCTGGCGTCCTGAGAAGGGTGATGAAATCCCCACCCAATCTGGATTGGTCTCAAGCCCCTTAAAGTCAGATTAAAAATACGCAAAACAGAAAAAATCACTTGCAATCATTTTTTTATTTTAAGCGCGGCGCAAAGAATCCTGCACAAGATTTGTTATTGGAAGGGGGAAGATTTTTTTAAGCGCAAAGAATCCTGCAGGAGATTTGGCAAAAGATATATCGGGATTTACAGAGGAGAGAGAAAAGATCTTACAGTGCAAATTTCACACGCCAAAGCTTCCAACCCGCGGCGGTTCCGCGGTCGGGAGGGATGTGCGGCGGCGGTTTCGCGGTGGAGCAGGCTGCACAGATCCCGAGAATTTTTTTCCACGCGCTGAAGTCACAGACCCGCCGCGTTTCAGCGGCCAGATGTGCCTCACGACCGCGGTTTCGCAGTCTGTTGTCAGACTCGGTTCCCAAAAATTTCTGTGCCCCTCTGGTTTGACGTTCCTCTGTTGTTCAGATTTTTATTTTTCTGTTTCGCTCTCTGGATTTTTCCAGATCCGTCGATCCTGCAAAGATTCACCCAAAAATACCCTTCAAACAATAAATGATTGATAAAAAAAAAATTTAATTTTTTTTATTTTCTGTTTTTATGATTTTTTAATTTAGATTAACCCGAAATTGCAAAAAGGAAATACTACGCCATCCCCGGCAACGGCGCCATTTGATTTGTATGTCAAAAATATTTCTAAATCGCAATCAGGAATGGCGTCGCTTGGTAGCTAGCCGGTGAGTACGGGTCGGTCCACAGGGATTTTGTGTTTTTCCTAATCGCTCTAACGAGTTAATTCCGATGGGTGTCGGATTGATTATTTCTAAAACCTAAATTGATTTATACTAAGATTATCTAGATCTAAGTCTTGCTAGGGTTAGGTCTAGAGTAAGTTGGGAGATTAAATGTTTCCTCGCCGCTTTCAATGCCCTATTTTAGATCTATTAGGTGTTATGGTAATTATCAATAAAAGGGATTAGCACCATCAGGAAGAAACGGTGTTTCTTCCTCTAGGTTCTTGTCCTTCCTTTATCGATCCTTACCATAACCTCCATGGAAAACACGCTCAACCGGTCCTTTATACTACGGTATCACCGTTACCTCGAGGGGTAGGGTGCCGCAGGGAGCGGTGTGTGCGTGTATGCATGGAGTTCTAATTATTATGTGTGATGGGGCAAGAAAGGGGTGAGAGAGTTCATCTCTCAAACCTTTCCTTAAAGCTAACCCTAACAAGCGAGGAGATTACTCGCTCATTAGGGAATTTAATGACATTCTAAATTAAAAGTAAACTAAGGCAATGAAAATAAAGGAACTTACTAATTTTTATTTATGGCCCTCTCCAAACATCAACACAGTACAGATCTGAATTTATGAAATGAAAAGAGGCATGACCTCATACAAGATTTAGAATTCCTATTTATAGAGGATAGGAACTCTAGGGTTACAATTGACACGCATATCTGCTTTTACAAAAATACCCCCTAAGAAAAAGACCAAGTCAACGAGCCGCAGCGCACCGAAATTTTTCCCACCGACACGGGCATAACCCGGCCGCGGTTCCGCGGCCGAGTGGGGAGATCAACGCTTCATTTTTTCTGCAATGCTTCTGGGTGTTTTTGTCTCTCTATTTCTTTGGTTCTTTTCTCAGGTTGGCTTCTAGGTTTCTTCCAGATCTCCACAGTGAATAATTGTAGTGGACATATACCGTTGCTTCGTGACGAAGTCTTGAACCTTGCGTTGCCTTTGTTCCTTGTGAACTTGTTAATTGATCTTCAATGTTCCTCTAGACATGGGCACGATCAAGATTCTTCCAATTATTTGTCGTAGTCTCACTTTTGTATCAACTTATGTCTTTTTCACTGTTTTTTTCCAGAGAATCTGTTACCTACAACTATGTAGCAGACATGGGTCAAAAGCACTTGTTTATTTGTAAAATGACTAGGACTGGGGAATATAATAATGCAATATTATGATATGAACAACGCTTGACGGAGTTTGATTTTGAGTTTCACGTTTGTTTTTATGCACACTCGATGCGCTGTGATATTTCCGTGTATTCCGTGATTTCGGAGCCCCGTTGAATTGAGCTGATTATTGAATTGTTTTACTATTTGGTGGTTTAAATTTAAATTCGGGGACCGAATTTATTTAAGAGGGGAAGATTGTAACATTTCAGAAAAATAAAATATTATTTTTAGAATTTAAAAAATAAAAAAATATATTTCACGAAAAACTAATCGATTTGCGAATAGGGGTTTTCCGTAAAATGTTATAATTATATACCAATATTTGGAAAATTATTGAAGATTAATATGGTTTATTTATTTAAAAGATATTTATTGGAATTTGGCATTTTATAAATAATTATGCAATTAATTATATGCAATTTTAAATTAAACTTGATTAGTGCACTACTAATCACGATTATGCCAAATCCGTATTTTTAAATATCGATGGCTAGTACACCATGACATGTTGCATTTTGTTGCATGTTTGTTTGATTTGTATTGTTGATATTTGGTTCTTTTATATGAGTGAAGAAAAGAAAAAGAGAAAGAAAAAAGAGGTCAGGGAGAGGAGACATGAGAGCATGGGTATAGCATGTGAGAGAGTGAGGGTGAGAAAGAAAGAGAAAGTCCCTTGACTTATTCTTCATTTTATTTTCTTTACTTCATTCTTCAACTCTTTCTTCATCTTCCTCACCTCCTTCCTCCACCTCCTCTACCTCCATGGTTCATCCCCAAATAATCACCAAAACCCCACACTCCCTTCGCAAAAGTTGATCCCCACCTCATCCTACACCCCATAATGAAACTAAGTTTGGATTTTGAGCACTTTGGGCAACCCAAGAATTTTCTTGAGTTGCCAAATGAGGTATATTTCTACTCTTTTTGTTAAGTTTTTAGTATCTTTACGTCCTATACTAGTTTAGAGCTAACTAGTGTAGTTTTGTGATCTTTGAATATTCCTAGATGATGTTTAGGGTATGAGTTGAGTTGTGATGGTGTATTTGAGGTGTAGTAAGCGTTTTACTTGACCTTGGTGATGTTTAATGGCCTAGACCAGAGACTAGAACCCGATACACGAACTTAGAATTTTCCCGTGTCGGTTTTATGAAGCTTTAAGAACTACAGGGAATCTGGAGCAACTTGGGATATTTTTAAGAAAATAAAACAAGTACATTGGCCTAATAGGACCACTATGAGACCACCACATAAGAACGAGACACCAACTCTATGTTGGGGCCGGCGACACCGGGTAAACTAGCATTCTCGCCGGCCAAATTATGGGCTGTGGTGTTGGATTTTGGTCTGTAGCTTATACACCTTATAACCTAGCCCCGGTATTGTTAGTTTTGGCCCTATCTATCTGTGCAAAAATCTAGGAGTGATTTCCTCAGTTGTCGTATTATGTTTTCCGATATTTGAAACTTGGTTTTGATATTTGAATTTAGATTTGGTCGTTGGACGTTTGTACGTCAACGACGAGGGTTATTTGGTTGTTTTTGCATGTGTAAGCTATAGGTACCTTCACGTGGTCATCCGAGATGACGAAGCGTGTCTACTTCGAATAAGTGAGGATTTGGCAGGTGAGTAGATTTATATCTACGGGGGAAGTCGGGTGGATGACGTATAGCACCCCCACAACCATTGATATGGAAAAAAATCAATATATAAATTATATTTGGAGAAAAGATATGCTACGAACTTACGGATATGATTAAATGTTTTAATATGAGATGATATGATAAAAGATGACATTAGTGGATATGTTGGCTTGAGGATGCAAAGCAATGTACATGCTATATTCCTACGCCAATAGATGATATGAGATTCTACATACATACAAATGAGAATGTGATGTATATGCAAGATGACTTGATGTGAGATATTGTTATGATGAAAAGAGAATGTGATGAAATAAGATGACTTAGATTAATATGTCGATATACGGATGTGAGACGATATGAGATTATAGATGATTTTGCCAAGACAGAAAATGAGTTTGATATAAATGTGACTTGAGTTATATATATATATATATATAAGAATAAAGAGTGATATGTTGTACATGACCTTAGATTCGTATCCTTGTTTATGATATCGTACGACGGATCATACCGTACGAATTATGATATATGATATTTGACGCGTACCCTCAATTTTGAGGAGGCCGTACGACGGACTATACCGTATGAGATGTATACATGATGATTGATCCGTACTTTTGACTCGGGATTAGTTTAGCCTTTTAGCCTTTTAATCACTTAAGTAGATGTTAGAATAGGGTTCGAGTCATACCTATTTTCAAAACTAACGAATCGTGTAGATTCAAAGGATAAACCGAGGGACGCTACGGATTTCAAAGGTATTGCTTTTCTTTAAGAACACCGTAGTCCCTACTTTTCTAAAAATAAAGATTCGTTCTATTTTAGATACGATATTGTATAGCTCATATATCGAGGTATATCTTAGCTTGTTGCGTTACTATTTACCTTTCTGCTACGTTCATTTTACCCTCATTGTATTTTATATATATATATATATACATGTGCTTTCATTAGTCGTTATGATATCATCTGCTAGTACACCTACACAATTATCGATGATGCGCACATTACATTTACACAGATTTGCCGGCTCACACATTCATCATCGGTAATTTCTATGCCATTTACACAGTAGAATTGCTATATCATGATATTATTCATAACCGTAAAGTACATTCATTGTTTAGTACTATCACTTGACCTGCTGCATGATATACTTGATAATGCTCATATTACTGTTCTATGTTTGCCTACATCGTACTTATGGTTATATGCATTGAGATGTTGTTTTCATGAGATTTCTGGATTTGAGAACTGTGGTTATATTTCAAAGGAAATTATGAATTGTTTTTAAAATGCGGTTTCTCTTAATATGTGATTTCGAAGCGTCCACTATAAGTTATCTCGGTTCTGAGCTTGTTTTCGAGACCCAATTCGAGGAGTTGGATGAACCGTCTGTGGGTACATGGTGGACCCGGTAAGGTACCTCGGGGCGAGAAATTTGTTAGGATGACGATTAGCCTGACAGGGGAGCACTACCTACCGGTGATAGTTTGGCGCGGCGGATATCTGGAGGATACCGACCGTGGTCGTGAGATCAGATGGATATGGGTCGATCCGGAATGACGGAACCCTTGGACCGATCCGGAATGACGGAGCCCGAGATATGAGGATTTACGTGTCGATGCTGGACACGGGTTTCATGATGTTTCGAGTGTCGATGCTGGACACGGGTTTCATGATGTTTCGAGTGTCGATGTTGGACACTCAAGTTCTATGATTTTGATGTGTCGTTGATGGACACACGTTGGTTGATATCCTCATACAAACAGGCATATGATTTCAGATGTTTATTTATATATGCCATTGACTTTGACTCTATTGTTGACATATATGCATATATGGTCACCATAGAGATCATAGTATTACTTTCATGATACAGTAATGACCTAGGAATCGTTGTTTATTCGATTTATACCTACTGATGTTTTCTACTCACGAGTTGGCAACTCACCCCCGTTGTGCCACAGTTTTCTTGCAGGTCCGACCGCTTGGATCAGTAGCGGTATCGCTGGCACACAGTTCCTTCAGGGTGTTTGCTTGGGTAGATGGGACACATTGGATCGTGCCCATTCTTGTATTATTATTCCTGTTGTATCTAGATAAACTCCATCAGTCAGAAACTAGAATTTGTATATTGGTAGACCTAGGCAGACTTGTATTTGCGAGACTTGGAGCGATGGGTGTATGTTCGCTTCTTTGAGATGATGATGTCTTGCCTTATTTATTCTTTCAGTGTTTGATCTTCGCCGTAGGGCGTCGTATATATGTTTATTTCGTGGTTGTGATTCCGCCAATTGGCGAAGAGCTAGCTCCCGCTTAGGGATGCCTATATATATTGCTTGTATGTGGTTATAGATCAAATATACAAGGGAGGTGCTGCCCAAATTTTTAATGACGTAAAATGTTTTCAACTATAGTATAATCCACTTACACTTTTATGTATCATTACCTATGCATTTTAAAGGAAAACTCGATTTCATCATACCTTTACATTAAAAACTTCACCTCTATTATTTTTCCCTAAAAAGGTTTAGATTTCTGGGTTTTGGCTTACTTGAATTAGGTGGGGTCCTATAGACTTCACATGATTCAAGTGCAGTTACGTGCCTTTTTCCGTGTCGTGACACTAGCGATATTTGATATCAGTTAGGTTATATGTGATATAACCGGATTATTAAATGAAGTTTTGATTCAATGTTATATGTATCGGTTGTTTATATTTGATATTAGCCGAATTATATTTGATATAACCGGATTATTGAATCTAGTGTTGATTTAATAATTTGATATATATATATATATATATATATATATATATATATATTGTTGGGTTACACTAACGCTCCTGGCCATCTGCCATGGCCGTTTGCGGAACAAATTTTTTTCGGGGTTTCAAAACTGGCGCTAGAATAACCCATTACCGGATCTACCATAAACCCTAAACTAGCTAACACTAGAGAAGCTATCAACTATGATGAAGAGTCTCACCAAAAGATCCGTGTCCTTCGGTCTTCTTTCCTCTTCATAAGCTCCTAGTGGCCTCCATGATCGAGCTTGATCGTCCGTCTCCCTCCGTCGAAGATAATCCACCCGAGGGTTGTGGTCCATAGCTCTAGCTCCAAACTAAGTATCTATGGAGCAACTAGAAAACTTGGATTGCTAGTCTAAGTGATCTAGGATGTAGTCTAGAGTTCAAAGTGTGTTTCTATCTCACCTCCTCTCTTGATTCTCAACTCATGAGAAGGTAGAGAGGAGGTTAAACTTGAAGGTGGAGGCGCTCAAGAACAAAGGAGAGGGAGAACAAAGCAAATGGTGAGCTAAAAGAATGAAGCATCTAAGTGAGAGAGAAAAACTCACACTTGGTTTTGTAAAATGATTTTTACAATATAATAAAGCAACCATGCTTCAATAGTTTGCACAAATGAATTATTAATTCATTTGTCAACACTATTAAGGCATGGTGCTCACCATTCTCCCATCACTTGACTTTACACCTCATTTCCCATTTATGAATAAATGGAAAAGGTGTCCACCATCTGGAATGTATTCCGTATAAAATTGGATTACAGTCTACCGTATATAAATACCCGCATTCGTATAAAAATACGAATACCCGTCGAGATAGAATAACACAAAGAACATAATACTAGAATATACATATCGAAATATATATATGTAAATTATTAAATCAATACCTGATTTAATAATCCGGCTCAATCCCGAGCCGGCTAATATTATCAACTGTCCGATCGAAAGTCCGGGTACGTAGCCCCATCAATCAATCGGAACCATGCACGTATCCAATACGGCTACTACATCATTTCCCCTGAACCAGGAAAACCCTCTGTGTGGGACTCTAAAGACTTGACAGTACGCCGGTAGTGAGTTACTGGACAAATCCATAACCACAAGCACATCAGCGTCACTAGCTGTAAGTAATGGCTACCCGGGTATATGTCGAAAAGGAAGGCCGACGAGCAAACTCATCTGGATCCCTACTGAGCCTATCCGTGACAATCTCCGTACAGTCCGGTCTCTTCGTCTGAGAGTATCGCATACCTGGTCTAGGGGGTGGTAAACTTCAAACCCTAATAACCCGATAATTCATGCTGATGCGGCTCAGGACCAATCCGGGAAACTACTGTTCAACCTATCAATAAATCCCAACCGCCTTGGCCAAGGTCTTATGTTCCTGACCAATCGAACGCAGTGCGATATCGACTCCCTATACCGGGAGAGACGAATCCCCAACAATCACTCAGTGCCTTATGTGGCTCGGGACTGTACCCAACTAAAACCTGTTTGCGTGACTCAGTAGAGGCGTGGTAGGGTAGTGATCAAAGTACAGTGGGAACACACACAAGACAAATGACGATCTCAGGTCCGAATACAAACCTGTACTCATGTCACCTAAGAACTTCCATCTGACGATAGGTATAGTACCATCTAGAAGTTCTCGGCGAGTCCGTCCAGTGTACTCACCCTCTGTGAGCACCTGTATAGAATCTTAGGTGATCACACCAACGGCTGTGGGACCAACCATCGCCCCTCGTCGGGGTCTAGAAACGTATACACAAGTCTAATCTGATGTATCAATGCCCGATCTCGATACTCCTACGACTTGGGACCTTTTAAGGATGTGCTTATCGACTACACTGCTGCCACAAGTATGATCGCCATCACAACGCAAGTAGCCAAGTAATGATCCTACGTTCTTTATTAACTTGTATAGATAATACGTAATGACAAGTAGAACATATGCACATGTTAAGATAAAGACAAACCAGATAGCATACTATCATATCGAGCAAAATTGTCCTGTACATACATATGTCCAAGCACCAGAAGTATACATATACAATAATGGCCTCTAGGGCATACATATCCAACAATCTCCCACTTGCACTAAGGCCATGTATTGGCGTACCGAGTAACCAACGTCTACTCTAGGGCCAACTGTTGACGTATCACATACCCAACATCTCAAAAATTCGCTCGAACTGCGCTTGAGGGAGGGCCTTCGTGAATGGATCCACCGTGTTGTCTTTTGTGTCCACTCTCCGCTCCTCGATCTCCTGGAGATCAACGATCACCCTGATCAGGTGATACCGCCTTAAGATGTATCTAGATTTCTGATTGGACCGTGGTTCCTTCGCTAAAGCTATAGCCCCATTGTTATCACAATACAGAGGTATTGGATCTATAATGGACGGAACTACCTGAAGTTCAGTAATGAACTTCTTCATCCAGACCGCTTGTTTTGCGGCATCGTTTGCAGCAATGTATTCAGCCTCCATCGTCGAGTCTGCGACGGTGTCCTATTTGGAGCTCTTCCAACACACCGCCCCTTCATTAAGGGTAAAAACAAAACTCGAGACAGACTTACTATCATCCTTGTCACTTTGGAAGCTTGAATCGGTAAAGGACTCGACTTGCAAGTCTCCATTACCGTAAACCAAGAACATCTCCTTAGTCCTCTCAGGTACTTGAGAATGTTCTTCACAGCTGTCCAGTGATTCTCACCCAGGTTTGACTGATACCGGCTCACCACGCTAAGTGCGTAAGCTACATCTGGTCTTGTACATAGCATCGCATACATTATAGATCCTACCACCGAAGCGTAGGGTATAGTGCTCATGCGAACTCTCTCCTCGTCGGTCTTGAGAGACATCTCCTTGGAGAGGGTGATTCCGTGCAATGCGGGTATGTTACCGCGCTTGGAATCTTCCATACTAAATCTCTTTAGTACGGTCTCTATGTACCTGGACTGCGAAAGTCCCAATAATCTCTTGGATCTATCTCTGTAGATTTTGATCCCCAGAATGTACGAGGCATCACCCAGGTCATTCATGGAGAACCTTTGTGACAAGAACAACCTGACCAATTGTAGCGTAGGAATATCATTTCCTATCAAAAGAGTGTTGTTCATGGACAAGACTAGGAATATGAGAGTTCGTCCTACAATCTTCTATATATACACGTCTCATCCTCGTTCTTGATGAAGTCAAATTCCTTGACTGTTTCATCAAAACAGATGTTCCAGCTCCGCGGTGCCAGCTTTAATTCATAAATGGATTTAAGCAACTTGCACACCTTCCTGCTGTAGGGTTAGCTTAGCACCATAGCAAGGTTTTGGCAAGCATCAATCATGCTACTTTAAAAATTTTAGGGTGCTAAACAAACCAACCAAGTAATCGAACTAGAGAATTAGGGTTAAACATGATATATAAACTCTTTACATCTAAGTGAACAAGGAATACAACCTTTGTAGACCGGTCCTTCACTTCAATAGCTCCGTGTAGTAGTCCCTTCCCTGCGATCACGATCCCCCGAACTCTAAAAAGGCTCCCATGAAGAAACGAACAAGCTTGCTTCGAAGTCTTCGAGGCCGAAAATGATCTACGTCGAGGAGACACTAGCTCATGCTATCTCCTCACTAATTGTGTAGATTAGTGAAGCAAACACCCTAAACTAAATGGCAAGTAGTAGAGGATGATGAAGTAGGAAGTGGGCTCTCTTTAGTTTTATTTTTCTCACAAGATTTCATCACTTAGAAAAAACTAGCAAGCTGTTTCTCTTGAAGAAGAAGAAGAAGTGATGAAGCAAATGAATGAGAGAGTGAGGTTAGAATTGCAACCATGGGTGAGTTAGTGTCATACCTAACTCATGTAGAGAATAAACCATAGCTATGAGTTAAGGGTTGGGTTAAGAAATATCTTAAGCAAGACAAAGGAGTGGACTAAGTCAATGAAAACCACAAGCTTCTACAAGCTTTGAACCATGAAAACTATCTCCACTTGAAATAAATATAAACCCTAACTTAACCCTAGCATGGTGTGAGTCTCATACATACATGTTGCAAGTGTAACCTAGCATGGCACAACAATATATATAACATATATATTGTGTGTGCAAAAAGAAAACAATACATTTAACATATATCACATATATATCAATGTATCATTAGTGAGAAAAATAATTACTTACAAGAACTAATATTAGTTAATGTAGTTTAATATATCAAATATATAATTCTACATTAAATTATTAAATCAACACTTGATTTAATAATCCGGCTATATTACATATAACCGACTAATATCAAATGTAACAACTTATCGAATCAACACTTGATTCGATAACTTGGCTATATCACATATAACATACGATGTCACTCATCGTGAGAATAGAATGCGGCATCACATACACTCAATAATCTCGGTCCCGCACATATCACATATGTGCTCCTACTCCGTTTCACATGAACCAGGAAACCTCTGTGTAGGACTCTAAAGACTCGTCAATACGCTGGCAGTAGGTGATGATCATATCAAACACCCACAAGCCGCAAGCGGTCTGCTAAATGTAACGGCCACCCGGGTATTGAGCGATCAGAAGATCAACAAGCAAGCATGCTCGTACTCCTGCGAATCCAATCAGTAACACTACCGTACAATCCGGTTTTTCGTCTGATATGTCGCATACCACAGCCTGCGGGTGGTATAACGCCAGACCCCAATAGCCTGATAAGTCATGCCGATACAAGGTCCATAACGGTTCGAGAAACTACTGGTAACACTTACCAATAAATCTGAGCAACCCTGGCCAGGGATTTCATGTTATGGCCAATCGAGTATAGCGCAACATCAACTCCCAATACCGGGAGAGACGAAACCCCTCCTATCGCTCATTGCCTCCATGTGACTCGGGATTGTACCCAAAAACCACCTTTTTGCACGATCTCTTGACCGTGGTATGGTGGAAATCAAAGCACAGTGGGAATCACACAAGACTCTATGACGATCTCGAGTCTACAGACTAACCTGTACCAGTGTCACCAGAGAACTGCTATCCGACGATAGGTATAATACCATCTAGGAGTTCTCGGCGAGTCCGCCCAGTGTACCCAGTCTCCACTGAGCACCCGTATACCTTCTCTGATGTCAAACACCAATGGATATGGGATCACCCATCGCCTATCTCATGGGTCGAGAAGAGCATACGCTAGTCTACTCTGGAGTATCGATGCCCTGTCTCGATACTCCCACGACTAAGAACATTCGAAGGATGTACTTATCGACTACCCTGTCCCAACTAGTATGATCTGCATCATAATCCTGGTAGTCAAGTACTCATCCTAAGGGCTTTATCAATATGTAATAGAGAGACAATAAGTGTACATGTTAAGATAAAGAGTAACCAGATAGCATACTATCATGTTAAGCAAGAACGTCCTCCCTATATATGTCCAAGCATCCACTACAATATACATCACATGTACAGTAATGGCCTCTAGGGCATACATATAACTAACAATCTCCCACTTGCACTAAGGCCATCAGTTGTAGTATCCAATACCCAACAATATAGCAGTAGTTGTAGTATCCCATACTTAACCATCATATAGAAGTATCTCTAGGGGTAAGGCCTTTGTGAGTGGATCCGCTGTGTTGTCCTTCGTGTCTACTCTCCTTACCTCGATCCCTTGGAGATCAACCATCTCCCTGATCAGGTGATACTTGCCTCAGAATATGTCTGGAACGCTGATGGGACCTGCATTCCTAGGCCTAAGCCACAACCCATTGTTGCCGCAAAAACAGTTATTAGACGCTCAATGGAAGGAACTTTGTTCATCTTATGAACAAGAAATGTCCAGACAGCCACTTTGGCAGTATCATTGGTAGCAATGTATTCAGCCATTATCGTCTAGTATGTCACGATATCTAGCAACTCTTCCAACATACCGTCCCTGCACTGAGGGTAAAGACAATGCATGTAACTGACTCTCAGTCGACCTTATCACTCTGGAAGCTCGAACCAAGAACTTTCTTTTAGTGCTTCTCAAGTAATTAAGAATGTCCTCCACATCTTTCCAGTGATTCCCCAAAGATCCGATTGATTCCAAATCACTACACCTAGTGAGTCATCTACATCTAGTCTGGTACATAACATCGCATACTCTGATAGAGCCTAATGCCGAAACATAGGGTATCCCTTGCACGCGAGCTCTCTCCAAATCAGTCTCGGAAGACATCTTTTTGGAGAGAGTGATCCATGAGTAAGTGGGCGAACCACCATGCTTAGAATCATCCATACTAAGCCCCTTTAGTATGGTGTTAATGTACCTGGATTTGGGACACTCCCAATATCCACTTAGATCTATCACCATAGATCATTATCCACAAGATGTAGCAGGTATCATCCAAATCTTCTATTTAGAATCCCTGTGATAAGAGGAGCTTGACCGAGTGTAGCATAGGAAACCATTTCCTATCAAGAGTATGTCATCTACGTACAATACGTGGAAGACAACCTTACTCTCTACAACCTTTTCGTATATACAAGGTTCATCTACCATTTTGATGAAGTCAAACTCTTTGACTGTGATATCAAAACAGATGTTCCAACTCCGCGATGCTTGCATTGATCCTGATAGACTTAAGCATAGCTTTGAAAGTCTCAACTTTTCCATCTACACTAAGAATCTTCTCAAGATCCATTTGCTCCTAATGGGTTTTACCCCTTCAGGTGCAACATTCAAAGTCATACTTTGTTGGTGTACATGGTTTCTATCTTTGATCACATAGCATCCAGCCATTTCACAGAGTTCCCACTCGTGATGGCCTACCTGAATCTAGTTGGGCCATCATCAACCATGATGCCATCCTCACTCCCACAGTCACTGAGAAAAACGTAGTATCTTTCAAGTGGATGAGGAACCCTACTAGATTCGCGGAGAGGCTGAGATTCGTTGGAAACTATTGAATCCTTTGGTTTCACCAAATCATTAGCTGTTAGTTTGTCAAGCTGGAACAACTTCCAGTTCTACCTCATGACCACTAATTTCTTCACAAGAAATTCCCTTTCTAAAATAGTGGCATGCTGAGAAACAGAACACTTTTCGTTCCTCGGTTAGGTAGAAGATATACCCTCACAATGTTTGGGATATCCTAACAAACTTACAGAACTGACCTTGCCTCGAGCTTGTCCGGATTCTACCTTTCAACATAGGCCGGACAACCCCATATCTTAACTCGTTTAAGACATGGTCTCTTCCCACACCATATCTCATATGTAGTGGTAGGCCCTGATTTGGACGGAACCCCATTCAATAGGTATGCAGCTTCTCAAGTGCATAACACCAAAAGGAAACATGTAGCTCAACAGAACTTATCATAGAGCGTGCCATATCCCATAGGGTGCGATACCTCCACCCTGATACACCATTGTGTTGTGGTGTATACGAATGAGTAAGCTGAGAGAGAATCCTATTCTCTGTTTAGAAAATCCAGGAACTCCATGCCTAAGTATTCTCCTCCTCGATCACATCGTAGGACTTTAATACTTCTACCCGTCTGGTTCTTAACTTAAAGCTTATATTCCTTGAATTTCTCAAAAGTTTCAGACTCATGTTTCAACAGGAACATATGTCCGAATCCTGAGAGATAGTTGATGAATCTAATGAAGTACGAAAAACCAACCTCGGCCTTTGTAGACATAGGACCGTATACATCATCATGCATTCATCCAAAGAGTTCACTAACTCTTTCTCTGTTTCCAGTAAACGGAGTATTGGTCATATTACTTTGAGACAAGACTGGCAAGTATCATAAAATGAAAATTCGAACAGATTCTTATTTTCATCCTTATGTAACTTAGCTGGTCGTGTCGCATGGATATGACCTAGTCTATAATGCCTCAAGAAGGATTTGTTCATTTCTGAATTAGTCTTCTTGCGTGTGTTCTAGATACTTTGAACTGTGGTTTGATTTAGAACGTATATGCTATTATATAACGTGCCTAATAGAATCAACTCTTGATTCAGGAAAATGTTCACAACATTATCCTCTAATACATAATTATATCCTTCTTTAACTTCATTAAAGAATCTGATGTAATGTTGTATATCAGGTTCGGTATTTAATAACATTTGTTCAGAATTAATGTATTTAATACAAGGTGATATCTGCCAACTGATTTGGCTACAACGATTGCACCATTCTCTACACTTAGAGACATATCACCCATTCCCAGTTCTCTACCTTTCTGTACCCCATGTAACTCTTACATGTGTGGGATCCTTATCTGGTATCTCATACCTAGGACGTAGAGGATACAGAAAAACAGTTCTCGGTAATGAACACACCCGAAGAAGATACACGCACTTTCTTCGATTGGGTGGCATGGGAATCCAGATATTCCCCTATTTCCTGCTCGGACTTATAACAATTATAAGAATGAGCGGAACCAACGTTCCCTAGCTCAGTATAATAAGTAGGTTCGGTCAATGCATCCATATTATTATCATGATTAAGGCGTGACATGGTCGCTACCAGGAGAGAGAGAGTGAGAAGAAAACATTCTGCGTGCGCTCTTGCAGGATTAAATCGGTTATTATTTTATCTAATCAGGATGGCTCCCACTATTTTAGTCAATTCTACCTTTCAAACCCTAAAAGGTAAGACTAGCCGGGATTAATTACACCGTACAAGTTCGCCAATCATTCAGCCAGGCCAGTGTTGGTACTTTGAGGGAGGTTCACCGTGCTTTCGCACGGACCTAATTAAAATAAACCTCGTTTTCCCAGAGGCATAACCACGTTAACACCTTTCTAGACACCCACTTGATCGGCTAATTGTAATGTGTAAAACTCTCCCAGGAGTAACTCTTACTCGCAGTGGGTATCGGGATCCAACTATCTAATATAAGGTATGAAATCTCATTGCAAATTTCAAAACTTGAAATTCCCGATAATATTTTACCCCTAGCGTCTTATGACCTTGACGCAGGCTAACAAACCATAGTCCACTAGTCAAATTCAACCCGTACATTTCCTGATTGAATTAAACCCACCCGCACGACCCTTGACGCAGGCCAACAAAGTCGCACGACTACCCTAATCCAATCGCATCGTATACTACAGATAAGCACTAGTCAGCTACCGCACACTATGCCTTGACCCAGGCCAACAAACATGGCACGAATACTAAGTAGTACTTATCTGAAATGGCGGAGGGCTACGACCGGTTTTTAAGAAAACATTTTGCTTAATGAACTTGATATCGTCGTAGAATCGAGTGATTTTGAAAAAGGAGTGTTTTTTAGGCTTCTACTAGTTTTGCTAAAGAGGTCACTCCCGGTAAAGGGATCTCCGCTCTTTCCTTATCGAATAAGGTGCGGGATATTTCACAAATACCACTATGCAAAGCAAAAACTATAAAAGCAATCAAAAGACAAACCGAGTTTGTAGCATCTGCTAGTTTCGCTAAAGAGGTCACTCCCGGTGAAGGGATCTCGGCTCTTTCCTTATCGAATAAGGTGCTGGATATTCTACAAGGAATACCGCTATGCAAAGCAAGAACTAGAGCTACCAGTTTTTAAATAAGTTTCCACAACATCTATAAAACATTTTATTTCATAATCTCATTAATGAAGTCCCATCAATATATGCTTCTTAAGCATCACATATGAAACGATAAAATCAATATTAATTATATCTCATATATATAATATAGGCATTCGTCTGAACATATCACAGTGATCACATCACAGAGCAGCAAAAGATAACATATGAAATATTGGATATACTAGGATTTCCGTGTTTTAATTTAAGCCAGTACAAAACATGGATTCCACGGTCGCGATGAATAGCCAAACCCACATCCCTAGACCCCTATGAGAGCGGCAAGCAACCCTACCAATTCTAGAGTTAGGAGACCCGGTCTCGACTCCTCGAGATGGTCTCCCACTGGACCCTAGAACCTGGTTACTTGTGCTGCACGCCTTGGGTCTATCCTAATGCGGAAAAGTAAATAATATACATCAATGGCGATATCATCCTTAACCCGGAAGTGCCCCAATAAAAGAATATTACAAACAATGAATTTTACATGCATGAAAATGAAAACTCTCATCTCACATAAAACTCCCGGCTATTCATAACACGACGATCCAATATAACATATCACAGCAACACATAACATCACATGTCATCAACGTTAGTAAATATGCGTATCCCAATTGTCGTTGACATATAGCATCGAAACCGGCGATACACCACATATTACACTTACGGTCGCAAAAAAGAAAGTGAAAAACTACAACAATTGGAATCCGCAACCACCTTAGACATCATAAACCCAACGTATCATATACTTTGGGTTTCATGCCCAACCAAACGAATTCCTTAGACATCACATGCCTAACAATTATAAACCCTGCATTTTAGTCTCGATATTGAAAACACTTTCCAATAACCTGTCGGGTAATTCAACAAGATTCCCGATAACCTGATCGAATGCTCGTCAGAAACTTTATTAGACGGCCGCACCCCCCGATGCCGTCGACGAAGTGCACTAAGGCGGAACACCGCGGCCGTGAGCACCCGAACGGATTCTTTTTGGCGACGGGGTTCTCCTACAGTCACTTGGTCAGGGCTATGGGGCGTGGCTATCTATTAAGTTTACCCGACGAGTATCCGCGTACGCTACGTAATTGCGACGGACTTTTGATCAACATCAAAATACCGTGGCAACCGATCAAATGAGACTAAACGGCTAGATTTATAAAATTCAAACTAGTTATCTCATAACTAATTCTTGTGGATTCCAAATATTGTATCACAATCACAGATAGCTAGGCAAAGTTAGATAATTCGATCGATGCAACGAATTCCCAAAAATTCTAAGAGAGCTCAACATTTGAGCACAGTTAAAGTTAACCAGATACATGCCACAGCACCTACGGACCAACAGCTGAAAGGCCCGACCCAAGCCTCTTAAGTGGAGCCATGGATCCGCGGTCACTTGGACGAGTTAGGGTTTCATTCTTCAGGTGTGTCCATAGAATTCCCTGCATGATTTTCTGAGTATTTTTAACATGGAAAAATCCAACTTTTTGAAAAATTTCCAGAGAGGGGGTATAATCGGGATTTTGGAGTTTCGATCAGACTTTAAACTTCGTCTAAACAACGCCTAATGCTCTAGCTTGGCCCTGATACCACTGTAGGGTTAGCTTAGTACCTTAGCAAGGTTTTGGCAAGCATCAATCAAGCTACTTTAAAAATTTTAGGGTGCTAAACAAACCAACCAAGTAATCGAACTAGAGAATTAGGGTTAAACATGATATGTAACCTCTTTACATCTAAGTGAACAAGGAATACAACCTTTATAGACCGGTCCTTCACTTCAATAGCTCCATGTAGTAGTCCCTTCGCTGCGATCACAATCCTCCGGACTCCAGAAAGGCTCCCATGAAGAAACGAACAAGCTTGCTTCGAAGTCTTCGAGGCCGAAGATGATCTACGTCGAGGAGACACTAGCTCATGCTATCTCTTCACTAATTGTGTAGATTAGTGAAGCAAACATCCTAAACTAAATGGAAAGTATTAGAGGATGATGAAGTAGGAAGTGGGCTCTCTTTAATTTTATTTTTCTCATAATATTTCATCACTTAGAAAAAACTAGCAAGCTTTTTCTCATGAAGAAGAAGAAGAAGTGATGAAGCAAATGAATGAGAGAGTGAGGTTAGAATTGCAACCATGGGTGAGTTAGTGTCATGCCTAACTCATGTAGAGAATAAACCATAGCTATGAGTTAAGGGTTGGGTTAAGAAATATCTTAAGCAAGACAAAGGAGTGGACTAAGTCAATGAAAACCACAAGCTTCTACAAGCTTTGAACCATGAAAAATATCTCCACAATTTTGAATTTGTTTGAAATAAATATAAACCCTAACTTAACCCTAGCATGGTATGAGTCTCATACATACATGTTGCAAGTGAAACCTAGCATGACACAACAATATATATCACATATATATTTTGTGTTCAAAAAGAAAACAATACATTTAACATATATCACATATATATCAATGTATCATTAGTGAGAAAAAATAATTACTTAATTGAGCTAATATTAGTTAATATAATTTAATATATCAAATATATAATTCTACATTAAATTATTAAATCAACTAATATCAAATGTAATAACTTATCGAATCAACACTTGATCCAATAACTTGGCTATATCACATATAACCTACGATGTCACTCATCGTGAGAATAGAATGCGGCATCACATACACGCAATAATCTCGGTCCCACACATATCACATATGTGCTCCTACTCTGTTTCGCATGAACCAAGAAACCTCTGTGTAGGACTCTAAAGACTCGTCAATACGCCGGCAATAGGTGATGATCATATCAAACACCCACAAGCCACAAGCGGTCTACTAAACATAACGGCCACCCGGGTATTGAGCGATCAGAAGATCAACAAGTAAACATGCTCATACTCCTGCGAATCCAATCAGTAACACTACCGTACAGTCCGGTTTCTTCGTCTGATATATCGCATATCACAGCCTGCGGGTGGTATAACGTCAGAACCCAATAGCCTGATAAGTCATGCCGATACAAGGTCCATAACGGTTCGAGAAACTACTGGTAACACTTACCAATAAATCTCAGCAACCCTGGCCAGGGATTTCATGTTATAGCCAATGGAGTATAGCGCAACATCAACTCCCAATACCGGGAGAGACGAAACCCCTCCTATCGCTCATTGCCTCCATGTGACTCGAAACTGTACCCAAAAACCACCTTTTTGCATGATCTCTTAACCGTGGTATGGTGGAAATCAAAGCACAGTGGGAATCATACAAGACTCTATGATGATCTCGGTTCTACAGACTAACCTGTACTAGTGTCATCAGAGAACTGCTATCTGACGATAGGTATAATACCATCTAGGAGTTCTCGGTGAGTCCGTCCTGTGTACCCAGTCTCTACTGAGCACCCGTATACCTTCTCTGATGTCAAACACCAATGGATATGAGATCATCCATCACCCATCTCATGGGTCGAGAAGCGCATACGCTAGTCTACTCTGGAGTATCGATGCCCTGTCTCGATACTCCCACGACTAGGAACATTTGAAGGATGTACTTATCGACTACCCTGTCCCCACGAGTATGATCTGCATCATAATCCTGGTAGTCAAGTACTCATCCTAAGGGCTTTATCAATATGTAATAGAAAGACAATAAGTGTACATGTTAAGATAAAGAGCAACCAGATATCATACTATCATGTCGAGCTAGAAAGTCCTCCCTATATATGTCCAAGAATCCACTACAATATACATCACATGTACAGTAATGGCCTCTAGGGCATACATATAACTAACACCCGCTGCTCCCACTATCTACAAAACCTTTTGGCTGATCCATATAAACACACTCTTCCAAACTTACGTTTAGAAAAGCCGTTTTTACGTCCATCTGCCAGATTTCATAGTCACGGAAGGCATCAATGGCAAGTAGGATCCGAATGGATTTGAGCGTAGCCACTGGAGAAAAGGTTTCGTCATTGTCCATTCCTGGTCTTTGACGAAAACCTTTTGCAACAAATCTAGCCTTATAGGTTTCCACCTGCCCATCTACACCAAACTTCTTTTTGTAGATCCATTTGCATCCAACGGGTTTTACCCCAGGTGGAGAAATATCCAAGGTCCACACTTTATTGGTGTACATGGACTCCATCTCGCATCGCATAGCATCCAGCCACTTATCAGAGTCCCTACTGATAATGGCATGCCTGAAACTAGTAGGATCCTCTTCTTCTAAGATACAATCCTCTCTATCCCCGTCTATGAGAAAACCGCAGTATCTCTACGGCGGATGAGAAATCCTACTAGATCTGCGGAATGGTTGAGGTTCGTCCGGGATTATTGAATCCTGACGTTCCACCAAATCTTCAGTTTCAGTTTGTGGTTCCTGAATTTCTTCCAGTTCTACCATGCTCCCACTAATTTCTTTTGCAAGAAATTCCGTTTCTAAGAAAACGGCGTGCTGAGTAACAAACACCTTCTGTTCCTCGGTATGGTAGAACATATATCCATAACCATTCTTTGGATATCCCAAAAACTTAAATAAAACTGACTGTACCTCTAGTTTAGCTGGATTATGCTTTTTAACGTAAGCCGGACAACCCCATATCTTAAATCTTTTAGGATATGGCCTCTTACCATTCCATATCTCGAATGGTGTCTTAGGCACGGATTTGGATGGAACATCATTCAATAGATATGTCATTGTCAGAAACGCATGTCCCCAAAATGAAAGAGGCAACTCGGCGTTACTCATCATGGAGCGAACCATGTCCAATAGGGTACGGTACCTCCGCTCCGATACACTGTTGTGCTGTGGTGTATACGGAGGAGTAAGCTGAGAGAGAATTCCATTCTCTTTTAAGTATTCTAGGAATTCCATGCTTAAGTACTTCCCTTCTCTATCAGATCGGAGGATCTTGATACGTTTGCCAGTCTGGTTCTCTACTTAGTTTCTGATTTTTTTGAATTTCTCAAAAGCTTCAGATTTTTGTTTCATAAGATACACATATCCGAACCTAGTGAGATTGTCAGTGAATTTGATGAAGTACGAGAACCCACCCCTTGCATGTATAGACATTGGACCACATACATCACAGTGTATGAGTCCCAAGAGCTCTGTTGCTCTTTCTTCGTGTCCGGTGAACAGAGATTTGGTCATCTTTCCCTTGAGACAGGACTGACAAGTTTCATAAGATGAAAATTCAAACGTATTCAAATATCCATCCTTATGCAATTTACTCGGTATTTTCTCTCCGATATGACCAAGTCTACAATGCCACAAGTAGGATTCGTTCTCTTTTGAACTCTTCCTTTTGCGTGCGTTTTGTATATTGAAAACTGCGTTTTGATTTAAAACAAAGATACCATTACGTAGTGTACCTTCCGCAACTATTACCTGATTAAGGTAAATGTTTATGACCAGGTATACATCTTTATCAAGTAAAGAAACTGATATGATGTTGCAAACCATGGAAGGTACATTGTAGCAATTGTTCAAAATCATAGTATTGCCATTTGGCAATGCTAGGTGATATTCACCGACGGCAGCAGCATCAACTTGTGCTCCGTTCCCTACTCTGAGGGACATATCACCAGGTCCAACTATCATATTTTTTCTCAGTCCCTACAATAAATTACAGATATGAGATCCTGATCCGGTATCTAGTACCCAGGAGGTAGGACTGACCGAAAAGCAGTTCTCAATAACAAGAACACCTGAAGGAGACGCAATGATATGCTTCTTCTTCAATGGGGTCATCAAGGAATTCATGCAATCCTCTTACTTATGCTCATACTCATGACTGTTGTCATAAGTTAGAGCCGAACCGACGTTCCCCAGCCCCGAATAAGAATTCGGATCGGTCAAGCAATACATTTTATTATCTTGATTAAGGCATGAAATGGTTGCTACCTGGAGAGTGTTGGGTTATTGGAGCGCCCCGGCCATCAAACCATGGCCAAATGCGGAATAAAATTTTTCTAAAACCCGGCGCTACCATTACCCAATGCCTAAGATCGAAACCATTAACCCTAAAACTAGCAAACTTACAAAAGAGATAGGAATGTTTATAACTAATGGAACCAAGTCCTTCGGTCTTCATCTTCCTCCATGGCTCCTTGAGGCATGCTTGAACGAAGTTGGTCGCCGGTCTTCCTTCATCATAGACGATCCACCCGAAGGATGTAATCCCGGCTCTAGCTCCATATCAAGAAGCAAGTGGAGCAACTAGGGTCTCTTGGATGCTACCCTAGAGAGCCTAGGATGTAGTGAATGTGCTCTAAGTATTATCTATCTCAAAACAATGAAGGTGGAAGCAACCATGAAAAACTAGAAAGGAATGAAGAACAAAATGGTGAGGAGAGAGCTCAAAGCTCAAGTGTAGAAAAACAAGCATGCACAAAAAAATGAGCTCTCATATGAAAGAAAAAATAGCATGCTTGGTTTTGTAAATCATTTGTTCCATTTTAAAAATCTTGCCATGCTTGAATAGTGAACACAAATGAATTAACAATTCATTTGTGTGCACTATGCAAGCATGGTTCTCACCATTCCCCATCATGCTAATATCCACCTCATTTACCATTTTCAATAAATGGTCAAATCCAAAAATGAGTTGGCCGCCTTCTAGAATGTTTTCCGGTAAAAAATACGGATTACATTCTACTGTATATATATCTGCATTCGTACCGAAATACGAATACCCAAAGAGATAGAAAAACACAAAGAAGATAATACTAGAATATACGTATCGAAATACATATACGTAAATTATTAAATCAATACCTGATTTAAAAATCCGGCTCAAACCCGAGCCGGCTAGTATTATCAATTGTCCGATCGAAAGTCCGGGTACAAAGTACATCAATCGATCGGAACCATGCACGTATCCAATACGGCTACTACATCATTTCGCTAGAACCAGGGAAACCCTCTATGTAGGACTCTAAAGACTCGTCAATACGCTGGCAGTGGGTTTAACCACAAACACGTCAGCGACACTAGCTATACGTAACGGCTACCCAGGTATTGAGCGAAACGGAGGCCGACGAGAAAACTCATCCTGAACCCCTACAGAGCCTGACAGTGACAATATCCGTACAGTCCGGTATGTTCGTCTAAGTGTATCGCATATCGAGTCTAGGGGGGTGGATAAAGTCAGACCCCTAACAACGCGACATTTAGTGTCGGCTTGAAACCCATCACCACCTGAGAAACTATCGATCATGGATCGGTAATTCTCGTCCACCGTGGCCACGGATTTTTGGTGATGTCCATCCGTACACAACGCGACATCAACCCCCAATACCGGGAAAGACAAATCCCCGACGATCCGATCACTGCTTCCATGTGGCTCGGGACTGTACCCAACTAAAACCTGTTTATACGACTCCTTTGAGCCGTGGTAGGGTAGTAATCAAAGAACAGTGGGAACTCACACGAGACAAATGACGATCTCAGGTCGACAGACTAACTTGTACACATGTTACCTGGAAACTGCTATCTGACAATAGGTATAATACCAACTAGCACGTTCCCGGCGAGTCCGTCCAGTGTACTCATAACCCAATGAGCACCTATATACTATCTTAGGTGAACAAACTAACACCAATGGCTTGTGAGACCTGGCCACCGCTCCTCGTCAGGGTCTCGATCAGTATACACTAGTCTACACTGGAGTATCGATGCCCAGTTTCGATACTCCCACAACTAGGGACATTTAAGGATGTGCTTATAGACCCCCAGCTCCCACATATATGATCGCCATCATAATGCTGGTAGTCAAGCAAGAATCCTATGGGCTCTATCAACATGTAATAGTGATGATAAAGACAAACCAGATAGCATACTATCATCTCGAGTAAGACTGTTCTACCGGTATAGGTCCTCCCTCAATCATCATAATCACCTGCCCGCGACTATGATAATTGCTTTGAGGGCACTATAGCCAACAATCTCCCACTTGCACTTAAGGCCAATTATTGGGATGTCGCATATTCACAGCCCGTGTGATATCGAACACCTAACTTCTCTACTAATCAGTTTCGCAAAGCCCGTTTGCGAAACTATTGCATTCGACAAATAGCCCCAGTGAGTGGATCCGCTCCAATGTTTCTTTCTGTATCTCACTATATCTCAACTTCGCGGAAAACGCTATCTCCCGAAATGAGCAATACCTGTCTTAGAATTTATCTGGATAACTGATGGGACCCAGTTCTCAAACGAACTCCAAATACAGCAAACTTCTTAGACTGTATCATCCACTGAATTTAATAAGTATCATGCGCCATTCCTTTCCTAAGTATCCGCTTGGACCACCTGTCCAACATACTGCCCCTCAGAAGAGGGAAAAACTATAACTCTGACGGTCACTCTGTCATCCAGGTCACCTTGGAAGCCTGAAATGATAACCGTCTCCTGAAGGAGGCTGCCGTTACCATATCCCAAGAACATTCACTTATGTTCATAAACTGCTTCCCTACATTTCTCCAGAATTGGAATAATATATGTTTATTGCAGCTAGTGCAAAAACAATATCTGGTGTGGTACTTCACATTTCATGATTAACTCAATTGCCTAAGCAAGTGATATGCTAATCATGCAGATCCCTCTCCCTTTTAGTCTATAAGACACTTTTAGAGAGGGTGACTCCACCTGCAGGTACACCACCATGTCAGGATTCGTCCATTCTAAAATACCTTTAGAATAATGTCAAAGCACCCAGATTAGGATACTTCCCAAATCTAGATCTAAAACCATAGATCTAGTAACCAGAAACTCTGATATTATATCCATATCCTATGTGGAGAAACAACTTTGTGACAACCACAGTATAACCGATCGTAGTATAGGAATATCTCTTTCTATCAGGTGCATGTCATCCTAATAACTGGACATCACTCTCTACTACCTTCTTACCAGATCCATCTCCTATTCTGATGAGGTCAAGACCTATAATTGTCACATCAAAAATAGATGATCTATTTCTGCTATACCTGCTTTAGTCTATAAATAGGCATAAGCTACTTGCCTACTATGCTTCCGCTGCTCCCACTGACTACAACAACCCTCTGGCAGAGTCATATATACGTGCACTTCTAAAGCTAGTTTCGAATGACGCTATACTCATCCTCCTGCCGGGTCTTATAGTCTAGAACAGCAGCAATGGCAAGTCTGGGTAAACAAGAACCTCCCTGTCACCGTCTCTGAGAAGACCGAAGTGCCTCTCGGGTGCATGAGGTTACCCACCAAAATATGCGGAGTGGCTAATGGAACGTCGAAAACAATTGAATCCTTAGGTTCTATTAAATCTTTAGTAATCGTTTGTGGTTCTGGAATCACTTCCAGTTCTACCATACTCCCAATTTTGTTTTTCTGGAAAAAAATCCATTTTACTAAAACTGTGGCGAGTCAAGAACAATATAAATATTGATCTTCCTGATGGTAGAAAGTTAACCCTCGTCAAAACCAGGGATAACCCACAAACAGCCATTACAGAAACGTGCATTGAGTTTATCCGGATTCTGGTTTTAAGCATCAGCCGGATAACTCCCTATACCTTAACATCGTTAAGATATAAATTGATTCTATATATATCTAATATAGAAACAAAAGCACTAATTTAATTGGAACCAGATTCAAAATCATGCAGCTGTCTCCAGTGCATATCAACCAAATGGAAAAAGGCCAATCAGCATTACTCATCTAGGAGTGCATCCATATATGAGTAACCTGAAAGAGAAGCTAGTTCTCAAAACCATTATTATCAACGGAATACCAAACACATGTATCTACATCTTCGACTTCCTCGAAGAATCCTGATACTTCCAACAAATGGTTCTCTACTTTATTCTTATACCTATAACTTCTCAAAATATGAACCTTGTATTTCAACGAAATACTTGTCTAGAACTAGATAAGTTATGAGTAAACAGAATATAGTACGAGTAACAACCCCATTGTCCTAATGGACACTGGACGCCATACAATACTTTGTATAATTCCCCTGAGTTTAATAACTCAAACCCTATGCGTTGTAGGTTGAAAAACTGTACTATGGTTAAGAAGAATTACACCGCTGTTGAATGCACCTTACCTAATCACAACCTGATATAGGTAAATGTCACAGACATAATATCAAAAAGTCATATCTCACTTTATAAAATAAACATACAGATATATCAGTTTAAAATTGGTGCATAACAACGGATATTCAAAACCAAATATTTGCCGTCCGGCAAAAACCCAGGTGATTTCCTCAAATATCACCAATTACAACGAATTCCGATATAATGAGGATCTAATCACCCAATTCCCAATATCTTACTCCCACTCACCATCCGTAATAACATACAGATATGAGAAACTGATCTGGTAAATACATACCCTGGAGTTAGATTCCAATTGGGAAAACAGTTTTCAATTATCATCGCACAGTGAAACTGAAACATGAAAATATTTCGAAGGGATAACCGGGTATTCCTAGTAATGCCTCTTCCACTATCCTGATTCATGACAGTAACCATATACTTACATGTCCTCACACCAATCCCTTTATTATGTCTTTACTTAGTACCTTCTTTACACCTTCTTTAGGCTAATTGGTTTTCTTCCTTCCCCACCCTTCGGCACCAGCCTAAGGTTTGGAAGAAGAATATCCAATAAGCGTAATAAATGTACTCTCCTAATCCTAGGATCCCCCGCAACCTGAGAGAAGGTAAAGGGAAAAGACATCTGAATAATCCTATTCTATATCACCAGAACCGAAAACCATCCTCGAAACTGGAACAAGTTCCTCCGAGTTCGTAGGTAACTATATGATGGCATATCCAATAGAAGTGGATATCCGTAGTGATACGGAGTATTCTGGAGAACCCAAGTGGATGTGGGAATGGCAAGGGTATGTTTCCCCCAATCAGTGCAAAGCTCTGTTCAAAATTCAAATTTTGAAATGAAGCAACGCTTCAGATGCAGCGCCAAGTGCGCTGCGCCCTAGGCAGCGCATCACGTGCAAAGCATGTGTGCGCTAGCGCTAGGAGCGCTGCACTTAAGCAGCACACCACGTGCAAAGCACGTGTGCGCTACCGCTAAGTGCGCTGCGCTCTGAGTGGCGCACCATGTGCAAAGCACGGGTGCGCTAGCGCTAAGTGCGCTGCACTCTAAGCAGCGCACCACGTGCAAGGCACGGGTGCGCTAGCACGAGAACTAAAAGCTCCCCACCGTCAGATCTAAGATCTAGTAATAATGATAAATCATTAATTAATCAGAATTAAATTCTGTTAAGGAAAGATTCCTCAAAATCTTTCCAAACAATAAGATTGTGCTCTGTAAATCAGAGCACCGTTGGATCAATGATCCAATGGTGATTAAAAAATCACCAAAATACAGAATAGATTCTGTTTGAAAAGATTTCCTAATCTTGTTAATAAAAAGAAGATTACCTTCCGTAAATCAGAAGCCCTTGGATCAAAGATCCAACGATGGGAAATTTCCCAAATCAATTGGAGAAAAGATCTCCTTAACTGATTGAACAATTCAGCTTGCCCTATATAAAGGCCCCTAGACTTCAAGTCTAATACAGAGAGACATCCCCATAAGTTTCAAATTAAAAGAAAAATAGACAGAAGCATAGAGAGTAACCCCCCCATAAGCTTTGAGAGATCTCAGAAAGAAGAGCCAAGCTCCCAGAAAAAGAAGAGTTTCTTCAAGGTAAAAAAAAGAAGAACGGAGAGATGAAATCATCTCATAATTAAAAAGAAGAAGAACTCACTTCTTTACAGATCATAGATCTACAAAGACCAAGGTCTTTTACAGAAAGATCAAAAGATCTCATCATAAAACAAAAGAAGAACATAATTCTTCTCTTTCAGATCATAGATCTACAAGACGAAGGTCTTTTATAAAAGAGATCATGAACAACTCATTATAAAGGGGGGAGAATAAGTTAATTATCTTAGGATCATAGATCCATAAAGGCAAAGCCTTTCATCAAAACAAAAGATTAAAACATCTCCTAGAACTTCTGTTCTTAAAACCATGAGACAAAGTCTCTTATAAGATTGAGAATTTAATTCTCGAAGGACAAACCGATTTAAGTTGCATAAAAGATGAGCTTTAGCGCTCCTAATTCAAAAGAGCCTCAGCGCTCCACATCTAGCGTAAAGCGCTACATAGCTTTAGCGCTCCAATCAACAGAAGTGCACTACGCTCATTATTTGGCGCATAGCACCAAGCGCGCCACGTGTCACTCACGCGAGCGCCACTGAACAGTTAGCACTTTGCACTCTTGAACTAGCGCACTGCGCTCATGGACTGGCGCTCAGCGTCAAGCGCACCACGTGTCACTCATGTGTACGCCACTGAACTAATAGCGCACTGCGCTCATAAATTAGCGCACTGCACTCATCATCTGGCGCTCAGCGCCAAGCGCGCCATGTGTCACTCACGTGTGCGCTACTCAGCAGAAGCGCACTGTGCTCTTTGACTGGCGCAAAGCGCCAAGCGCACCACGTGCTCCTCACGTGTGCGCTGGTAAAACACAAATTATTCTTTAATAAGCCTGAGTGCTCCGTACTAAAAGACAGAAATACTGTCAAAATCCAAATCAATGCTCAGCATTGTTAAAAGGACCAAGCCCAAATAAAGGCTCAACAGCCCAAGAATAAATGTTTAACATTTTAACTTGATTGGACTTAGCCCAAAACTGGCCAAAAGTACTCAATTCAGATTAACTGAGCCCATATGCACATAAATCTTTTAACAAATCTTAGTCCCAATTGGACTACAGATCTCAACCAAAATTGGTTAAAGGGTACATCTCTGAACCCCTCTGATACATGTCGTTGTAATCCTTCAACGTCTTCAGAGAGGTGACGGGTCCCGACAACTATACGTTTCATAGACTATGACGTCGTTAAACTGGACTGTGGGGTCCTTAAGCCCACGGACTATGATGTCCTTAACCTCGGACTGTGGGGTTCTTTAAAACCCATGGACTATGATGTGCTTAACCTCGGACTGTGGGGTCATTTAAAACCCATGGACCGAGATGTCCTTAAACTAACATTGGACCACCATGTCCTTAAACTGGTAATGGACCGCAATGTCCCTAAACTAAACAATAGAGCCCAAATGCTCTTTTGTTGGATCTAAATGATCCTGTTAAGTTGATCTTAGTCTAAAATTAGACTAACGTATCCTTAACAAATGGTTAAGTTGATCTTAGTCTAAAATTAGACTAACGTATCCTTAACAAACGTTTAAGTTGATCTTAGTCTCAAATGAGACTAACGTATCCTTAAACCCAACCCTAACCCAAATCTAAGAAAGTACGGATTTGGACTAATCCACGCCCTATGGGCGACAACATAAATTAGTCTCCGTATACAATCCACGGGCAACCAAAAACAAAACAAACACCCAAGACACGAAGTGACCATCTGGAGAAGGAGAAAGTGGTTACCGCGATGCGGTAGCGTAATTAACTGCAGGGGCTTGCGCCTGCAAGGAAGAGCGTCCCCACAATCAAAAACCCCTCAACGAGGGGGAATCTGATGAAGTCTGCTACATCGGCTGCATCCGTTTAAACCTTCGATACATGGTGTCATAAATCAACTTGGCATCTTCGGAGAGGTAGACGGATAGCACCAAATAGCATCTGCCCTCGAAATTCAGGCCTGACGTCCCAACGTCCCGGTCGCGTCTTCCGACGGAGAACAGATTCTGGCACACCCGGTGGGACCTTTTCCTCTTTCCACTCCACACTTCGTGTGTCGTGTTCGCGAACGAATCGCGGATTGATATGGTTGCCCTTGGGTTCGAGATACTAAGATTTGGTGGGTTGCTCCGTGCTGAAAACAGAAGATCAATGGCTTCAACTTGCACTAACCGCAACTACAACTCTCACTCCGTCCGGTCCGTAGGAGTGACTTACGGGCCCCATGCGGCCTCCATCTTCGCTATGCCGGTGGAACAGGTCACTCAGGCCACCACTGGATTGTTCTTCGGGACCATGCTCCCGCCAACGAGCTTCAGCGCTCCTGTACCATCACGAGAAGCTCCCAAGAAGTCGGTCTTTGATCAGTTTGCAACTACTGCGGCCCCTCTCAACGGGTCGCACAACTCCACTGCCTCAGTTTTCAACAGACTGGGCCAGAACGCCAACAAGCCCGCGGTACCTGAAGCAGCCATTCCAAAAAGGATAGCCATTCCTTCTCTCGAAGTCGTCAAAGCGGCTTCTCCTGCCAAAGGGTCGGTCTTCGTAAGACTGACTGTTCTGGCTCCCTCTCCAAACAAAGTCATCAAAACTGCTCCTCCTGCGCGAAATTCTGCTTTTGATATGTTGGCCGTCCCTACTCAATGGACGTCGGTCTTTAAGAGGCTGATACCAGCGACACCTGACCAGAACCGGTGGGACGATGAAGCTATCCCCATAGCTGAACCAACACCATCCGCACGACATGCTCACCGTCGTCACTGGCGCCGAGTAAGGAAGGCTGGGGGCAACTCTCCGTCTGGACTTACTCCACCAGCTCCAACGGTGGAAATCGATGTTGCTGTTCCAACCGGGAACAGCTTTGAACTGCTTAACAAGGTTTGCAAGAACTCTCCGACAGCCGTGCTGAAGAGATCTCCTCCACCTGTAAAGAATGCTACGGAAAAGAAGCCGGTGCAGCCTCCTCAGCGGTTGTCCTCCAAAATTTACAAAGTCTGGCGACAGGTCCAGGAATCAGTGACTGACCAGGACTATTCCCGCCGATCAAAAAAGATTAAAGTTCGGCAAGAAAAGAGCCATCTCGTGGTACCATAGAAGATGTCATCCGTCTGGGTGCCCTCTGCAACGGCTCCCTCAACGCCAACCGCTCATAAGAGAAGGAGGCCGGAGAAAGCCCCTGTGGCCATGGCGAACCGCAAGGATGCTGAATCTAAACGCCCTAAGTTTGGGGGCATGGTAACACATACCGTTTATATGGCTTCCGGAAAAGAGGAAAGCCGTGCTTCTACGGGTCATCGACTGCTTACTCGATCGATAACAAAGGCTCAGGAGCAGCAGCAGCAGAAACTTCAGGAGATGCTAACTGCAATGGCTACACCCACTGGACAGAAAGAAAGTCCAGAGACCTCAGAGCAGCGTCAGGATCAAGAAACTGATGCTGAATTCCTCTGTAGAATGCTTGAGAGGAAAGAAAAAGAGGCCGCGGAACAGGCGGCCAACATAAAACGAATGGCTCTTTTGTTCCAAGACATGGTCGAGATGATGATACAGACGGATCCTCCGGCTGAAGACCCTCTGATTGTCTTTGAAAATGACAGAAGGGAGACATCGAACCTTTTTCCGGCTTGTTCAGCAGCCAAGGAGGAGACCATCTCCAAAGCCACGCTCAATGATTAAATAGCTCAACAAATACAAGTTCATCAAGCGAATGAAGCAGCTGGGAAAATTGTTAAGACTGGACGACCCTATCCGGGTTGGAACGACCAAATAAAGTACCCGCCGGGATACACGATCCCCAAATTCCACGTATATAAGGGGACAGGGAACCCGCACCAACATGTTGCTCAATTTAGAGCCTTGTGTGGTAATACTGGATGTGACGATAAGCTGTTGCTTCGTCAATTCATCGGCAGCTTGGTAGAAACGGCCTTCGAATGGTATTCCGAACTCCCAAATGACTCTGTCAAGACATTTGCAGAGATGGAGCTGCTATTCACCCAGTGTTTCGAAAGTGCTAGCGAATGCACCCCAATCACGGCATTGGTCAATGCCAGGGTGAAGCCTGGAGAAACATGGGTCCAGTATGCAATACGGTGGAGGAATTTATGGTCGAAGTGCGAGCAGCGCATCGAAGAAGCTCCCGCGGTAGGCATGTTCGTGGGTACTCTCGACCCTCAGGAGACTATTTCCCAATTCATGATGTTTTTCAAGCCGATCACTTTCCAGGCCTTGATTGACAAACTGGCTCAAATAGACCAGATGGGTCACAGGCCTTCCTCTTCGAAGCCGGAGCCTCAAAACGAAAAAGGGAAAGGGAAAGCGACTTTTGTCGCCGATACTCAACAACAGCCGAACAACTTAAAGCCGGTTGTTCGCCAAAACAACGTGCGTCCACGCCCACCCCTCGAGGAGAGACTGGGACTTCCTTATTCATTTTCTCGGGATAAAACGAGGAGACTATTCGTGCTGGCAGTACGCAACAGACTCATCAATCTGCCGGATCCAAAATGTCCATTGCAGCCAGGCGATGTCAACAATCCTAATTACTGACCTTACCACCAAGAAATAAGCCATCCAATCAAAGATTGCTTCGTCTTCAAAGGCTGGATTGAGAAACAATAGTAACTGGGCAAATTCGCGCTGTCCGAAAACTGGAAGATGAACCCGCCACAACCACATGATCCGAAAAAGATGGACATGCCGGGGGCATCGTGCTCGTTCATAGAGAAAGCCCCATGGACCGAAAAGTCCGTAAACTAGAAACTTGCCTCAAATATGACAATGTCGGACCGAAATGTCCTTAAACTAACGATGGACCACTATGTCCTAAAACTTGCGACGGACCGAAACGTCCCTAAACTAACGATGGACCACTATGTCCTAAAACTGGCTATTGACTGAGACGTCGATAAACTACTACGGACTGCAGCATCCCAAGGCTGACAAAAAAATAAAAGAAAAAAACGGTATGTCCATAAGCGAGATGGGCACGGATGAAAACCCGAAAGGGCTCCGTGAGTAAAAACAGCAAGGCTACCGGCGAGTTTTGTGAAAACCCGAAAGGGCGCAAGCTCGTTAAAATATACTTGCAAGGTCCTCCCGAACCTATAAGGAGAAACCACCTGCGTGAGATCCTTACGACTCACAAGGGAGCAACACACTTAGGGATCCCCACGAATCCTAAGGAGAAATTACACTTGCGAGATCCTCACGGCTCGTAAGGAGAACCCTCCTTTGAGACCCTCACGACTCATAGGATTCAAAAGCCTTAAGCTATAGGGATCTGAACCTGTTCTTAAGCCATCACAACCTCCAATGTTTCCCTACAAGCATTTCGATATCGACCCTTGAATACAATCCACGGGCGCGAATAAACATTTCCCTAACAAAGTCTTACCTGCGGCTAGGGATATGTTTACACGATGAACAGCCCTTGTATGTCCTCTCGACTTATAAGGAGAAAACACTCTTGTAAGATCCTTACGACTTATAAGAGACCATACACTTAGGAATCCTCATGATGCCTAAGGAGAAAACGCACCCACGAGATCCTCATGACTCGTAGGGAGAAATACCTTTATGAGATCCTTACGGCTCATGAAGTCAAAAGCCTTAGTCGACAGGATCTTAACCCTGTTTGCTAAGCCACCATTGTTCGACATCGGCAGAGGAAAATGATGATTCGCTCCTGGCAATATCCCAGTTGTAGCGATGCTGATGCCGAAATCGGTGTCTAATCCCAAAACTTGTAGCGAAAAGCCAGCAAGCCACAAATGCATACGAAATAGCCGAAATGATGGGGCAACTTGCAACAAAATCAGCAAGTAAAAATGTATGCATAAAAAATAGCCGAAATGGTTGGACAACTCACAATAAAAAGCAGCGAGTAAATAAAAATAAATAGCTGAAATGATTGGGCACCGCGAAAAAATAGTCGAAATGATTGGGCAATCGCGACTTTCGCGATATAAAAGCTGAAATGATAGAGCATCGCGGAAAGAAAACAAAAAATATATATATATACATATGAAGTGAAACTTTTTCCCTACAGGCGAGATCACATCGATCCCTGTATACAATCCAGCGGCGCAAACAAAGAGGGAACCATATCATCCCACCAGGCTCCATCAAAAAGAGAGCCAAATCTTAACGGCAATATCTACAGCCTAAAAATCAGCAATGGTGATCCTCCTCATTCCAACAGGACTCGGAAGAAACAGTACCAAGCGGAACCACGACAAAGTCCCTAGATCCAAATCTCGACGGTTTACAGACAACCTAGAGACCAACTCAGCATTCGTCTCGTTACAGCAGACGCAATGTCAACAACGGCGTTCCTTCGCAGTCCAGCAGGATGCAGATGCAATGTCAACGAAAGACCTCATGGTCGAAACAAAGCGGAGTGACGGCAAAATTCCAGCTCCATCTCAGCATTCGTCTCGTTATACCAGACGCAATGTCAACAATGGCGTTCCTTCGCAGTCCAGCAGGATGCAGATGCAACGTCAACGAAAGACCCCATGGTCGAAACAAAGCGGACTGACGGAAAAATCCCAGCTCCACCTCAGCATTCGTCTCGTTACACCAGACGCAATGTCAACAACGGCGTTCCTTCGCAGTCCAACAGGATGCAGATGCAACGTCAACGAAAGACCTCATGGTCGAAACAAAGCGAAGTGACGGCAAAATCCCAGCTCCACCTCAGCATTCGTCTCGTTACACCAGATGCAATGTCAACAACGGCGTTCCTTCGCAGTCCAGCAGGATGCAGATGCAACGTCAACGAAAGACCTCATGGTCGAAACAAAGCGGAGTGACGGCAAAATCCCAGCTCCACCTCAGCATTCGTCTCGTTACACCAGACGCAATGTCAACAACGGCGTTCCTTCACAGTCCAGCAGGATGCAGATGCAACGTCAACGAAAGACCTCACGGTCGAAACAAAGCAGAGTGATGGAAAAATCCCAGCTCCACCTCAGCATCCGTCTCGTTACTGCAGACGCAATGTCACCCCAGGGTCAAAACAACGGAGCCACGGCAAAGTTCCTAGTTCCAAATCTCGACGGTTCACTAACAACCTAGAAACAACCGCGATATTCGTCTCGATACAGCAGATGAGATGTCATCACAGCGTCCTTCCTCCAACAGGATTCGGACACGCCAAAGCAAACGAAGAGAAGGCCAAATTCCTAGCTTCAGGGTCTTGACGGTAACTCATATAAAACCTGAAAGACTACCGGAGATCATCCCACATGGAGTGGTCACCACCTCGACGTTCGTCTCGATACAGCAAACGAGATATCACCACAGCTTCCTTCCTCCAATAGGATCCAGATACGCCAAAGCAAACGAAGCGAATGCCAAATTTCTAGCTTCAGGGTCTTGACGGTAACTCATATAAAACCTGAAAGACTACCGGAGATCATCCCACATGGAGTGGTCACCACCTCGACGTTCGTCTCGATACAGCAGACGAGATGTCACCACAGTATTCCTCCTCCAGCAGAATTCAGACGCGACAATCAAACAACGGAGCCACGGTAAAATCCCTAGTTCCAAACTTCGACGGTTCATCAACAACCTAGAGACAACCGCGACATTCGTCTCGATACAGCAGACGCAATGCCAGCAAACGAAGCAAAGGCCAAATTCCTAGCTTCAGGGTCTTGACAGCAACTCATATAAAACCTGAAATACTATCGGAGATCATCCCACGCCAGCGCGGGATGGTTATGACTCATCGGGGCTCTCCAAAATGAGCCTAACCTCAAGTAAAAAGCGGCATGGAAAAATTTTTAACGCTTGTTGTTCCGACGGTCAAACTGCCTAGGAAGATTGCTTGAAGACGTCTTGTCCAGCCCCCGAAGGGATCAGAGACACTACAGTCGTGAGGCTACTCGAACAGCAAGATTTCTTATCGAGGGATACATCAGCCAATGCGACGGTACGATGGGCAAAACCCTAGTACCACAGACCCTAACGGACCTCTGTCGTAAAGAGCAAAGGTTAACTGTAACGTTAGGACATTCTTGCAAGAACTTCTCGATTCGTCTCGACTCGTGAGGAAATTAGTGTCCTTGCGAGTGTAAGTCGATGTACAACACCCCACGACTTGCGGGGAGGCGGAATAATGAAAAACGATCTTGTTTTAGGCGTAAACATCGACTAAACATCGACTAACCGAGAATCTTTGCATAAACAATAACTAACAAGAAACCATAGAAGAGTTAACTACTATGATAAGTGATTATACCTAAAGAACCGAGTCCTTCGTCTTGTCGTTCTCCACGTCCTCTCCGGCCTTCTCTATATTGTAGAAGATCCACCCGAGAGCTATACTTCAAGCTTCACCTCAAACTAGAGGTAACTAGGTTTCTTAAAGTGCTAATCCAAGTAACCTAGGTGATATAGAGTTGTATTATGGATTAAGTAGTCTAATCTAATCCTTGATCTCAACACATGAGAGGGGAGGATTAGGGTTTGAAGAGAGAGCTTGAGGAGAGAGAAAGTGAGCAAGAGAATGGAATGAGATAATGATCTCTCATAATATATATGAAGCATTAACAATATCAAGATAAATCAAATAAATGATTTAGCAACCATGCTCCATAAATATCTAATGGGTGATTCAACTCCATGAGTCATTAAGCATTTATGGTGCATTAATGACATGGATGAATCACTCAAATGAGTCACTAATCTCATTCAATGCATATGCCATCTTAACCCACAAGTCACCATCTTCTAGAAGCTTCTCGTATAATTAAGAAAACGCCCCTCCTATCCGTGAAAACACGGAAAAACTATAGACTGTATAAATCCAATATCCCGATACTAGAATCTGGCTTAAACCAAAGCCGACTAGTAAAAACTGTCCGAAAGTCGTACGTGCGTAAACATACGTATGCGTCCGAACCCTTGTCGTAAAACCATACGACCTCTATATCGTTTCGCCTGGAGCAGGGAAACTCTCTGTGTGGGACTCTAGAGACTCGACTACTACGCTGGTAGTGGGTTTAACCACAGACCGCAAGCGGCACTAGCTGTACGTAACGGTCCCAAGGTAGATGTCGATAAGAAGGCCGATGAGGAAACCCATCCGAACTCCTACTGAGTCTGATGTGACAATCTCCGTACAGTCCGGTCTGTTCGTCTAAGACTATCGCATATCGGGCCTAGGGGCGGCAAGCGTCAGTCCCCTAATAGCGGTATAAGTCGTGTCAGAGTGAAGCCCATTACACCTTGAGAAACTACTAGAACCTACCAGCAAATCTCGCTTGCCCTGGCCAGGGACTTTGCGTAATGGCTCTCTGACACAGCGCGATATCAACCCCCAATATCGGGAGAGACGAATCCTGTCTAACCGCCACTGCCTCTAAGTGCTCGGGACTGCACCCAACTGCTACCTGTTTGCACGACTCTTTTGAGCCATGGTAGGGTAGCAATCTAAGAATAGTGGGACACACTCGAGGCGAAGTAGCAGTGTCAAGTCTGCGGACTATGCTGTACTCATGTCACCTGGGAACTGTTAACTGACGACTGGTATAAAACCCAACCAACAGTTCCATACGAGTCCTGTCCGGTGTACCCGTAACCTAACGAGCACCTGCATACTATCTCCAGTACGACGTACTGACGGCTGTGGGACAGACCATCTCCCCAACTGGGATGAGAAGCGTACACACTAGTCTACTCCGGAGTATCGATGCCCTGTCTCGATAATCCAACGACTAGGGACCTGAATAAGGATGTGCTTGTAGACTACCCAGCCCCCACTAGTGTGACTGCCATCACAACGCTGGTAGTCAAGCAAGATCTTAAGAGCTCTATCAATACGTATACTCACATATTAAAATAGAAAAACCAAGTAGCATACTACCATGTTTAGCAAGATTGTTATATACATGTGAATATCCCAAGCTTCCATTAAGTAATATACAAACTAGTATGATACAATAGTGGCCCCTAGGGCATATACACTAACAATCTCCCACTTGCACTAGGGCCATGTACTGGCATATCGAAGACCAATGATCTTGAGTAGCCTCTCGAACTGAATCTGAGGTAGGGCCTTCGTGAATGGATCAGCAATGTTCTCTTCAGTAGCAACTCTCCGAACCTCGATCTCCCGACGATCAATGATCTCCCTGATCAGGTGATACTGCATTAAGATGTGTCTGGACTTCTGATGGGACCTTGGTTCCTTCGCTAAAGCTATAGCTCCGTTGTTGTCGCAATACAGAGGTATTGGATCAACAATGGTAGGAACCACCTGAAGTTCTGTTAGGAACTTCTTCATCCAGACTGCTTCTTTTGCGGCATCGCAAGCAGCAATATACTCCGCTTCCGTCATCGAGTCAGCAACGGTGTCCTGCTTGGAACTCTTCCAGCACACCTCCCCTCCATTGAGGGTAAAGACATAACTTGACATGGACTTAGAATCGTCCTTGTCACTCTGGAAGCCGGAGTCAGCAAAGGCCTCGATCTGGAGGTCTTTTCCGCCATATACCAAGAACATCTCCTTAGTCCTCCTCAGGTACTTGAGAATGTTCTTTACTGCTATCCAGTGCTTCTCCCCTGGGTTTGCCTGATACCGGCTTACAACGCTTAATGCGTATGCTATATCTGGTCTGGTACATAACATCGCATACATTATAGAGCCTACCGCAGAAGCGTAGGGTATAATCGACATGCGATCCCTTTCCAAATCAGTCTTGGGAGACATCTCTTTGGAGAGGGTGATTCCGTGACAAGTCGGTAGGTTACCGCGCTTAGAATCTTCCATACTGAATCTTTTCAATTTGGTGTCTATGTACCTTGACTGTGAAAGTCCCAACATCCTCTTTGATCTATCACGATAGATCTGGATCCCCAGAATGTAGGTGGCATCACCCAGGTCCTTTATGGAGAACTTCTGTGACAAGAATCTTTTGACTGACGGTAGCATAGGAATATCATTTCCTATTAGGAGAATGTCATCCACGTACAAGACGAGGAATACAACGACTCTCCCTACAATCTTACTGTATATGTATGGTTCATCTGGATTTTTGATAAAGTCGAATTCTTTGACAGTATCATCAAAACAGATGTTCCAACTCCGTGATGCCTGTTTTAGTCCATAAATGGACTTAAGCAGCTTGCATACTTTACCGCTGCTCCCACTCTGAATGAATCCCTCTGGCTGATCCATATAGACGCACACTTCCAAATTTCCATTTAGAAAGGCCGTCTTTACGTCCATCTGCCAGATCTCATAATCATGGAAGGCGGCGATAGCAAGAAGGACCCGAATGGATTTGAGCATAGCCACTGGAGAAAAGGTTTCGTCATAGTCCAAACCAGGTCTTTGACGGAAACCCTTTGCAACAAGTCTAGCCTTATAGGTTTCAACCTGTCCATCTACACCAATCTTCTTTCTGAAGATCCATTTGCATCCTACGGGTTTTACCCCATCTGGAGCAACGTCCAAAGTCCATACTTTGTTAGTGTACATGGACTCCATTTCGGTCCGCATTGCATCCAGCCATTTTACCGAGTCGCCGCTCTGAATGGCTTGCTGGAAGCTAGTAGGGTCGTCATTATCAATGACGCAATCTTCTCGATCCTCGTCTATGAGAAAACCGTAGTATCTTTCGGGCGGATGAGACTGCCTACTACTTCTGCGGATAGGCGCTGGTATGTCCCTTTCTTCTGAAACTTCTTGTTCTACCAAAATTTCAGTAACAGCTTGTGGTTCTGGAATTTCTTCCAGTTCTACTGCGCTCCCACTCTTCTAATTTTCTAAAAATTCAGTTTCTAAGAAGCGGGCATGACGAGAAACAAAAACCTTATGTTCCTCTGCGTAGTAGAAACAATATCCCATGGAGTTCTTTGGATATCCCACAAACTTACACTCTACTGAGCGTGCCTCGAGCTTGTCCGGATGCTGCTTTTTTACAAAAGCTGGACATCCCCATATCTTCAGGTACTGAAGATAGGGTTTCTTCCCACTCCACATCTGATATGGTGTGGTAGGCACAGTCTTGGTTGGAACCTTATTCAAAAGATATGCTGCTTGTCACGACCCGAAAGATTAGGTCGTGACCAGCACTTGAATCACGCCACGTCTAAAGGCGTAACGGAATTCAAGTAAGCTGAAACCCAGAAATCTAAACTTTTTTAAGAAAATAAAGGAGATGGAGTTATTGAAATAAAGGTATAATAAAATCAAGTGTGCTTAATGCATAGAAAGAAATATGAATGATGCAAATGAAATTTTCTAGTTTGAAAACATGTTTTGTCTTTTGAAAAATTTTGGCAGCACCTCCTTTGTATATTTTGATCCAAAACCACAAATACATAGCAAGAATAATGGCATCCCCATGCGGGGGCTAGCTCTTCGCCAAACGGCGGATCATAACCACGCAATACAATATAAATGAGTATACGACGCCCAACGGCGAAGTTCACCACAAAAGATAAAGAAAAGAGCAAGATATAACCCCAAAGGGAAAATAAAACCCATCGCTCAAATCTCGCAACTACAAGTCTCATTAAGTCTCATCACTTATACAAATACAACTTTTGATTGATTGATGGAGTTAACTAGATACAATATGAAATATAATACAAGAGTGGGTACGATACAATGTCCCACCTACCAATGCAAAACACCCAAATAAAGCTGTGTGCCAGCGTATCCGCTACTGATCCACGCGGTCAATCTGCAAGAACTGTGGCACAACGGGGGTGAGTTGCCAACTCGTGAATAGAAATATATCTACAAGTAGAAATCGAATAAACAACGACTCCTAGGTCAACTATATCAAAAGGTAATACTATGATATCTAGGGTGACCGGGTCGTATATGTGCCAACAAGGTAGTCAATATCTATATGCATGTGGATAACATCCAACAGTAATCATCAATGCATGCGGGTATGTGGATTTCGTCCACGAGTCAACCACTGACGCAACAATATCATGCATATACATATCATAAAACAGTGTGCATGAAGGTATGAGGATATATATATCAACGGTGTCCCTCCCGACACATCTAAATCATGGAACCTGAGTGCCTAGCATCGACACTCGAAAACATCATGAAAACCGTGCCCAGCATCGGCACGTAAATCCTCATATATCTCAGGCGCTGTATCCTCAGATCGGCCCTCAGGCGCCGCACTCCCTGGTCGGCCCTTATATTCATCTCGCTACTCCGGTCGGTATCCTCCGGATAACCGCCGAGTCTACATACTATCACCGGTAGGTAGTGCTCCCCCTGCCGGGCTCACCGTCTAACATATACGAGTCTTCTTGCCCCGGGGTACCTCACCGGGTCCACCATGTACCTGCAGACGGTGCCTACCACTCCTCGAATCGGGTTTCACATGCCACTCTCAGAACCGAGAAAACACATGGTGGACGCACTGAAATATCATATCAACAGAAACCGAGTTTTTAAAAAAACACATAATCTCATTTGAAATATCCACGGTTCTCAAATCCAGAAATCTCATGAAAACATCATATCTCAATACGTAAAATAATAGAGCATGATGTATGCGACATGTAAAAAGAAATGCGAGCATATCCGTGTATCATGCAATATGGAATAGTGATATGACATATTAAGGGGAAAACCGCTCTTTTAAAATGATTCCAGTTTTTAAAATATAACTTGCAGTTCCCAATTTCCCAATAAAACCAGTTATCTATATAGGTACAATATGTATATGCACAAGTATAGATGTACCATGTATGTGTGCACAAATATGAATATACCAATATATATGTCATGATGCAGCAACCCTACTGTGTAGTGACATGGTAATTATCGATGATGAAGTGTGTGAGCCGGCAAATATGTGTACGTGTAACATACGCATCATCGATAATGGTGCAGGTGTACTATCACAGGTATATGCGATGCCATAATAATATCATGAATGCAGCAAGTAAATCAACAGCTAACAGTTATAAGGTATACATAGCTATCATATGTCCGAGTCGGTGAATCTATCAATCGGCATCTAGCCCAATAACATCGCGTACGGTATAATCCATCGTACGGCAAGCTCTAGCCAAGGGTAAGGATCAATCATCAAGTCAACTCATTACGCACGGAATATCATCGTGCGGCGGCATTAAGCTAATAGGGATCCTATCATCCTATAAGACAAATGAGGGTACGGCCTAATATCACATACGGCCTATCATCCATGATTCACAACATTCCATATATATATAACCCTATATACCTATGTCCCGGGTCACATCTGCAATAATCACATATCAGGGGACCGGCAGGGTATAAGTCATCTCGATCGACTCGCATCCGTATACCATCATATCATATCATCATCTCATCATATCATCAAATTCGTCTTGTATTCTTTCATCACATTTATGTCTCATATCATGTCAAGTTTACATAAACATGCTATCTATACTAAGTAATAGTATATGATCTAACAAACACACCCGAACTATACAATCAGATTTTTAACGAAGTGAATCGTAGTTTTGAAACGGGGGTTACGGTGTTTTTTTTTAAAGAAAAGATATCATTTGAAAATCCGTAACATCCCTCAAGATATACATTTAAAAGATACATACGATTCTTTGGTTTAGGAAAAAGTATGGTTCGGATGACGCATCTACATCAACTATCTAGTCCTACAGAACCCTTAAGCAGTAATATCGCTAAACGTCATCCTAGGGTAGTAGTAGCATATCACACTTAACTATCCACTTGTTTCTAATATGACTACATAGCTATATATATATATACTAACCCAAGTTTCCTAATCTATGTTCCCTAACCATACTCTATAAATGGGCTTTTCCATCAAAAGTTGCGGGGGTGCTATACGCCATCCACCCGACTTCCCCGGTAGATATAGATCTACTCACCTGTCTTCGCTCGCCCAAATCGATGACGCCACGCTTCTTCACCTCGGAATCCATGCGAGGGTACCTACAATAATAATCAATCGGAATACGTATTAAAATCGACGCATAAAACCGATACAGCGCACAGCGTGCTCACAGGTTAGAACCTATGGCCTAACCGTGCAAATCAATCAAACCACCCCTGTTGTCGATGTACGAACACCCGACAACCAAATAAAAATCCAAATATCATGAAAGTGCATTTAAAAATACGGAAAACATCGCCTAAAACACACCAAAATGCTCCCAGATTTTCACCAGATGACAATTAGCCAAAACTGCATATAGGAGGGGTCTAATTTAGTGCAAAATGAGCCCTGGAACAAAAATGGACCCATTCCCTTCTACTCTGGCTGCAAATTGCGGCCAGAATAATTAAATCAGCGGCCGTAGGTTTGAATTAGGGGCTCGGGTCTTGGTGGTAGCTTCCTAGGTGCCTGCACGACTCACTGTCAGCTCAGTTTTATTTTAGAGGTCTCGGGGTGATAGCACATTCCTAATTACACTCCCAGATTTGCAGTTTTTCCAATGTCGGGTTTCTAAATCCGTGTTTTGGGGTTTCTAGGGTTTGTTCCAGGTCTTTAAACAGTACTCAAGTCTAGTGAACAGCCACTAGGCATCACCCAATTCAAACCAACACTCAAATCTTCACTAGGGTTTCCTAATGTTCACCACCTCTACAATATCACATCTAAACACATATAAATACTTAAGTAAATGGAAAACTACCCAATTAGGGAAGGGATTACCTCATAAAGCACCCATGAATCGCCCAAGATCATCAAAACTGAATTTTTCTTGGTCCCATGTATAGAGCTTGAAGAGGGGATTAATATTTGTGAATGGTGTGTAGGGTTTTGGGGATTGTTAGGAGATGGATCTAGGGATTATTTGAGGAGGGTTAGGAGCTTGAGGAGATGAAGAGGATGATGGAAATGGTGAGGGATTATCATTTGGGCAGCAGCCCCCCCCCCCTCTCTCATTATAATTCATATACTCTCTCTCTCATCACTAGTATACCTACCCCATCATTATGTCGCCTTTGACTTTTCCTTTTTCTTTTTCTTTTCTCTCCACCAATAAACCATAACACAAAAGAAATGAAAGATGTAACAAAATGAAATATGTCATGGTGCACTAACCATGGAAAACTGTAGAAATGCGGATTTGGCTTAATCGCGATTAGCAGTGCACTAATCGGGTTTTTATCAAAACTGCACAAAATAAATTTTAAAAATGCCAAATCTTTTAATTATATAATTAAATGAATAAATCATTTTAATTTCCATTTATTTCATAATTATTGGTATATATTTATACCTTTTTCCGAAAACCCCAATTTCGCAAATCGGCAGTTTTCGGGAAAAATATTATTTTAATATTAAATTCCAAAAATAATATTTTATATTTTCTGAAACGTTACAATCTTCCCCCCTTAAATAAATTCGGTCCCCGAATTTAAATTTAAACCACCAAAATCTAAAACATTTCAATAATCAGCTCAAAACAACGGGGCTCCGAAATCATGGAAATCGCAGAAATATCACAGAGCGTCAAGTGCGCATAAAAACGAGTACAAAACTCAAAATCGAACTCCGTCAAGCGTTACGCAAATCATCTGATTTGCAAGCATATCCTCGGAGTTATAATAAAGATACAGATCTCGAAATCCACTACTGAAATCCAATATACACTAGTCAAATACTATAATACATGTATAGTACGCATTCTTGAAAAACTCCAAAATCTGAATAAAACACATGCAAAATATTTTCTAAATCGCCGCGGGAATGCGTAACTCCCAGCATAACCGACGGACGCTCATTTTATAATAATAATATATGTCCATATATGTTTTTTTTAAATACACGTTCCGTCGTTTTTAAAATATCCCAAAAGGTTTTCCCTTTATAAATGTTCATGTCGCTCACGTACACGTAGGAAATAGCGAGATTATAGCTCCTCTTTTTCGAAAACCACTTGGTAAACTTTTAATGCATGCAGAGTACTCAGGTACTGTCCTCAGATCAGTCCTGTCTGGCTACTACACAATATAGTGCCCAACATGAAAACAAAGTGCTCAAAAGCAAAATCAGCCTCAGAAGGGCGTATCCAAAAATTCACATGCGTCTGGTGCGCATGGAAATCAAATCCAAATACAGGTGCTATAATACACACAAGCAAAACTAAGTGCAACGGGTGTGCACGACAACAACATCAAGTGCATCTAAAGTGCACAAAAATCTCAATCCAGTGCATCCGGTGTGCACAGAATCGCATCTCATATCATGCGCCCAACATGCGCGAAAATCCAACTCAAGTGCACATGTCCCGCACGAATGAAATTGCATCCAATATGCACGGAAAAAAATCCAAATCAAGAGCATCCCACATGCACAAGTAAAATCTCACTCAAGTGCATCCAATGGACACAAAATCCAAAATAGAGCGCCTAATATGCGCAAAATCCAACCAAAATGCGTCGGGTCCGTAAGAGCGTATAGTGCAGCAACATGCACGAAAACGAACGGCAAGTGCCAACGCGGATGAAAATGCAATTCTGGTAAAACGAATGCTCAAGGATATAAATCGGGTGCAACCTAGGTACGGGGTATAAATCCAGTGCGACAACGCATAATACCCGCCCGGTGCAACAAATGCAGAATGCAATCTAGTGCATAAAATACAAATACAGTGCATCCAGTGCACGAATACCGATCAAAAACTCAAATGCATAAACAGCAACACCGAGTACACCAAGGTGTATAAAATCGTAAACGTGTGCAACTGCATGCACAAAACGCATATCAATGCACTACAAGCACATATAATCTATATCGAGTGCAAACATCAAATCGAGTGCGTGTCATACGCACAAAAAATCAAATCAACCGTATGAAATCCATGAAATCATAAACATGTGCAACCAAGGCACAAAACCGATATCATGTGCGATAAATATGCGCACATCAAAAACCAATACAATGGTGTATAGAACATATCTCAAGTGCAATAACTATGCACAAAATGTAAATACCCAGTAGGTGCAGCCATGGTGCATGAAATCAATATCAGGAAACTCGTCATCAAAACTCAATCCAAGCGATATAAGCGTGATACTCAGATCACAAACGCAAATCGCAACAAAGGACATCGAGGTAAACCTCCTACAATGTCGAGAAATAAATCGGTGCGCCTAAAAACTGGCAGAACAAAAATATCCGCTTGCCTCCTGCTCACGGTCTAGCATCCTCGGTCTCTGGGTCCTTATCTTCTTTGCGGATTACCAATCTCGCAATCTATCGGCTCATCGGCCCTGTCAGGTGTGCTAACAGGGACGATTCCGCCCTAGCACTTCTCTGGTCATCTCTCGGTCAATCATCATGACTACTAATAAAGCAGCACGTTGCTGGCGTCGGCCTCTGGTCTTCTGACTGTACGTGGCACATCTGATCCTGGGTGCAAATCTTATTGCAGCAGTGTCCTGGAAGGATTCCTGCTCAAGGTCTCTTCCGATCTCGCCTATGCCGAACTGTACGGAGGCTGGTACTCTTATATGACCTTTTCTCGTTTTCTGGACATCTGCATGTGCCGCACATATTTCCTCGGAAACTGGCCATATCCCAATGCCTCTATAAGCATATCAGGTCTCTGATCTCAACGGGGAGTAATAACAGCTCGTCAGCGTCTCGCACGAACTTCTGGTCCACTTGTCTTTATCATCGTTCACAATGACGTCAAGCCATGCTATCTACGCACTGCAACTGTTCTCGGCCACGGCCAACCCGAGGTCTCTCACACGGACTCGCAGTCACAAACTCGGTATCTTCATCACTCGGTACAAGATATCTGGCCAAACACGCCTTACAAACTCATCCCAACCATCGGAGGAATACTCAATGTTCGTCCGTCCTCGATCAACTCACAACGCATCGGGTGAGGTCTTCTATCCGAACCTGGTCAACTATCTCGTCGACGATGCCGAACCCTGGCCTTCTGGGTGTGCACAAAATGACCACTCCTGGTCCTGGTCTTCTCGTATCTGCAAGGACTGCGCTCCAACGGCTATGCTCGTATCTGGAGTCTCCTAAGCAATGTATCCGAATGATATCGAACCATCCGATCGATATGTCAAAACCTCATAATCCCTCAAGAGATCAACATCTTGGGTACAGTTTAATAGTATCGAGTACATGCCACAGCATCGGTGGTCCAGCCGTAGAAGGGCAAACCCAAGCCTCACTAATGGCGCCGTGGAACTACCGTAAACCCTAAGGTTCAAAGGCTTTCACACGGTCATTATGTCGAGTTAGGGTTTCATTCTTCTAGAGGATCCATAGAATTGCTTGCACGTCTTTCGGAATACTTTAAACTTGGAATATGGTTTCCTGACATTCGATCGTCTCTATCGACTCTCAACGAATCTGCATGAAGTCGTCTCTAGCTGGAATCAATCTATCTGATGACCTCGCATCGGGTAACGAACGAACCACATGTCCTAGTCCTTCACCCTCGGGTGGCTAGCGACCTTCCATCATATCTCTAAGTATATATACTTATGCAGCAGTAGCTCAAACCTCTGGCAATACCTCGTCATTTGCAGCAACAACTGGCTCATTCGTCTGTACGCTCAACAGCGCCTCAATCCTCCAGGAAAGGCGATACATTGGCGGTCATCTCTAAATCGGTCTGCTCTAGACCCGAGTAAGACTCTCCACACTGGAAATCTTCAACTCAACTGGGCCTGCTCCAGCGCATAAATCAGACGAATCACCTTCATCTCTCAAATCGGGGTAGACTAGCTATCATCTGTCTCATATCTTCCTGGAAGCTCCGGCGATCTCAGCTCGTAAGCTCCGGAAGCGACATCCTATCAATCTCAGCAACAGCTGGGTCATCTGTCTGCACGATAGGCGACATCAACAGTCCTCTCTCAACTGGCAGCTCTAGCAATGGCCCGATCATCAAGTGTAAAACCAAGCACTCACCTCCACAAGAGGTCACAATCATCAATACTAACTCGAGACGTTCCCATGTCACCAGGAAACACAATGGTCGGCCCTCGTATCAGACGAGCTCTCCCTGACCGTAACACTAGCAGCAGCTCAAACTGCGCCCAAACAATGGTGCCAGGAACCTCAATCGAGTATCGAAGAGAGCAGATCAATGGCAAGAAAGAAAACAACAGATCTGGAATGGATAAATGATCATGAAAAGGAACAACATTAATGAAAGTATGATCATGGAAACAAATAGAATCGAGGATCTCCAGGCGATGTATAATCAAGGATACAAGAGAATCACTGGTCTCAAAAATATATATATCCTAAGGTTTCTTAAGTGGAGTATCGTATCGTAAATATGCCACGGAACATATGTACGGTACGTTACTCTACTCAAGCTACCTACTCCATCAATCAGGGTCAGCGTATGAAACGAAAGTTCCGGTCTAATACCCCCCCGTTCAAGTCTAAGTTCCGTAAGGTCAAGCCTAGGTTCCGAAATACGCTCTCGCCCTAGACTCCGCATAGTCAAACATAGACTCGAACAAAGGTTAAACCTAGCGCTCTGATACCAACTTTGTCATGACCCGAAATATTAGCTCGTGACCAGCACTTGAATCACGCCACGTCTAACGGCGTAACGGAATTCAAGTAAGCTGAAACCCAGAAATCTAAACCATTTTAAGAAAATAAAGGAGATGGAGTTTTTGAAATAAAGGTATAATAAAATCAAGTGTGCTTAATGCATAGAAAGAAATATGAATGATGCAAATGAAATTTTCTAGTTTGAAAACATGTTTTGTCTTTTGAAAAATTTTGGCAGCACCTCCTTTGTATATTTTGATCCAAAACCACAAATACATAGCAAGAATAATGGCATCCCCAAGCGGGAGCTAGCTCTTCGCCAAACGGCGAATCACAACCACGCAATACAATATAAATGAGTATACGACGCCCAACGGCGAAGTTCACCACAAAAGATAAAGAAAAGAGCAAGATATAACCCCAAAGGGAAAATAAAACCCATCGCTCAAATCTCGCAACTACAAGTCTCACTAAGTCTCATCACTTATACAAATACAACTTTTGATTGATTGATGGAGTTAACTAGATACAATATGAAAAATAATACAAGAGTGGGTACGATACAATGTCCCACCTACCAATGCAAAACACCCAAATAAAACTGTGTGCCAGCGAATCCGCTACTGATCCAAACGGTCAACCTGCAAGAACTGTGGCACAACGGGGGTGAGTTGCCAACTCGTGAATAGAAATATATCTACAAGTAGAAACCGAATAAACAACGACTCCTAGGTAATACTATGATATCTAGGGTGACCAGGTCGTATATGTGTCAACAAGGTAGTCAATATCTATATACATGTGGATAACATCCAACAGTAATCATCAATGCATGCGGGTATGTGCATCTCGTCCACACGTCAACCACTGACGCAACAATATCATGCATGTACATATCATAAAAGAGTGTGCATGAAAGTATGAGGATATATATATCAACGTTGTCCCTCCCGACACATCTAAATCATGGAACCTGAGTGCCTAGCATCGACACTCGAAAACATCATGAAAACCGTGCCCAGCATCGGCACGTAAATCCTCATATATCTCAGGCGCCGTATCCTCAGATCGGCCCTCAGGCGCCGCACTCCCTGGTCGGCCCTCATATCCATCACGCTACTCCGGTCGGTATCCTCCGGATAACCGCTGAGTCTACATACTATCAACGGTAGGTAGTGCTCCCCCTGCCGGGCTCACCGTCTAACATATACGAGTCTTCTTGCCCCGGAGTACCTCACCGGGTCCACCATGTACCCGCAGACGGTGCCTACCACTCCTCGAATCGGGTTTCACATGCCACTCTCAGAACCGAGAAAACACATGGTGGACGCACTGAAATATCATATCAACAGAAACCGAGTTTTTAAAACAATACATAATCTCATTTGAAATATCCACGGTTCTCAAATCCAGAAATCTCATGAAAACAGCATATCTCAATGCGTAAAATAATAGAGCATGATGTATGCGACATGTAAAAAGAAATGCGAGCATATCCGTGTATCATGCAATATGGAATAGTGATATGACATATTAAGGGGGAAACCGCTCTTTTAAAATGATTCCAGTTTTTAAAATATAACTTGTGGTTCCCAATTTCCCAATAAAACCAGTTATCTATATAGGTACAATATGAATATGCACAAGTATAGATATACCATGTATGTGTGCACAAATATGAATATACCAATATATATGTCATGATGCAGCAACCCTACTGTGTAGTGACATGGCAATTATCGATGATGAAGTGTGTGAGCCGGCAAATATGTGTACATGTAACATACGCATCATCGATAATGGTGCAGGTGTACTATCACAGGTATATGCGATGCCATAATTATCCAATGGCTTCTTCTCGTCGTCTCCGTACGCCGAAGATAGATCCACCTGAAAGCTCCAACCTTTAGCTCCTTCTTCGTTCTTTGAAGAAACTAGTTCACTTGGTTTGCTAAACCTAGTGAACTAGAATGAGTAGAGAGGAAATAGAATGGGATTTTATCTATGGTTCTTGATTCTCAACTCATGAGACAAGAGAACCATAGATCAAGAGAGGGAGCAAGAGGTTGAGGGTGAGAGCAAGAGGAGAGCTCAAGAACAAGAGAGAGAATGAGCAAGAAAGAATGAGCAACTCTTTTGTCTTTCACCCTCTCATAATCCAAAGTGATCATAACTCATCATATCAAAAAAGTCTTATGTGATGGTTTGAAGCAACCATAACCTTATCATGTCATGCACTCATTTTACTCAAATGAGCAAGCAAGTAAAAGTCTTTGGCATGAAATGATAACCATGGTTATCATGATGGTCAACTAGTCAAGCCTAGTCAACCGGTCAACAAGTCAACAAAAGTCAACAAGTCAACAAAGTCAACAAGTCAACAAAAGTCAACAAGTCAACAACCATATCACCATAATACTTAATTAATATAGTAGTTAATCACATACCATATTCTCATTAGGGTTGAGCATAAAGTCAAATAGTCAACGGTCAACAGTCAACAACCCTAATGAGAATCCGCCGCCTCTGCCTCCCTGTCAACTGTGCATACACACCCGCATCCGCGTTCCGAGGAACACGAATGCAAACTGGATAAATCCAATCCCATAAGGTACACTAGGATCTGGCTTAATCCAAAGCCCGCTAGTGTAAACTGTCCGGACACTGTACGTGCACAAGTGCACGGATGTGACCGAACCCTGTCGCAAAACCATGCGACCTGTCGCAATACCATGCGACCTCTACTCTTTTGCCTAAAGGCGAAAAGCTTTCTGTGTGGGACTCTAAAGACTCGACACTACGCTGGCAGTGGGTTTAACCACAGACCGCAAGCGGCACTAGCTGTGCGTAACGGTCCCCAGGTAATGCCGACAAGAAGACCGACGAGGCGAAACCCATCTGAACTCCTACTGAGCCTGAGTGTGACATTCTCCGTACAGTCCGGTCTGTTCGTCTGATACATCGCATGGCGGGCCTAGGGGGCGGTAAACGTCAGTCCCCCAATAGCGGTACAAGTCGTGCCGGAGCGAAGCCCAAAACACCCTGAGATAACACTGGAAACCTACCAGTATATCTCGTTTGCCCTGGCCAGGGACTACTCGTGTAATGGCTCTCCTAGACACAGCGCGATGTCAACCCCCAATACCGGGAGAGACAAATCCTGTCTAACCGTCACTGCCTCCAAGTGCTTCGGGACTGCACCCAACCACTACCTGTTTGCACGACTCCTTTGAGCCGTGGTAGGGTAGTGATCAAAGTACAGTGGGAACACACTCGAGGCGGAGTGACAGTGTCAAGTCAGCGGACTAAGCTGTACTCATGTCACCTGGGAACTGATAACTGACGATAGGTATAATACCAACTAGTCAGTTCCCGACGAGTCCTATCCAGTGTACCCGTAACCTAACGAGCACCCGCATACTATCTCAAGTACGACGTACTGACGGCTGTGGGACAGACCGTCTCCCACACTGGGATGAGAAGCGCATGCGCTGGTCTACTCCGGAGTATCGATGCCCTGTCTCGATAGTCCTGCGACCAGGGACCTGCATAAGGATGTGCTTATAGATTACCCAGCCCCACTAGTGTGATGGCCATCACATCGCTGGTAATCAAGCAAAGATCCTAAGGGCTCTACTAATGTGTATAGGCGATATACAAAAATAAACACATGTACACATTGAAGTAGAAACAAACCAAGTAGCATACTACTATTTTGAGCAAGATTGTATATACAAGGTGAATATCCCAAGCATCCATTAAGTAATATACAAACTAGTATGATACAGTAATGGCCTCTAGGGCATATACACTAACAATCTCCCACTTGCACTAAGGCCATGTACTGGCGTATCGAAGACCTATCATCTCGATCAGCCGCTCGAACTGAGTCTGGGGCAAGGCCTTGGTGAATGGATCTGCAGTGTTGTCTTCTGAAGCGACTCTCCGAACCTCGATCTCCTGGCGATCCACGATCTCCCTGATCAGGTGATACCGCCTCAAGATGTGCCTGGATTTCTGATGGGACCTGGGTTCCTTCGCTAAAGCTATAGCCCCGTTGTTGTCGCAATACAGAGGTATTGGATCAACAATGGACGGAACCACCTGAAGTTCTTTCAAGAACTTCCTCATCCAGACAGCTTCTTTTGCGGCATCAGATGCAGCGATGTATTCCGCTTCCATCGTCGAGTCTGCAACGGTTTCCTGTTTGGAACTCTTCCAACACACCGCCCCTCCATTGAGGGTAAAGACAAAACCCGACATGGACTTGGAATCATCCTTGTCACTCTGGAAGCTGGAGTCAGCAAAGGCCTCGATCTGGAGGTCTTTTCTGCCATACACCTAGAACATCTCCTTAGTCCTTCTCAGGTACTTGAGAATGTTCTTTACAGCTATCCAGTGTTTCTCCCCAGGGTTTGACTGATACCGGCTTACCACACTCAGTGCATAAGCTACATCCGGTCTGGTACACAACATCGCATACATTATAGAGCTTACCGCAGAAGCGTAAGGTATAATAGACATGCGATCCCTCTCCAAATCAGTCTTGGGAGACATCTCTTTAGAGAGGGTGATCCCGTGACAAGCCGGTAGGTTACCGCGCTTGGAATCTTCCATACTGAATCTCTTCAGTATGGTGTCGATGTACCTGGACTGTGATAGTCCTAATATCCTCTTGGATCTGTCACGGTAGATCCGGATACCCAGAATGTATGAGGCATCACCCAGGTCTTTCATGGAGAACCTGTGTGACAAGAACCCCTTGACAGATTGTAGCATAGGAATGTCATTTCCTATTAAGAGAATGTCATCCACGTATAAAACGAGGAATACTACAGTTCTCGCTACAAATCTACTATAGATACATGGTTCATCTGGATTTTTGATAAAGCCAAATTCTTTGACCGTCTCATCAAAGCAGATGTTCCAACTCCGCGACGCCTGCTTTAGTCCATAGATGGACTTAAGCAACTTGCACACCTTTCCGCTGCTCCCACTCTGAATGAAGCCCTCTGGCTGGTCCATATAGACACACTCCTCTAAATTTCCATTTAGAAAAGCTGTCTTTACGTCCATTTGCCAGATCTCATAATCGTGGAAGGCAGCAATGGCAAGAAGGATCCGAATGGATTTCAGCATGGCTACTGGAGAAAAGGTTTCGTCATAGTCCAAGCCAGGTCTTTGACGGAAACCCTTTGCAACCAGCCTAGCTTTATAGGTCTCAACCTGTCCATCTACACCAATCTTCCTTTTGAAGATCCACTTGCATCCTACGGGTTTTACCCCGTCTGGAGCAATGTCCTGTTAGTGTATATGCCCTAGAGGCCATTACTGTATCATACTAGTTTGTATATTACTTAATGGATGCTTGGGATATTCACCTTGTATATACAATCTTGCTCAAAATAGTAGTATGCTACTTGGTTTGTTTCTACTTCAATGTGTACTTGTGTTTATTTCAGTATATCACTTATACGCATTAGTGGAGCCCTTAGGATCTTTGCTTGATTACCAGCGTTGTGATGGCAGTCACACTAGTGGGGGCTGGGTAATCTATAAGCACATCCTTATACAGGTCCCTAGTCGCAGGACTATCGAGACAGGGCATCGATACTCCGGAGTAGACTAGCGTATGCGCTTCTCATCCCAGTGTGGGAGATGGTCTGTCCCACAGCCATCAGTACGTCGTACTGGAGATAGTATACGGGTGCTCGTTGGGTTACGAGTACACTGGACAGGACTCGTCGGGAACTGACAGGTTGGTATTATACCTATCGTCAGTTATCAGTTCCCAGGTGACATGAGTACAGCTTAGTCCGCTGACTTGACACTGGCACTTCGCCTCAAGTGTGTTCCCACTGCACTTTGATCACTACCCTACCACGGCTCAAAGGAGTCGTGCAAACAGGTGGTGGTTGGGTGCAGTCCCGAAGCACTTGGAGGCAGTGACGGTTAGACAGGATTCGTCTCTCCCGGTATTGGGGGTTGACATCGCGCTGTGTCTAGGAGAGCCATTACACGAGTAGTCCCTGGCCAGGGCAAACGAGATATACTGGTAGGTTTCCAGTGTTATCTCAGGGTGTTTTGGGCTTCGCTCCGGCACGACTTGTACCGCTATTGGGGGACTGACGTTTACCACCCCCTAGGCCCGCCATGCGATGTATCAGACGAACAGACCGGACTGTACGGAGACTGTCACATTCAGACTCAGTAGGAGTTCAGATGGGGTTTCACCTCGTCAGCCTTCTTGTCGGCATCTACCTGGGGACCGTTACGCACAGCTAGTGCCGCTTGCGGTCTGTGGTTAAACCCACTGCCAGCGTAGTGTCGAGTCTTTAGAGTCCCACACAGAGGGTATTCGCCTCTGGGCAAAACAGAGTAGAGGTCGCATGGTTTTGCGACAGGGTTCGTTCTCATCCGCGCACTTGTGCACGTTTGGAGTCCGGACGGATTATACTGGCAGGCTCTGGTTTGAGCCAGATACTGGTATATATATTTGGGGTTGCTTTTATATCTTAGTATTCTTGTTCCTCGGAACGAGAATGCAGGTGTGTATGCACAGTTGCTTGAGGCGGAGGATGAGGTATTTCATTAGGGTTTCGGAACGGGTGCGTATGCACAGTTGACAGTTATCTTTTTCCAAACCCTAATGGATTTATGGATTATCTATTTATAATAGTAATTAAATGAGAATTTTGTTATGGTTGATATTGTTGACTTGTTGACCATGGTTGACTTGTTGACCATGGTTGAAAGTTAACCACCATCATGCTTCAAAAGTCTTCCTTGATTTATGCTTACATTTTTAAATGAAGCATGGTTGTGGTCATTCCAAATTGCCATCAACTATTCTCATTTTCAATTATTATTATTAGATAATTCTTTTCTTTTGCATTATGGTTGCAAGAAAGAAAAAATATAGCTCATTCTATCATTCTCACTCTCTCTCTTCACTTCATCTTCTTCTTCCTCTAGCAAAGAGAAACCTTCTCATGAGTTGAGAATCATTCTCTTTAAAAACAAAAGCAACCCTTAGACACTCTCTCTACTCACTCTAGGATCAAGGGTTTAGCAAGCCGGCGATTCTAGTTCACTCCAAGTTCGAGAAAGAGCCCAAAGGTCGAGCCTTCGAGGTGGATCCATCTTCGACGGAAGAAGGCGACAAGAGAAGAGAACCATCAACCTCCACAAAGTTTGAAGAAGAAGGAGTTCAAGTTTAGGTATAACCATCTCTATCCGAGTAGCTAAATCTCTTTAGCTTAGTTTGCTAGTTTTAGTTTAGGTAACGATCCCGACCTAGTTTAGTCCATGTTGCCTCTTGCGATAAAAATTTGTTTTTTATACCGTTTCCGCCTCCCCGTAAGAACCGGGGGTCGCAATATGGACTTACAGTGGTATCAGAGCCTAACTAAACTTAAACTAGCTTGGTAGTGAAGTGTAACGAAGTTCGGAACCGAAAAAATCACAAAACCGGAAAATCACAAAACCTGAGTTTCTGTTGAAATTTTTTTGGCTCAAAATGAAAAACTTTATACACGTAAATTCGTCTCAGGGTTTTGTGTGAACACCCAAGAAAAACGATACAGTGATTCGACCAAACCGCCGCCCATCCGCCGCGTGATCCTTCTTAACCGCCGCGGAACCGCCGCGACTTGGTGTCTTCTCTGCATCGTTTTTCGTGCAGTGTGTTTGTGTGTTGGTTTTGGGATTTTTTAAATATATTATATGTGCCCAGATTTTGCAGAAAAGAAATTTCCTTTTGGGGTCCTATAATTCCGTATTTTTTCCGAACTTCACTACACTTTGACTATGATGGTTATATCTGTGATGTTTGCATGTATTGAACGTCGGCTAATCGCTATAAGACGATTAGTCGGGGTTATACATGATCTGTAATGTGCTGGAATGTGTATATAAATATGTTGGATTGTCGCGGGTGAATAGCCGGGGGTTGTGAGACGAGAGTTTTCTTTTCTTGCAATTCATTGTAAATGTAAATTGATGTAATTATATTATTTGTTTGGCCGCACAACCGGGTCGGGGTTGTAGCCGTCATTGTATAATTCTTTTTACTGTTTTTGCTCCTAGGATAGACCCATGGAGGGGTGCACAAACTACCGAGGACTTGGCGGGTAGTTTGCCGCACCCGTAGGGGTCTTGGGTGGGGATTTGGCTATTCACCGCGACCGTGTTATCTGTTTTTGTTACAGGCTCGTACAAATTACAGATTGCTAGTATATCCAATGTATTTATCTGTGATCTGAAATGTCTATCATTGCTTTCTATTTAGGCGTTGCTTATGTTTTACAGACGCGCTAGCCCAGCCCCCGCTCTGTCGTTAGTTAAGTAACCTAACGGGTAATGACGGGGCCCCGTGGCGAATGCGAATGGCATAAGCGTACGTCATATTTTGGTTGTTTTCTGCAATGGTAGGATTAAATGATGGGACGCATTGAAAGTACTAATGCAAGAATATCACGCATTAAAAGAACTAATGCAAGATAATAAACCAAGTTTAAGTCGATGGAACACTTTCGAAAAACCACTCGGTTCTTTTCAAAACTAACTTTTAAATGCGGAGATTGAGCCACTCCTTCTAAAAGCTATCTCGTTCCATCGATTAAATCAAGTTCACTACGTTCACGGTTTCGCCAAAACCATTCGTAGCCCTCCGTCACTTCGCATGAATAGGCAATAGTATTCAAGCTATGTATTTTGGCCAAAGTCAAGGCATAGTGATTGGTAGCTATTGGGTGTTCATGTGTAGCATAGATAGATGCGTTGGTTTGGGACAGTCGTGCTGCCATTTTGGCCAAAGTCAAGGGTAGGTACGGATGGATCCAAATTAACCTGGATAGTGACGGGCAGAACTTGACATGTGACTTATGATATTTTGGCCAAAGTCAAGGTCATAAGAGCATGGGGCAAAAATCCACATCGGGAGTTTCATAAGTACTGAAACTTGCTAGATTTGCATACCATTTGGAGTGTGGTGATTCTGGTAGGATTCCTTCAGTTTCGTCACGCGATGATATTTGGATCCCGATCCTACTGTGAGTATATGCTACTCCTCGGGAAATTTCTCACTTAACGATCAATGCTATAAACCTAGTAGGTGCCTAGAAAGGTGTTAGCGGGGTTACGCCCCCAGGGAAAAGAGGTTCTTTAATTAAGGAACTTCGCGAAAGCGTTGGAAAACCTCCCTCGAAGTACCGACACCGGCCTGGCTGAACGGTTAAGCAAGTATTGTACGGTGGGATTGATCCTGACTAATTCTTCCTTTATGGTTTGAGGAGGGATTCGAGAAACAGTGGGAGCCATCCTGTTTAGACAAACTAAAAACCACTCTAAACTTGCAAGAGCATCATGCTGAGTGTTTCTTCTTCTCTCTCCTAATTGCAGCGACCAATCAACATGACTGGACTTAAGTTACTCCTAGATAAAAACAAACTGACAGGGCCAAACTACAAAGATTGGCTCAGGAATGTCAAGATAGCAATCACTTATGACAAACTGGGGTATCTTCTTACCACCAAAGCTCCCCCTGTCCCTGGTCCAACTTCCAGCGTCGCGGATAAGGAAATCCGCAAGACTTGGGAGATTGATAGCGCAAAGGCCAAATGCCTCCTGCTTGCCTCGATGGACAACGAACATCAGAGGAGGCATGAGAATATGGACATGGAGTCCATATTGCTCCATACAAAAGAACTGTATGGAGAGCAATCACGTATCGCAAGATACGAAGCGTCGAAAAAGTTGTTTTCGACAAAGATGGCCGTCGGATCATCAGTAGCCGAGCACGTGCTAAAGATGATCGGCTACATTGAGGAGCTCGCTGACCTAGGGATCACATTGGAGAGTGAACTATATACGGATATAGTTCTCCAGTCCCTTCCTTCCACTTACGCCCAGTTTATACTGAACTTCAACCTACAAGAAAAAGAGGTTGAACTATCAGAGCTCCTCAACATGCTGAGGAGCGCAGAGGGCACCCTACAGAAAAGTAGGGATACATCCACTTTGTTTGTAGGAGGATCATCTTCTTCTAGGTCCAAGGCGAAAGCCAAGGGAAAGAAGAAGAAGGCCCCCGCCAAACCAAGGGGCGGTGTTAGTAAAGTGGATACGAAGGGAAAAGGTAAAGCAACAAAGATAGCGGGGAAGCTTGTGGATAAGGAAGAATGCTTCTTTTGTCATAAGAAAGGACACTGGAAGAATGATTGCAGGGCCTGGAAGGCCAGAACACAGGAATTGAAGCAGGTTGCAGCTTCAGCTTCAGGTGTGTATGTTATTGAAAACTGTCTTTCAATAAACTCTACTTCCTGGGTATTGGATACCGGATCAGGATCTCATATCTGTAATTCTTTGCAGGCGTTGAGAAACCGTAGGGATTTGAAGGCAGGTGACATGACCCTCAGAGTTGCGAACGGAGCTAGCATGGATGCTAAAGCCGTGGGGGACTATCACCTGGGAATGTCAGATGGACATGTTTTGGTTTTGCGTAATTGCTTTTTTGTACCCAACGCAACTTGTAATATCATTTCTGTATCTTTAGTTTCTAAAGAAGGTTATGAATTTGCGTTTGTAAGTAATGTTGTAAACATTCACCTTAATCAAGTATTGATTGGGTCAGGTACTCTGAGTAATGGTATATACGTGTTAAACCAACCACAGATTTTCAACGTCCAGAATACACACAAAAGAAAGTCTCCAGAAATAAATCAGACTTTCTTATGGCATTGTAGATTGGGTCACATCAATGAGAGAAGGTTGACGAAGTTACATACAGAAGGGTATTTGAATGCGTTCGAATATCAATCGTATGCCACTTGTCAATCCTGTCTCAAGGGAAAGATGACAAAGACTCCGTTTACTGGACATGGAGTAAGAGCGAGCGAGCTCTTGGGACTCGTACACAGTGACGTGTGCGGTCCAATGTCTACACATGCCCGAAGCGGACATTCTTACTTCATTACTTTTACGGATGACTTCTCAAGGTACGGTTATGTCTTCTTAATGAAACATAAGTCCGAGGCCTTTGGAAAATTCCAGGAGTATAAGAATGAAGTAGAGAAACAGACCGGCAAAAGTATTAAGATTCTAAGATCGGATCGAGGTGGAGAATACTTAAGTGCCGAATTCCTGGACTATTTAAAAGAGAACGGAATTCTCTCTCAGCTTACTCCTCCTTACACCCCGCAACATAACGGTGTATCGGAGAGACGGAACCGCACCCTATTGGATATGGTGCGGTCCATGATGAGTAACGCTGAGTTACCGCGATCATTCTGGGGATATGCGCTAGAATCAGCCGCATACCTTTTGAACCGAGTCCCCACTAAGACTGTGCCTACCACGCCATTTGAGATGTGGTGTGGGAAGAGACCCCATCTTAATCACATTAAGATATGGGGAAGTCCAGCTTTTGTCAAAAAGCAGCATGCGGACAAGCTCGAGGCACGCTCAGTACTGTGCAAGTTTGTGGGATATCCAAAGAATTCCAAGGGATATTTCTTCTACTGTGAAGAGGAACAAAAAGTTCTTGTTTCTCGTCATGCCCACTTTCTAGAACACCAGTTCATAGAAAAAGAAATAAGTGGGAGCGCAGTAGAGCTGGAAGAAATTCCAGAACCACAGACTGTTACTGAAAGCTTGGTGGAACCAGAGGGTTCAACAGAACAGGACATTCCTACGCCGCTCCGCAGGAGTAGTAGGCAGTCTCATCCGCCCGAGAGATACTACGGTTTTCTCATAGACGGGGATCGAGAGGATTGCATCATAGATTATGATGAACCTACTAGCTTCCAGCAGGCCGTTCAGAGCGTTGACTCAGTGAGATGGCTGGATGCAATGCGGACCGAAATGGAGTCCATGTACACCAACAAGGTATGGACGTTGGACATTGCTCCAGACGGGGTAAAACCCGTAGGATGCAAGTGGATCTTCAAAAGGAAGATTGGTGTAGATGGACAGGTTGAGACCTATAAAGCTAGGCTGGTAGCAAAGGGTTTTCGTCAAAGACCTGGCTTGGACTACGACGAAACCTTTTCTCCAGTAGCCATGCTGAAATCCATTCGGATCCTTCTTGCCATTGCTGCCTTCCACGATTATGAGATCTGGCAAATGGACGTAAAGACAGCTTTTCTAAATGGAAATTTAGAGGAGTGTGTCTATATGGATCAGCCAGAGGGTTTCATTCAGAGTGGGAGCAGCGGAAAGGTGTGCAAGTTGCTTAAGTCCATCTATGGACTAAAGCAGGCATCGCGGAGTTGGATCATCTGCTTTGATGAGACAGTCAAAGAATTTGGCTTTATCAAAAATCCAGATGAACCATGCATCTATAGTAGATTTGTAGCGAGAACTGTAGTATTCCTCGTTTTATACGTGGATGACATTCTCTTGATAGGAAATGACATTCCTATGCTACAATCTGTCAAGGGGTTCTTGTCACAAAGGTTCTCCATGAAAGACCTGGGTGATGCCTCATACATCCTGGGGATCCGGATCCATCGTGATAGATCCAAGAGGATATTGGGACTTTCTCAGTCCAGGTACATCGACACCATAGTGAAAAGATTCAGTATGGAAGATTCCAAGCGCGGTAACCTACCGGCTTGTCACGGGATCACCCTCTCTAAAGAGATGTCTCCCAAGACTGATTTGGAGAGGGATCGCATGTCTATTATACCCTACGCTTCTGCGGTAGGCTCTATAATGTATGCGATGTTGTGTACCAGACCGGATGTAGCTTATGCACTGAGTGTGGTAAGCCGGTATCAGTCTAACCCTGGGGAGAAACACTGGATAGCAGTAAAGAACATTCTCAAGTACCTGAGGAGGACTAAGGAGATGTTCTTGGTGTATGGCGGAAAAGACCTCCAGATCGAGGCCTTTGCTGACTCCAGCTTCCAGAGTGACAAGGATGATTCCAAGTCCATGTCGGGTTTTGTCTTCACCCTCAATGGAGGGGCGGTGTGTTGGAAGAGTTCCAAACAGGAAACCGTTGCAGACTCGACGATGGAAGCGGAATACATCGCTGCATCTGATGCCGCAAAAGAAGCTGTCTGGATGAGGAAGTTCTTGAAAGAACTTCAGGTGGTTCCGTCCATTGTTGACCCAATACCTCTGTATTGCGACAACAACGGGGCTATAGCTTTAGCGAAGGAACCCAGGTCCCATCAGAGATCCAGGCACATCTTGAGGCGGTATCACCTGATCAGGGAGATCGTGGATCGCAAGGAGATCGAGGTTCGGAGGGTTGCTTCAGAAGAGAACACTGCAGATCCATTCACCAAGGCCTTGCCCCAGACTCAGTTCGAGCGGCTGATCGAGATGATAGGTCTTCGATACGCCAGTACATGGCCTTAGTGCAAGTGGGAGATTGTTAGTGTATATGCCCTAGAGGCCATTACTGTATCATACTAGTTTGTATATTACTTAATGGATGCTTGGGATATTCACCTTGTATATACAATCTTGCTCAAAATAGTAGTATGCTACTTGGTTTGTTTCTACTTCAATGTGTACTTGTGTTTATTTCAGTATATCACTTATACGCATTAGTGGAGCCCTTAGGATCTTTGCTTGATTACCAGCGTTGTGATGGCAGTCACACTAGTGGGGGCTGGGTAATCTATAAGCACATCCTTATACAGGTCCCTAGTCGCAGGACTATCGAGACAGGGCATCGATACTCCGGAGTAGACTAGCGTATGCGCTTCTCATCCCAGTGTGGGAGATGGTCTGTCCCACAGCCATCAGTACGTCGTACTGGAGATAGTATACGGGTGCTCGTTGGGTTACGAGTACACTGGACAGGACTCGTCGGGAACTGACAGGTTGGTATTATACCTATCGTCAGTTATCAGTTCCCAGGTGACATGAGTACAGCTTAGTCCGCTGACTTGACACTGGCACTTCGCCTCAAGTGTGTTCCCACTGCACTTTGATCACTACCCTACCACGGCTCAAAGGAGTCGTGCAAACAGGTGGTGGTTGGGTGCAGTCCCGAAGCACTTGGAGGCAGTGACGGTTAGACAGGATTCGTCTCTCCCGGTATTGGGGGTTGACATCGCGCTGTGTCTAGGAGAGCCATTACACGAGTAGTCCCTGGCCAGGGCAAACGAGATATACTGGTAGGTTTCCAGTGTTATCTCAGGGTGTTTTGGGCTTCGCTCCGGCACGACTTGTACCGCTATTGGGGGACTGACGTTTACCACCCCCTAGGCCCGCCATGCGATGTATCAGACGAACAGACCGGACTGTACGGAGACTGTCACATTCAGACTCAGTAGGAGTTCAGATGGGGTTTCACCTCGTCAGCCTTCTTGTCGGCATCTACCTGGGGACCGTTACGCACAGCTAGTGCCGCTTGCGGTCTGTGGTTAAACCCACTGCCAGCGTAGTGTCGAGTCTTTAGAGTCCCACACAGAGGGTATTCGCCTCTGGGCAAAACAGAGTAGAGGTCGCATGGTTTTGCGACAGGGTTCGTTCTCATCCGCGCACTTGTGCACGTTTGGAGTCCGGACGGATTATACTGGCAGGCTCTGGTTTGAGCCAGATACTGGTATATATATTTGGGGTTGCTTTTATATCTTAGTATTCTTGTTCCTCGGAACGAGAATGCAGGTGTGTATGCACAGTTGCTTGAGGCGGAGGATGAGGTATTTCATTAGGGTTTCGGAACGGGTGCGTATGCACAGTTGACAGTTATCTTTTTCCAAACCCTAATGGATTTATGGATTATCTATTTATAATAGTAATTAAATGAGAATTTTGTTATGGTTGATATTGTTGACTTGTTGACCATGGTTGACTTGTTGACCATGGTTGAAAGTTGACCACCATCATGCTTCAAAAGTCTTCCTTGATTTATGCTTACATTTTTAAATGAAGCATGGTTGTGGTCATTCCAAATTGCCATCAACTATTCTCATTTTCAATTATTATTATTAGATAATTCTTTTCTTTTGCATTATGGTTGCAAGAAAGAAAAAATATAGCTCATTCTATCATTCTCACTCTCTCTCTTCACTTCATCTTCTTCTTCCTCTAGCAAAGAGAAACCTTCTCATGAGTTGAGAATCATTCTCTTTAAAAACAAAAGCAACCCTTAGACACTCTCTCTACTCACTCTAGGATCAAGGGTTTAGCAAGCCGGCGATTCTAGTTCACTCCAAGTTCGAGAAAGAGCCCAAAGGTCGAGCCTTCGAGGTGGATCCATCTTCGACGGAAGAAGGCGACAAGAGAAGAGAACCATCAACCTCCACAAAGTTTGAAGAAGAAGGAGTTCAAGTTTAGGTATAACCATCTCTATCCGAGTAGCTAAATCTCTTTAGCTTAGTTTGCTAGTTTTAGTTTAGGTAACGATCCCGACCTAGTTTAGTCCATGTTGCCTCTTGCGATAAAAATTTGTTTTTTATACCGTTTCCGCCTCCCCGTAAGAACCGGGGGTCGCAATATGGACTTACATGTCCAACGTCCATACCTTGTTGGTGTACATGGACTCCATTTCGGTCCGCATTGCATCCAGCCATTTCACTGAGTCAACGCTCTGAACGGCCTGCTGGAAGCTAGTAGGCTCATCATAGTCTATGATGCAATCCTCTCTATCCCCGTCTACGAGAAAACCGTAGTATCTCTCGGGCGGATGAGTCTGCCTACTACTCCTGCGGAGCGGCGTAGGAATGTCCTGTTCTTCCGAACCCTCTGGTTCCACTAAACTTTCAGTAATAGTCCGTGGTTCTGGAATTTCTTCCAGTTCTACTGCGCTCCCACTTATTTCTTTTTCTATGAACTGGTGTTCTAGAAAGTGGGCATGACGAGAAACAAGAACTTTTTGTTCCTCTTCACAGTAGAAGAAATATCCCTTGGAATTCTTTGGATATCCCACAAACTTGCACAGTACTGAGCGTGCCTCGAGCTTGTCCGCATGCTGCTTTTTGACAAAAGCTGGACTTCCCCATATCTTAATGTGATTAAGATGGGGTCTCTTCCCACACCACATCTCAAATGGCGTAGTAGGCACAGTCTTAGTGGGAACTCGGTTCAAAAGGTATGCGGCTGATTCTAGCGCATATCCCCAGAATGATCGCGGCAACTCAGCGTTACTCATCATGGACCGCACCATATCCAATAGGGTGCGGTTCCGTCTCTCCGATACACCGTTATGTTGCGGGGTGTTTGGAGGAGTAAGCTGAGAGAGAATTCCATTCTCTTTTAAATAGTCCAGGAACTCGGCACTTAAGTATTCTCCATCTCGATCCGATCTTAGAATCTTAATACTTTTGCCGGTCTGTTTCTCCACTTCATTCTTATACTCCTGGAATTTTCCAAAGGCCTCGGACTTATGTTTCATTAAGAAGACATAACCGTACCTTGAGAAGTCATCCGTAAAAGTAATGAAGTAAGAATGTCCGCTTCGGGCATGTGTAGACATTGGACCGCACACGTCACTGTGTACGAGTCCTAAGAGCTCGCTCGCTCTTACTCCATGTCCAGTAAACGGAGTCTTTGTCATCTTTCCTTTGAGACAGGATTGACAAGTGGCATACGACTGATATTCGAACGCATTCAAATACCCTTCTGTATGTAACTTCGTCAACCTTCTCTCATTGATGTGACCCAATCTACAATGCCATAAGAAAGTCTGATTTATTTCTGGAGACTTTCTTTTGTGTGTATTCTGGAGATTAAAAATCTGTGGTTGGTTTAACACGTATATACCATTACTCAAAGTACCTGACCCAATCAAAACTTGATTAAGGTGAATGTTTACAACATTGCTTACAAACGCAAATTCATAACCTTCTTTAGAAACTAAAGATACAGAAATGATATTACAAGTTGCGTTGGGTACAAAAAAGCAATTACGCAAAACCAAAACATGTCCATCTGACATTCCCAGGTGATAGTCCCCTACGGCTTTAGCATCCATGCTAGCTCCGTTCGCAACTCTGAGGGTCATGTCACCTGCCTTCAAAACCCTACGGTTTCTCAACGCCTGCAAAGAATTACAGATATGAGATCCTGATCCGGTATCCAATACCCAGGAAGTAGAGTTTATTGAAAGACAGTTTTCAATAACATACACACCTGAAGCTGAAGCTGCAACCTGCTTCAATTCCTGTGTTCTGGCCTTCCAGGCCCTGCAATCATTCTTCCAGTGTCCTCTCTTATGACAATAGAAGCATTCTTCCTTATCCACAAGCTTCCCCGCTATCTTTGTTGCTTTACCTTTTCCCTTCGTATCCACTTTACTAACACCGCCCCTTGGTTTGGCGGGGGCCTTCTTCTTCTTTCTCTTGGCTTTCGCCTTGGACCTAGAAGAAGATGATCCTCCTACAAACAAAGTGGATGTTTCCCTACCTTTCTGTAGGGTGCCCTCTGCGCTCCTCAGCATGTTGAGGAGCTCTGAAAGTTCAACCTCTTTTTCTTGTAGGTTGAAGTTCAGTATGAACTGGGCGTAAGTGGAAGGAAGGGACTGGAGAACTATATCCGTATATAGCTCACTCTCCAATGTGATCCCTAGGTCAGCGAGCTGCTCAATGTAGCCGATCATCTTTAGCACGTGCTCGGCTACTGATGATCCGACGGCCATTCTTGTCGAAAATAACTTTTTCGACGCTTCATATCTTGCGATACGAGATTGCTCTCCATACAGTTCTTTTGTATGAAGCAATATGGATTCCATGTCCATATTCTCATGCCTCCTCTGATGTTCGTTGTCCATCGAGGCAAGCAGGAGGCATTTGGCCTTTGCGCTATCAATCTCCCAAGTCTTGCGGATTTCCTTATCCGCGACGCTGGAAGTTGGACCAGGGACAGGGGGAGCTTTGGTGGTAAGAAGATACCCCAGTTTGTCATAAGTGATTGCTATCTTGACATTCCTGAGCCAATCTTTGTAGTTTGGCCCTGTCAGTTTGTTTTTATCTAGGAGTAACTTAAGTCCAGTCATGTTGATTGGTCGCTGCAATTAGGAGAGAGAAGAAGAAACACTCAGCATGATGCTCTTGCAAGTTTAGAATGGTTTTTAGTTTGTCTAAACAGGATGGCTCCCACTGTTTCTCGAATCCCTCCTCAAACCATAAAGGAAGAATTAGCCGGGATCAATCCCACCGCACAATACTTGCTTAACCGTTCAGCCAGGCCGGTGTCGGTACTTCGAGGGAGGTTTTCCAACGCTTTCGCGAAGTTCCTTAATTAAAGAACCTCTTTTCCCTGGGGGCGTAGCCCCGCTAACACCTTTCTAGGCACCTACTAGGTTTATAGCATTGATCGATTAGTGAGAAATTTCCCGAGGAGTAGCATATACTCACAGTAGGATCGGGATCCAAATATCATCGCGTGACGAAACTGAAGGAATCCTACCAGAATCATCACACTCCAAATGGTATGCAAATCTAGCAAGTTTCAGTACTTATGAAACTCCCGATGTGGATTTTTGCCCCATGCTCTTATGACCTTGACTTTGGCCAAAATATCATAAGTCACATGTCAAGTTCTACCCGTCATTATCCAGGTTAATTTGGATCCATTCGTACCTACCCTTGACTTTGGCCAAAATGGCAGTACGACTGTCCCAAACCAACGCATCTATCTATGCTACACATGAACACCCAATAGCTACCAATCACTGTGCCTTGACTTTGGCCAACATACACAGCTTGAATACTATTGACTATTCATGTGAAACGACGGAGGGCTACGGATGGTTTTGGCAAAACCGTGAACGTAGTGAACTTGATTTGGTCGATGGAACGAGATAGCTTTTAAAAGGAGTGGCTCAAGCTCCGCATTTAAAAGTTGTTTTTGAAAAGAACCGAGTGGTTTTTCGAAAGTGTTCCAACGACTTTAACTTGGTTTATTATCTTGCATTAGTTCTTTTAATGTGTGATATTCTTGCATTAGTTCTTTTAATGCGTCCCATCATTTAATCCTACCATTGCAGAAAACAACCAAAATATGACGTACGCTTATGCCATTCGCATTCGCCACTGGGCCCCGTCATTACCCGTTAGGTTACTTAACTAACGACAGAGCGGGGGCTGGGCTAGCGCGTCTGTAAAACATAAGCAACGCCTAAATAATATCATATATAGATATACTGCAATGATAAACATTTCAGATCACAGATAAATACATTGGATATACTAGGAATCTGTAATTTGTACGAGCCTGTAACAAAAACAGATTACACGGTCGCGGTGAATAGCCAATACCCCACCCAAGACCCCTACGGGTGCGGCAAACTACCCGCCAAGTACCCGAAGCGTAGCAACCTCCCTCATCTCCATGAGTAGGCCACTCGACACTTCGGCATACCCGGTAGTTTGTGCACCCCTCCATGGGTCTATCCTAGGAGCAAAAACAGTAAAAAGAAATTATACAATGACGGCTACAACCCCGACCCGGTTGTGCGGCCATACAAATAATTATTACATCAATTTACAAATTTACATAAATTGCAAGAAAAGAAAACTCTCGTCTCACAACCCCCGGCTATTCACCCGCGACAATCCAACATATTTATATACACATTCCAATATCAAACACAGATCATGTATAACCCCGACCAATCGACTTATAGCGATTAGCCGACGTTCAATACATGCAAGCATCACAGATATAACCATCATAGTCAAAGTGCAGTGAAGTTCGGAAAAATACGGAATTATAGGACCCCAAAAGGAAATTTCTTTTCTGGAAAATCTGGGCACATATAATATATTTCAAAAATCCCAAAACCAACACAGACACACACTGCACGAAAAACGATGTAGAGAAGACGACAAACCGCGGCGCTTCCGCGGCACATGCCTACCTCGTGCGGCGGAAGCGCGGCGGTTTGAACGAAACAGTGGACCGTTTTTCATGGGTGTTCACACAAAACCCTGAGCCGAATTTAAGAGTATAAAGTTTTTCATTTTGACCAGAAAAAATTTCAACAGAAACTCAGGTTTTGTAAAAGTTAGGTTTTTGGATTTTTTTTCGGTTCCGAACTTCGTTACACTTTACTACCAAGCTAGTTTAAGTTTAGTTAGGCTCTGATACCACTGTAAGTCCACGTTGCGACCCCCGGTTCTTACGGGGAGGCGGAAACGGTATAAAAATCAAATTTTTAGCGCAAGGGGCAACATGGACTAAGCAAAGTCGGGATCTTTGACTAAACTAAAACTAGCATACTTTGCTAAAGAGAGTTAGCTACTCGGATGGAGATGGTTATACCTTGCTTGTCTTGAACTCCTTCGTCTTCAAAGCTCCGATGGTGGTCCAATGGCTTCTTCTCGTCGTCTCCGTACGCCGAAGATAGATCCACCTGAAAGCTCCAACCTTTAGCTCCTTCTTCGTTCTTTGAAGAAACTAGTTCACTTGGTTTGCTAAACCTAGTGAACTAGAATGAGTAGAGAGGAAATAGAATGGGATTTTATCTATGGTTCTTGATTCTCAACTCATGAGACAAGAGAACCATAGATCAAGAGAGGGAGCAAGAGGTTGAGGGTGAGAGCAAGAGGAGAGCTCAAGAACAAGAGAGAGAATGAGCAAGAAAGAATGAGCAACTCTTTTGTCTTTCACCCTCTCATAATCCAAAGTGATCATAACTCATCATATCAAAAAAGTCTTATGTGATGGTTTGAAGCAACCATAACCTTATCATGTCATGCACTCATTTTACTCAAATGAGCAAGCAAGTAAAAGTCTTTGGCATGAAATGATAACCATGGTTATCATGATGGTCAACTAGTCAAGCCTAGTCAACCGGTCAACAAGTCAACAAAAGTCAACAAGTCAACAAAAGTCAACAAGTCAACAACCATATCACCATAATACTTAATTAATATAGTAGTTAATCACATACCATATTCTCATTAGGGTTGAGCATAAAGTCAAATAGTCAACGGTCAACAGTCAACAACCCTAATGAGAATCCGCCGCCTCTGCCTCCCTGTCAACTGTGCATACACACCCGCATCCGCGTTCCGAGGAACACGAATGCAAACTGGATAAATCCAATCCCATAAGGTACACTAGGATCTGGCTTAATCCAAAGCCCGCTAGTGTAAACTGTCCGGACACTGTACGTGCACAAGTGCACGGATGTGACCGAACCCTGTCGCAAAACCATGCGACCTGTCGCAATACCATGCGACCTCTACTCTTTTGCCTAAAGGCGAAAAGCTTTCTGTGTGGGACTCTAAAGACTCGACACTACGCTGGCAGTGGGTTTAACCACAGACCGCAAGCGGCACTAGCTGTGCGTAACGGTCCCCAGGTAATGCCGACAAGAAGACCGACGAGGCGAAACCCATCTGAACTCCTACTGAGCCTGAGTGTGACATTCTCCGTACAGTCCGGTCTGTTCGTCTGATACATCGCATGGCGGGCCTAGGGGGCGGTAAACGTCAGTCCCCCAATAGCGGTACAAGTCGTGCCGGAGCGAAGCCCAAAACACCCTGAGATAACACTGGAAACCTACCAGTATATCTCGTTTGCCCTGGCCAGGGACTACTCGTGTAATGGCTCTCCTAGACACAGCGCGATGTCAACCCCCAATACCGGGAGAGACGAATCCTATCTAACCGTCACTGCCTCCAAGTGCTTCGGGACTGCACCCAACCACTACCTGTTTGCACGACTCCTTTGAGCCGTGGTAGGGTAGTGATCAAAGTACAGTGGGAACACACTCGAGGCGGAGTGACAGTGTCAAGTCAGCGGACTAAGCTGTACTCATGTCATCTGGGAACTGATAACTGACGATAGGTATAATACCAACTAGTCAGTTCTCGACGAGTCCTGTCCAGTGTACCCGTAACCTAACGAGCACCCGCATACTATCTCAAGTACGACGTACTGACGGCTGTGGGACAGACCGTCTCCCACACTGGGATGAGAAGCGCATGCGCTGGTCTACTCCGGAGTATCGATGCCCTGTCTCGATAGTCCTGCGACCAGGGACCTGCATAAGGATGTGCTTATAGATTACCCAGCCCCACTAGTGTGATGGCCATCACATCGCTGGTAATCAAGCAAAGATCCTAAGGGCTCTACTAATGTGTATAGGCGATATACAAAAATAAACACATGTACACATTGAAGTAGAAACAAACCAAGTAGCATACTACTATTTTGAGCAAGATTGTATATACAAGGTGAATATCCCAAGCATCCATTAAGTAATATACAAACTAGTATGATACAGTAATGGCCTCTAGGGCATATACACTAACAGAACAGCCACTAGGCATCACCCAATTCAAACCAACACTCAAATCTTCACTAGGGTTTCCTATTGTTCACCACCTCTACAATATCACATCTAAACACATATAAATACTTAAGTAAATGGAAAACTACCCAATTAGTGAAGGGATTACCTCATAAAGCACCCATGAATCGCCCAAGATCATCAAAACTGAATTTTTCTTGGTCCCATGTATAGAGCTTGAAGAGGGGATTAATATTTATGAATGGTGTGTAGGGTTTTGAGGATTGTTAGGAGATGGATCTAGGGATTATTTGAGGAGGGTTGGGAGCTTGAGGAGATGAAGAGGATGATGGAAATGGTGAGAGATTATCATTTGGGCAGCAGCCCCCCCTCTCTCACATTATAATTCACATACTCTCTCTCTCTCATCACTAGTATACCTACCCCATCATTATGTCCCCTTTGACTTTTCCTTTTTCTTTTTCTTTTCTCTCCACCAATAAACCATAACGCAAAAGAAATGAAAGATGTAACAAAATGAAATATGTCATGGTGCACTAACCATGGAAAACTGTAGAAATGCGGATTTGGCTTAATCGCGATTAGCAGTGCACTAATCGGGTTTTTATCAAAACTGCACAAAATAAATTTTAAAAATGCCAAATCATTTAATTATATAATTAAATGAATAAATCATTTTAATTTCCATTTATTTCATAATTATTGGTATATATTTATACCATTTTCCGAAAACCCCAATTTCGTAAATCGGCAGTTTTCGGGAAAAATATTATTTTAATATTAAATTCCAAAAATAATATTTTATATTTTCTTGAAACGTTACACCGTTGATTCTAGCGCATAACCCCAGAATGATCACGGTAATTCAGCCTTACTCATCATGGAACGAACCATATCCAATAGGGTTCGATTCCTCCTTTTCGATACACCGTTATGTTGTGGTGTGTATGGAGGAGTAAGCTGAGAGAGAATTCCATTCTCTTTTAAGTAACCCAGGAACTCGGCACTTAAGCATTCACCACCTCGATCAGATCTCAGTGTCTTAATAGTTTTGCCTTTTTGGTTTTCCACTTCATTCTTGTATTCCTGGAATTTCTCAAAGGCCTCGGATTTATGCTTCATTAAGAAGATATGTCCATACCTAGAGAAATCATCTGTAAAAGTAATGAAGTAGGAATAACCACCTCGCGCATGTGTAGACATTGGACCGCACACGTCACTGTGTACGAGTCCTAAGAGCTCGCTCGCTCTTACTCCGTGTCCAGTAAACGGAGTCTTTGTCATCTTTCCCATGAGACAAGATTCACAAGTGGCATAAGATTGATATTCGAACGGATTCAAATATCCTTCTCTATGTAACTTCGTTAATCGTGTTTTATTGATGTAACCTAGTCTACAATGCCATAAGAAAGCCTAATTTATTTCTGGAGACTTTCTTTTAAGTGTGTTCTAGACACTGAAAACCTGAGGTTGATTCAATACGTATATACCGTCATCTAATGTACCGGACCCAATCAGAACATGATTTAGGTGGATGTGAACTACATCGCTTACGAATGTAAAGTCATATCCCTCTCTCGAAAGTGAGGACACTGATATGATATTATAAGTCAAACTAGGTACATACAGACAGTTACGTAGAATCAATATCTGCCCACTTGTCAAACCTAGGCGATATTCTCCCACGGATTCAGCGTCCACTCTCATTCCGTTTGCAACTCTGAGAGACAAATCACTTACCCTTATAACTTTACGGTTTCTCAAAGCATGTAACGAATTACAGATATGAGATCCTGCTCCGGTATCTAGTACCCAGGAAGTAGAGTTAATTGACAAACAGTTCTAAATTACAAACACACTTGAGGCTGAAGCCACAACATGCTTCGTATCCTGGCTACTGGCATCCAAAGCCCTACAATCCTTCTGTCAATGCCCGTTCCCATAACAATAGGAACATCCCTCCTTACCTAAACTAAGTCCCGAAACTTTTGCTCTTCCCTTTCCTCCTACTTTACTGACACAGTATATCGGCTTTGTAGAGGTCTTCTTCTTTTCATCTTTTGCTTTCGCCTTGGATGAAGAAGAAGAAGGTCCCCTATTAAGCAGAGCTTGTGTCTCCCTGGTTTCTTTCAGGGTGTAAGTAGAGGGTAGGGACTGTGGAAATAAGTCAGCATATGACCTGTTTCCCAACGTGGTCTCTAGGTCTTTGAGCTCATCAATATAGCTAGTCATCGTAAGGACGTCGTCCCTTACAGATGACCCGTCAGCCGACCTCGCTTGAATTAATTCGTTCGAGGCCTCATATCTTGCGATATGAGATTGCTCTCCATATAAATCTTTGTTATGGAGAAAGATGGAAACAGAGTCCATCTTCTCGTGCTGCTTCTGGTATATACCATCAACTGAAGCCAACACGAGGCTCTTGGCTTTCCCTTTATCCTTTTCCTTTGTCTGACTGATATCCATATCCGCGACGGTGGAAACTGGACCTGTGACGGCGGGATCTTGAGTAGTAATAGGGTGGTCCAGCTTGTCATAGGTAATGGACATCTGGACAGACCTTTGCCAGTCATATAAGTCAGATTCAGTCAAATTGTTATCTAGATGTAACCTAGTCATGGTCACAAGGCCGCTGCAATGAGAGAGAGAGAAGAAAACACTTTAGCATGATGCTTTTGCAAGTTTATATTGGTTTTTAATTTATCTAAACTGGATGGCTCCCACTGTTTCTCGAATCCTTTCTCAAACCATAAAAGAAGAATTAGCCAGGACTATTCTCACTGTACAATACTTGCTTAACCGTTCAGCCAGGCTAGTGTCGGTACTTCGAGGGAGGTTTTCCAACGCTTTCGCGAAGTTCCTTAATTAAATAACCTCTTTTCTCCGGGGGCATAGCCCCGCTGACACCTTTCTCAACACCTACTTGGTTTATAGCATTGATCGTTAAGTGACGAATCTCCTGATAAATAGCATATACTCACAGTAGGTTCGGGATCCAAATATCATCGTATGATAATGTTGAAGGAATCTTACCAACATTCATCAAACTCCAAATGGTATGCAACACTAGCAAGTTTCAGTTTCTTTAGAAACTCCCGATGTGGATTTTTGCCCCATGTTCTTAGACCTTGACGAAAGCCAACAAATCATAAGTCACATGTCAAGTTCTGCCCATCATTATCTTGTTAATTTTAACCCACCCGTACATACCCTTGATGAAAGCCAACAAGGTAATACGACTGTCCCAAACCAACTCATCTATCTATGCAACAAATGAATACCCCAGCAGCTACCAAACACTATGTCTTGACGAAAGCCAACAAAAATAGCTTGAATACTACTGACCATCCATAAGAAATGACGGAGGGCTACGACTGGTTTTGGCGAAACCGTGAACGTAGTGAACTTGATATAATCGAAGGAACCTGATAGCTTTTTAAAAGGAGTAGTTAAAGCTCCGCAATTAAAAAAAATCTGCTCTTTTAAAATAACCGAGTGGTTTCTTTTAAATTTGTTCCAACGATTCAACTTTGGTTTATTTTCTTTGCATTAAAATAATGCGTCCCATCATTTAACCTATCATTGCAGAAAACAACGAAAATACAACGTCCTCTTATGCCATCCGCATTCGCCACTGGGTCCCGTCATCACCCGTTAGGTTACTTAACTAACGACAGAGCGGGGGCTGGGCTTGCGCGGGTGTAAAACATAAGTGACGTCTAAATAGCTATCATATATAGATATTGTACATTCGTCAGACGCAATAATAGGCATTCCAGATCTCATATGAACTTTATTGGATTTGCAAGCAATCCGCGTTTGTTTAGAGCCTGCAACAAAAGACGGATTACACAGTTATGATGAATAGCCATTACCCTACCCTAGACCCCTACGGGTACGGCAAACTACCCGCCAAATACCCGAAGTGAAGCGGTGTCCCTCAACAAAGTGAGTAGGCCACTAAACACTTCAAAGTACCCGGTAGTTTGTGCACCCCACCTTGGGTCTATCCGAGGAGCAAAAACAGTAAAATGAAATAATACAACAGTGGCTACAACCGCAACCTGGATGTGCCCCGCAAAATAATATTACAACATATTACAATTAAATTGAATGAATGAATATAACAAGCCATCTCAAACCCCGGCTAATCATCACAACAGTCCAATACAGTTCACATCCACAAACAGTAAAAACCATTACAGAAATGTACAACCCCCTGCCAACCGACATAGTAGCAGTTAGGGGAGGTTGACGAACACATTATACAAACACAGATATAATCAAATTAGCAAACATCGTAAAATTTCGATCGAGCAAACACTTTAGATTCCGCTCCAAAACTTCTCTGTACACCTGAGATCTTAGGAGAAAATAAAATATCCCAGAAATATCATTATTAACACATAGGAGTTACTGAGAAATTTGGGCTGACTCGGGCCTTACTCGGCCGCGGATCAGCGGCGGATCGCATGGATCCGCCGCGGTTCCGTGGTGAGTTAGCCGAGTTACAGGTCCAAAGTTCTGCAGTAGCCCTAGTTTTTCCTGCTTGTTATTCTGAAGGTCCCTGAAAAATTTTTAGGGCCTGTTTTAAAATCGACAGAAACTGTGTTAATACGATGATCTTTCCGGTTCTTTTTGCGTTCGAAATACTTACGACTTTGCTAATGAGTTAATTATTGTTTAGCGAGGCTCTGATACCAATGTAAGTCGATGTACAACACCCCACGACTTGCGGGGAGGCGGAATAATGAAAAACGATCTTGTTTTAGGCTTAAACATCGACTAACCGAGAATCTTTGCATAAACAATAACTAACAAGAAACCATAAAAGAGTTAACTATTATGATAAGTGATTATAGAATCGAGTCCTTCGTCTTGTCGTTCTCCACATCCTCTCCGGCCTTCTCTATGTAGTAGAAGATCCACCCGAGAGCTATACTTCAAGCTTCACCTCAAACTAGAGGTAACTAGGTTTCTTAAAGTGCTAATCCAAGTAACCTAGGTGATATAGAGTTGGATTATGGATTAAGTAGTATAATCTAATCCTTGATCTCAACACATGAGAGGGGAGAATTAGGGTTTGAAGAGAGAGAGCTTGAGGAGAGAGAAAGTGAGCAAGAGAATAGAATGAGATAATGATCTCTCATAATATATATGAAGCATTAACAATATCAAGATAAATCAAATAAATGATTTAACAACCATGCTCCATAAATATCTAATGGGTGATTCATCTCCATGAGTCATTAAGCATTTATGATGCATTAATGACATGGATGAATCACTCAAATGAGTCACTAATCTCATTCAATGCATATGCCACCTTAACCCCCAAGTCACCATCTTCTAGAAGCTTCTCGCATAATTACGAGAACGCCCCTCCTATCCGTGAAAACACGGAAAAACTTTAGACTGTATAAATCCAATATCCCGATACTAGAATCTGGCTTAAACCAAAACCGACTAGTAAAAACTGTCCGAAAGTCGTACGTGCATAAACACACGTATGCGTCCGAACCCTTGTCATAAAACCATACGACCTCTATATCGTTGCGCCTGGAGCAGGGAAACTCTCTGTGTGGGACTCTAGAGACTCGACTACTACGCTGGCAGTGGGTTTAACCACAGACCGCAAGCGGCACTAGCTGTACGTAACGGTCCCCAGGTAGATGTCGATAAGAAGGCCGATGAGGAAACCCATCCGAACTCCTACTGAGTATGATGTGCCAATCTCCGTACAGTCCGGTCTGTTCATCTAAGACTATCGCATATCGGGCCTAGGGGGTGGCAAGCGTCAGTCCCCTAATAGCGGTATAAGTCGTGTCGGAGTGAAGCCCATTACACCCTGAGAAACTACTGGAACCTACCAGCAAATCTCGCTTGCCCTGGCCAGGGACTTTGTGTAATGGCTCTCTGACACAGCGCGATATCAACCCCCAATACCAGGAGAGACGAATCCTGTCTAACCGCCACTGCCTCCATGTTCTCGAGACTACACCCAACTACTACCTGTTTGCACGACTCCTTTGAGCCGTGGTAGGGTAGCAATCTAAGAACAGTGGGACACACTCGAGACGAAGTAGCAGTGTCAAGTCTGCAGACTATGCATACTCATGTCACCTGGGAACTGTTAACTGACGACTGGTATAAAACCCAACCAACAGTTCCCTGCGAGTCATGTCCGGTGTACCCGTAACCTAACGAGCACCTGCATACCATCTCCAGTACGACGTACTGACGGCTGTGGGACAGACCATCTCCCCAACTGGGATGAGAAGTGTACACACTAGTCTACTCCGGAGTATCGATGCCCTGTCTCGATAATCCAACGACTAGGGACCTGAATAAGGATGTGCTTGTAGACTACCCAGCCCCCACTAGTGTGATTGCCATCACAACGCTGGTAGTCAAGCAAGATCCTAAGAGCTCTATCAATACGTATCCTCACATATTAAGATAGAAAAACCAAGTAGTATACTACCATGTTTAGCAAGACTGTTATATACATGTGAATATCCTAAGCTTCCATTAAGTAATATACAAACTAGTATGATACAATAATGGCCCCTAGGGCATATACACTAACAGCGAGAACTTCTCGATTCGTCTCGACTCGTAAGGAAAAGCCTTAGGAAGTGGGGATAATGACCTGTTTCCTAAGCACTGGGGCCTTGCAAGTCGGTCCGAAATGGACTCTTGCATACTATTCATGGACCACACTCTCCAAAGTCGAATCTCGACAAGGAGGGAAACAACCACTTGCAAGTCCTCTCGACTTGTAAGAGGGAAAAATCTCTTGTGAGATCCTTACGACTCTCAAGAGAAAGCACCTTTAGGAATCCTCACGATTCCTAAGGAGAAAATACACCTGCGAGATCCTCTCGACTCGTAGGGAGAAAAGTCTTTATGAGACCCTCACGGCTCATAAAGTTGAAAAGTCTTAGGCGACAGATCTGAACCTGTTGCCTAAGCCATCACTACCTCTCGAAGAGTTCAAGATGAAATGCTCTCTATCATCTACAGGCTATGCTTACTAAGGTAACATGCCGGCAACACAGAAAAGAGAAGAAAGCAGGAGATAACACAAAACAGTACAAAAGAAATGTATCTTTTATTTATAAGTTCAATTGGGTACAAGATACATCATATGAAAGAATAAAAATGGATACATGTTATTCAAGAATTAAAAATGTTAATTGGTGCAAAAACAACTATTGGGAGGGAAGCGTTTTCAATAAACCAGCCAGTTGCTCACGCACTCCCTTTAGTCCCTTTTCATGGTCTGCTGCAGCGGCCAACTCCGCTTCAACCTGAGCCCGTTGCTGCAAATAAGATGAAAGTTGCTCGTCAACGACCCGCTGAGCTGCCCCACGACTCTGCGCATCCCGCTCGATGAGGTCGAGCTTCTGCCTCAGCGTTAGCCCATCGGAAATATATCGTAGAAGGCCCTGTAAGATAGCTTTTAACTGCACAGCATTGGCATCAACCTGAGCATGCAATCGAGCAGATTCGCTTGAAATCTCTTCACATTCCTTACGCTTTAAGGCCGCTTCTTGTTCAAGATGGCGGAAGTAGGGAGTGCTCTGCTCAACCCACGTAGCCCGTTGAGAGTTCACAGCCAGGACCTCAGGTGCAGGACGTCCAAATTCGAGCTCATGCAGACAGGCCTCAATTTTCCTGCAGTGATTGACCCAAGACTCAACGACGCCCTCACTATGAAAGTTCACGAGCGTCGCCAGCATAGGATTAACCTCGGCAGCAAAATCTGCAGCAAGGGCAGGGGTCTCCGCGTCAAGCTCCTCGAGGTGATCTCTCAACATGCGCAGATTATTCGCAGCGCCTTTTGAAGATAGACGTATGGAAAAGGGGTCCGCTGGCATTATGATTCGAGACTCGAAAAAAGCTGAAGTCGGTCTCACTGCTGCAAAATAAATCATAGTCAAATAATGGTTCAAGAAATAGATAAGCTACATGAACAATAGAGTTTACTATACCAGCTGCGGCAAGTGGCAAGGCTGGGAGTACCGGTGGCGCAACTATTCTTTCGTCTCCTCCTTCAATCTGTGGTGCTGCAGTCAAAACAAAGAAGGATTAGCAACGACTTGGCTGCCCGTAAAAGAAAAGAAAAGACGTTAGCTAAAGGCTGTACTCACCAGCGCCACTAGATGAGGCAATCTCTGACTGGAAGGAGAAATGTGGGTGCAGCACATGATACAGGTGATCAAAAAGGACTCCTGCAAGGGTGTAATAATGCAATGTCAGTATATAAAATATGCTGCCTACAATGAAACCGATGGGTCACAAATCCATACCTTCCAGCATTTGGGAGGATACGAAAGAAGGCAAAGGGGCGGCCACCGTCAAAGCAGCAACTGGTAATGCTTCCTCGGGTGACACAACCTCAACGCTCACCGCAACTGCATCAGAAACAAGAGAAGTACTGTCAGAAGAGATTGAGAAGGATTGCAGAATAAAAGGGAAAGCAATAACCCAAAATCTACCTGGTGAGTCATTAGTTGAAACCGCGACAAGGGCGTCACCGGGTGCAGCGACTGCTTCACCCTCCCCTATCGGAATGGTTTCGCCGCCGGTAGCTTCATCCCCCGATTCCACGAGAATCGTCGTGATACTCGCAGCACCCGGCAACGGCAAAGAACCGCAAGGAGAAGGAGCGGCGATTAAGGTAGTCCCAGACTTCTGAGAGAGGGTAGTCATTTCGGGCTCAGGGATCGCCGTCTTCTCACCCGCCGTTTCATCTCTAATGCTTGGCCCTGCAAGATATGGTATATCAGAATTTGCGGGTTGAATAAAAAAAATAATAATAAAATATAATAAAGAGACCGAGCGCTGCATTACCTGACGATGGATTCTCAGTCGCCTCCCGAGTCGTGCGTACCGCCCGTCGATGAGCGGTAGACAGGGCGACCGGGGAGTTTTCGGAAGAAATAGCAACGGACGGGATGGCGCTCGAGCCCGCACCCTCGGCCAAGGCGGCGTTACGTTCCCTTACTGCACGCCTTTTGCTCTTCCTTTCCGCCCGGGCTGTAAGAACTGATTTTCTCAAGACCCCCGTCAAGGAGATGTTATCGTCTGCACCAAGAGCTACCTTTGGAGCCGTTATAGCGTCCGTTATAGGTTGCTTAAGCAAAGCCTCCTTTGGCAATGCTGAGGAGGCCGGGATTTCGATAACTGGCGCTAGAAGCATCGCCGCATCACCCTATGGGATTGGCACTGCACTGGGCATGACCTAAGTCGAAGTAACCCCTGCGATAAAAAAAAGGGGGTCGGATTATCCATAAGAAAGGCGAATGAAGGTGTAATGAGCCGAAATATACCAACGCCCAGCGAAGCACGAAGCCTTTCTTCCTCCTCAAAAGTCTTGAGGGAAGCCGTGAGAGCCTCTTCAGTGGAAATGCCTGTTGAAAGAAAAGTGTCGTCAAAACACGATAATATAAAATGTAATGCAATGATGAAAGGTACGATTGATGTTTACTTGATTGTGCGAGGATGGCCAGTCCCGCTTTGTGGCTTGCTAATCACTCAGAAGCTGCAATAGCAGCCTCGAGGTCGGTATCGTCCGGCGCTATGAATAGACCCTCGTTGGTCCCATATTCGCCCAAGCCCTCACTATAAGGAGCAGGAGGCTCCTGACCAAATACAATGTCGGCAGCAAGAATCGACTTCTTCTTCTTCTTCTTCTGCGAGCGAGTACCAGTCGCCGCCAATGCAAGCTTACGCTTGACGGGCACCTTGGGACGACGAGTCCCGATATCTGAACCCACGCCAGGCTCGGGAGATGCCATAATCACCGTTTCCATGGGAGCACGGGGTATCGGTAACTCAGGCCTATGATGCGGGACCTCGACCGTAGCAACTTCTCATAGAGGAGGACGGACAATAGTCCGTCGCTTTAAGGGACGTCTGGATTACCGGCTGGAGCGGTGCTCTTGCGATCAAGAAGCAATCGTTTCTCCTCCCTGATGACGGCGCCCATTGAATGTTGATACCATGCCACATACACATTCAGGGCCTTAGGAACACAGCTCGGCTCACTAATGAAAAAGTTGGACCCTGTGTTCAGGCACATAAAATGATGCAGCGCGCTTCGCATTCCCTCTTCGGTAGCAACAGGTTCGGCCAAGAAAGCCTCAAGAGGAACACCCTAATTATAGCTCAGCTGTTGGGCGAAACGATGCGGGTTGTATCTCATGAATAACGCCGCATCATTTTGTCTAAATACAAGAAAGCACGGCCTGATAGAGTACAAATGAAGAATCTCCCGAGCTTTCAACAAAGAGGCCCCGTCTTTAAAAATGTCTTGCAATGGCAGCACCGCTCTTGAAGATTTTTGGCCGACGGTCAAAATCTTATCAGTAAAAGACATACCATTTCCAACCGTGCGTGGACGAAGGAGTAAACCCCTAGCTTCCCGCGGTGACGGACTTACGATGGAGGCATCGACCAGCCACATTATCTGAGGGAACTTGCATCTACCATAAAAGGAAGGTCTTCTGTGGATGCCGAAGACCCCGAGCGCGTGCAACTCAAACCATGAGGTGAAATAATGCATTGAAAAGTTGGCAGACTGCACCCCCGGCTCAGTAGTATCCACTGCCAGGCTGAGGCCGTGATACAGGTGGGCTAGCCCAGCAATCCCTACGGCCACTTGTATCCCGGCAACCATTCGATGCGCGGGGTAGAAGACAGAAGGCCTCATATAGCGAGGGTGCATGGAAAGCACGAACCAGCTTAACCATAAACCAAGAAACCCTAAAAAGAACGCTTCCTCATCGACGTCCGGAGCGGCAATTTCTGAGAAGGGAACGATCACGACGTTTGGAAGAAAGAAATCCTTTTGATCGGCTTCCAATACTGGTCGACGATCTAAGCCAAAGCCGAAAGGATCATCAAGTTTAGAAAACTTTTCACCTTGTCGCGATAAAACTTCCGCACGGAGAAAGCGAGCGATAAAATCCGTAAAGCTGACCCCCCGGCCTCCGGATTCAAGAAAGAGGCTCTCATACATATTCAACACCTTTATCAGACTTGGGAACTGGTGCTGAATGGCGTTCTCTGGGATAAGACCCATTACCACTGATTTGGTGGCAAAAACATACTCATCCGGAGGAAGCAGCTCCTCGTAGTGCTCTCCCCTAACTGGTAAACCAGGGACCTCGGCAAATTCCTCCAAGGAAATGGAAACCACTCGATCCAATAGGAGGAAGGTATGGGTCGGAATGTTCCACTACTCTAAAAACGCCTTGATCCACCATGTGGGAGGAGCAGAATACTGGATTAAGGAAGCGTAGATCGCAGGATACAATCCGAGTTTCAGCAGCTGCGACTTCCGCGCAGATAAAATATATTGGGCCCACTGTAAATATCCGGCCGGGTAGCGGGGAGTTAGTCCTATGTTGTAGGGCTGTCCCCAAGGGCGCGATTCACCCTGGCATATGCGCCGCCCTAAAGTATCTAGAGCTACCGGCGGCTGCACGGGTACTGCGGCAATAGATAGCCAAAGGAGACCTTCTGAAGTCCAATTCACCTCCTCTACAGTGTAGCTTATCGGGGGTGCATCTGCATAAGGGATCGCAGAGATGGGCTCCGAGGGTGTCGCACAAGAAAAGCTCCGGCGGCCTCTGATAATTTGATCGTACCATCTACCCCATAGATGAAGATTCTTGTACTCCGAGTCATGGTCCTTAATCAGCGCGATAACATCTTGGTCTACGAGCACTTTAGGGAATCCACCTTCTGAGCGGACAAACGGGAAGGAAGTATCGAAAGACATGTCACCTGTGCGAAAAGGAACAAAAGTCCACCGTCAGTGCTATAATTTAAAATTCTGTCACTGGATACATTAAATATGTACCACACTACAATGCAGTGAAAAGGGACCAAAGGGGACCCACATAATCTAGATGACAGTTCATCATTAATAAAACAGTCTCATCATTTGATGAGACTGTCATTAAATGAGGAAATGCTCAATTGATTCTCATTTAATGAGGAATCCCTCGGGCCAGGGAGTAAATCTCCCCTTGAGAGCAGTGCTCTGTGACAGAATGACACTTGTCAAATTCTAGTGATGAGGGAATAAAAATTCCTCAAGAGCCTTGCTCTGTAAAAACGATGGAATAACCATCAGAAATTTAAAATAAGAGTTTTAATGAATTAAAAATTCTGAAATCTATGAACAAACTCTAAGAGTTCTTCATGAGCAAAGCTCTGTTCATTCATGGGCTAAGAAACCCCAAGAGAAATCTCTTTAGATCTATGATTCCAAGAGAGCAAAACTCTGTTAATGAAACCCTAAAAGGGTTTTCTTTAGATCAAAGATCTGTAAAGAACAAGGCTCAATTAATAGGTAAATCCCTAGATTCTTAAATAATCCATTAAAAATATTTAATCTTTACCTAAATTTTAGCAGAGTTTTGACTCTTGAAAAGTTCTTAAACTGAAGAGCTATGCTCTGAAGGAGAATAAAAATTCTCAAAAGAAAGAAGATGATCAGAATCATCTAAAGGGCCAAGGGTCCTATTTATAGGCATAAATAGTCGTTTCAACTACTGAGTTGATCCATCGGCAGAGATTCTGCCACCGCAGCACTCACGTGTGGGCCACGTGAGCGCAACGGTGGGGGGCATTTATTTCCCCCAATCAGAACAAAGCTCTGTTCAAAATTCAAATTTTGAAATGAAGCAACGCTTCAGATGCAGCGTTAAGTGCGCTGCGCCCTAGGCAGCGCATCACGTGCAAAGCACGTGTGCGCTAGCGCTAGGAGCGTTGCACTTAAGCAGTGCACCACGTGAAAAGCACATGTGCGCTACGCTCTGAGTGGCGCACCACGTGCAAAGCACGGATGCGCTAGCGCTAAGTGCGCTGCATTCTAAGCAGCGCACCACGTGCAAGGCATGGGTGTGCTAGCGCTGGAACTAAAAGCTCCCCACCGTCAGATCTAAAATCTAATAATAATGCTAAATCATTAATTAATCAGAATTAAATTCTGTTAAGGAAAGACTCCTCAAAATCTTTCCAAACAACAAGATTGTGCTCTATAAATCAGAGCACCGTTGGATCAATGATCCAATGGTGATTAAAAAATCACCAAAATATAGAATAGATTCTGTTTGAAAAGATTTCCCAATCTTGTTAATAACAAGAAGATTACCTTCTGTAAATCAGAAGACCTTGGATCAAAGATCCAACGATGGGAAATTTCCCAAATCAATTGGAGAAAAGATCTCCTTAATTGATTGAACAAATCAGCTTGCCCTATATAAAGGCCCCTAGACTTCAAGTCTAGTACAGAGAGACCTCCCCATAAGTTTCAAATAAAAAGAAAAATAGACAGAAGCATAGAGAGGAACCCCCCAATAAGCTTTGAGAGATCTCAGAAAGAAGAGCCAAGCTCTCAGAAAAAGATGAGTTTCTTCAAGGTAAAAAAAGAAGAAGAACAGAGAGATGAAATCATCTCATAATTAAAAAGAAGAAGAACTCACTTCTTTACAGATCATAGATCTACAAAGACCAAGGTCTTTTACAGAGAGATCAAAAGATCTCATCATAAAACAAAAGAAGAACATAATTCTTCTCTCTCAGATCATAGATCTACAAGACGAAGGTCATTTATAAAAGAGATCATGAACATCTCATTATAAAAGGGGGGAGAATAAGTTAATTCTCTTAGGATCACAGATCCATAAAGGCAAAGGCTTCATCAAAACAAGAGATTAAAATATCTCCTAGAACTTCTGTTCTTAAAACCATGAGACAAAGTCTCTTATAAGATTGAGAATTTAATTCTCGAAGGACAAACCGATTTAAGTTGCATAAAAGAAGAGCCTTAGCGCTCCAAATTCAAAAGAGCCTCAGCGCTCCACATCTAGCGTAAAGCGCTACATAGCCTTAGCGCTCCAATCAACAGAAGCGCACTGCACTCATTATTTGGCGCATAGCGCCAAGTGCGCCATGTGTCACTCACGTGAGAGCCACTGAACAGTTATCACTTTGCGCTCATGAACTAGTGCACTGCGCTCATGGACTGGCGCTCAGCGTCAAGCGCACCACGTGTCACTCATGTGTACGCCACTGAAATAATAGCGCGATGCGCTCATAAATTAGCGCACTGCGCTCATCATCTGGCACTCAGCACCAAGCGCGCCACGTGTCACTCACGTGTGCGCTACTCAGCAGAAGCGCACTGCGCTCTTTGACTGGCGCCAAGCGCACCACGTGCTCCTCACGTGTGCGCTGATAGAACACAAATTGTTCTTTAATAAGCCTAAATGCTAAGCACTAAAACACAGAAATACTATCAACATCCAAATCAATGTTCAGCATTGTTAAAAGGACCAAGCCCAAATAAAGTCTCAACAGCCCAAGAATAAATGTTAAACAGTTTGACTTGATTGGACTTAGCCCAAAACTGGCCATAAGTCCTCAATTCAGATTAACTGAGCCCATAAGCTCATAAATCTTTTAACAGATCTTAGTCCCAATTGGACTACAGATCTCAACCAAAATTGGTTAAAGGGTACACCTCTGAACCCCTCTGATACATATCGTTGTAATCCTTCAACGTCTTCAGAGAGGTGATGGGTCCCGACAACCATACGTTTCATAGACTATGATGTCTTTAAACTGGACTATGGGGTCCTTAAGCACACGGAATATGATGTCCTTAACCTCGGACTGTGGGGTCCTTTAAAACCCATGGACTATGATGTCCTTAACCTCGGACTGTGAGGTCCTTTAAAACCCATAGACCGAGATGTTCTTAAACAAACATTAGACCACCATGTCCTTAAACTGGTAATGGACCGCAATGTCCCTAAACTAAACAATAGAGCCCAAATGCTTTTTTGTTGGATCTAAATGATCCTGTTAAGTTGATCTTAGTCTAAAATTAGACTGACGTATCCTTAACAAACGTTTAAGTTGATCTTAGTCTCAAATGAGACTAACGTATCCTTAAACTTGGCCCAAACCCAAATCTAAGAAAGTATGGAGAAAGTACGGATTTGGACTAATCCACGCCTTATGGGAGACAACGTAAATTAGTCTCCGTATACAATCCACGGGCAACCAAAAATAAAACAAACACCCACAACACGAAGTGACCATCTGGAGAAGGAGAAAGTGGTTACCGCGATGCGTTAGCGTAATTAACTGCAGGGGCTTGCGCCTGCAGGGAAGAGCGTCCCCACAATCAAAAATCCCTCAACGAGGGGGAATCTGACAAAGTCTGCTACATCGGCCGCATCCATTTAAACCTTCGATACATGGTGTCATAAATCAACTTGGCATCTTCGGAGAGGTGGACGGATAGCACCAAATAGCATATGCACTCGAAATTCAAGCAGACGTCCCAACGTCCTGGTCGAGTCTTCCGGCGGAGAACAGGGTATATACGGTTTTGTCGTGAATGATAGCAGTCGCAATTTCTTTGTCGTTATTCTAATCCATTTATATGTCTTTACTTATTATCTTCTGTACACCACACTTATTCTTAATTGGTTTTCTTCCTTCCCTACCTTCGGCACCAGCCTAAGGTTTGGAAGAAGACTATCCAATAAGCTCAATAAGTCTACCCTCTCCTAATCCTAGGAGCCCTCAAAACCTGAGAGAATGTAAAGGGAAAGGACAACCGAATAATCTTATTCAATCTTTCCAGAACCAGAATCCATCCTCGAATCTGGAACAAGTTCCTTCGAGTTCGTATGTAACTATATGATGGATTTTTCCAATGGAAGTGGATGTTCATAGTGATACGAGGTGTTCTGGAGAAAAGCAAAAGTGATATAGAAGTGGCAATGATATATACGACACCGTGACATTCCAAAAGCCAAAGTGTTTTAAGAAGCTTCGGTTAACTTGGTTCATGAGTTTTAGTCAAGGGTCGGGTCATGGTCGCTGCTAAAAAGAGAGAGAGAAAAGAAACACTCAGCGTGCACTCTAACCTAGATAAGAATGGTTAATTACTTTATCTAATCAGGATGGTGATTAAGAGAGGTTTTGTCGATCAAAAATATTTACCGCAATCAAGAACGGTGTCGCTTGAAGCTAGCCGGTGAATACGGGTCGGTCCGCAGGGATGTGTAAATCTCCTTTAAGTTCTTACGAGTTAATTCCAAATGGTGTTTGGATTTATAATTGAACCTAAAAATTGAAGTTGTATGATACTAGGATTAGAAACTTGCTAGGATAAGGTTTAGGGAAAATTTGGTTAACAAAGATCTACATCTCTTTCCATTGCCATTAATTAAATCTATCATATTAGTGTTATGGTAAATATTTATAAAGGGGATTCGGATGATTGGGATGATTGATTCTTCCTCTAGATCCTTGTCCTTCCTTTATTAATCTTCACCCTAACCTCCATGGAAAACCTTAAAATCCGGGCCTTTAGACTACGGAATCACCGCTACCTCGAGGGTAGAAGTGCCGTAGGGAGCGGAATAAGAAGGTATGCATGGAGTTCTAATGTTCATAAAAGTTTGGCAATGAAAAGAGATGAGAGATCTTCATCTCTCAAATCCTTCCCTATTCCTAACCCTAACAAGCGAGGAAACTACTCGCTCATTGAGGGGATGAAGAAAGACATGATTTTATTAAAGAGAGAAAACATCGATTGCAAGTTAATAAAAGCTAAACTAATTTAAACTAAGGCGAGAAAATAATTTACCTATAGCAGATATGAAAAACTACAACTACTGCAAGGAAAATAACCTACTTACTTTTGATGCACTCTAACTTCAAGAAAACAGAATTTTATTCATGAGTAGAGGCATAAAAAAATACAAGGACTTGGGTTCTATTTATAGGACATAGAAACCCTAGGGCTACAGCTGATCCGCATGTCTACAATTACAAATATACCCTCAGGAAATCTTTTTAGAGCCACCTCAGAATTATGGTAAAATTTCAACCGCGCACGGGCTTCATATGGCCGCGGAACCGCGGCATGGGCGCGCTTAGGCCGCGGTTCTGCGGCCCTTTAATGTGATCAATTGATGGTTTTTTCTGGGCTTCTTCAGGTTCTTCTGGGCTTTTCATTTCTTCAGTTCATTCTCCATTTGGGCTTCTACAATGATTCCAGATCTTCAGTGAACACTTTGCAAGGGATCTTTTAACCGTTTTCCTCGCAAATTTGCGTTGCCTTGTTGATGGTGAACCGTTCTTCTGCTGGGCTTTACTAAGATCTTCCTATTTGTTGGTCAAAAATCCTTCTTTTGTGTCGTCTTTTGTGTTTTTCACTGTTTTCGCGCCAAGAACCTGTAACCTGTAACATGTAGCAGACATGGGTCAAAAGCACCTGTTTTCATTGTAAAATGCATAAGAATGGGGAATATAAAATGCAATATTATGTTATGAACAAATACCCCCAAACTTATCTTTTGCTCGCCCTCGAGAAAACTTATTATTTTATTTATTCTCGATAAAAATCTAACCTAGCCGCACTTTCGCAGGGAAACGCGATTGCACTGAGCTCGTGCAACAAGCCGTTAAACCTCTTGGTGTCCCTAGTAGGAGGAGTGTTGTCTCCTGAGGGTTTTCAGCGGATTACACCCACAAAATCCTATCAATTTGGCTTTTTGACGTTTTGTTTTCTAACTAGGTTTTCTAACAAGGAAATCTATTATCGTCGACCCGCAAATTATCCACCCATATTCTTCACACTTTCTCATTATTTAACTTAAGATTATATATGTTCTATAGAATTACTCAGCTTTCGGCATTTCTTAAGTTTTCCTTCTAGGGTTCCATCTCCACTTAGGAATTTCTATCAACTCTATTAAAAATACAAGTTATATTCTTCATTCCTTTCTCTTATCTAAACTCTAATCACATATCCCCACGTGTGTGTAAATATCACCCCTACACTTGGAAATTCAAATCAAGCAATCGTACTCTCGTCCATTGTCTAAAGCACTTATTAATTGGTGAATTTTCGCTTTGACATCCTTCATGCGACTGTTAATACTTCTTGAGGTACCAACAACCGATTACAAGATGCGTTAGCGTTTTAAAGCGTACTTCCTAGTTTTGCAACACCCAAGGCTTTTAGCAGTGGCTCCCAAACCAGTTGGTCTAAGGCACTAGGTGATGAAGCACCCTCGCTAAATATTTTTCTATTTTTACAGCCTTAAGTAATCACAAAAACCAGTGTCTATTTTTTTCTTTATTCACTTTTTTTTTCTTTTTATTTTCATTGTGCTAAGGACTTAGACAAGAGTATTTCAAGGTCTCTTCTACTAATCCAAGTTTCAAGGTGCGTGTTTGTGCATTTTGTAGGGTACATGTTTTCAGAATCTAGACTTAAGCTAGGAACTATTTTTCAAACTTATACTCTAATAAAAGTTTTAATACTTTTCCTTCGTTTCGACTTAGCCCAAGAAGTGAACCCAAAATTTGCCTATTTCTAAATAATCTACAAAGACATATACTTTCTACCGTTAAACTCTAAGAAAGGTTATTTTTAGGGTTTTTAATTTGCTAAGTCTAAGATTTAGTTTTTCCTAGCCAGTTAACCTATTTATCAAACTCAAGTCAATTAACCAGAATTGAATACATTAATTTTTATAATTTTATAATTTTTCAATTTTTATGGGTTTTTCTTTTTCTAATTTTTTTTTTTTTTTCAAAATTTCAAATTTTTATGATTTTTATATAAAGATGCAATGCAGAAATATACATATGAATGCAAAAAGGAAAAACTTACCGAACATACCCCCAAACTTACAATGGACAGTGTCCTCACTGTCATGCTGCACCAAGTGGGTTGATAATATCGGCGAGTTCCTGCTTATTATTATATTTACAAATTATATACACCCCCAAACTTATTTGAAATAAAGTTTTGAAAAAAAATGGAAATTCGAGGGTGAAGGTGGAGGAAAATCAATCGGTGTAAATCGGCTCCTGTAAAAGCAGGAGCTCCTCCGAATGGTCCGCTGAGAAGAACGGTTTCAATCGATGTCCATTGACTTTGAATAAAGTACCGTCTTCTGGATTCTCAAGATCAACCGCACCGTGTGGATAAACGGTGCGGACAACAAAAGGTCCTTTCCATCGGGACCGGAGCTTGCCGGGATGAAAATATAACCGAGTATCATATAATAAAACCTGTTGACCCGGTTTAAATGTCTTTCGCAAAAGGTTTTTATCATGAAATACCTTAGCTCGGTTCTTGGCAATCACGGCATTATCATATGCCTCATCCCGCAGCTCTTCTAGTTCATTTAACTGTAGCTTTCGGTTGCTGCCCGCATCTCCTAAAGATAGATTCAGCTCCTTAATGGCCCAAAATGCCTTGTGCTCAATTTCTACTGGAAGGTGGCAAACCTTCCCGTAAACAAGCCGGTATGGAGACATGCCAAGATCGGTCTTGTACGCAGTACGGAAAGCCCATAGTGCATCGATCAATTTTAGTGACCAATCTTTACGGTTTTTAGAAACCGTTTTCTCCAAGATTTGCTTAATTTGTCGATTCGAGATCTCGGCTTGCCCACATGTTTGGGGATGGTATGGCGTTGACAGCTTATGGGTGATAGAGTATTTGCGCATTAAGGACTCAAAAGTCCTATTGCAAAAGTGAGAACCATTATCACTTATTATCGCACGAGGGTGCCCAAATCGAGAAAAGATGTGTTCTTTTAGAAATCGAGCGACAACCTTGTTGTCATTCGTTCAACTTGGTACAGCCTCGACCCATTTTGAAACATAGTCAACAGCCAAAAGAATATACACATTTCCAAAAGAGTTAGGAAATGGTCCCATAAAATCTATACCCCAAACATCAAAAATGTCTACAACCAAAATTGGTTGGAGCGGCATTTCGTTTCTTCGCGATATCCGGCCCAAGTGTTGGCACCGGGAGCAAGTTTTGCAGTATTCGAATGCATCTTTGAAGAGTCGTGGCCAATAGAACCCACATTGCAAAACTTTCTCGGCTGTCTTCTTTAGGCCAAAGTGCCCGCCACATGCTTGATCGTGGCAAAAAGACAGCACACTCTTGACCTCATTTTCTGGCACACACCGACGAATGATTTGGTCGGAACAATATTTAAAAAGATAAGGTTCATCCCAGTAAAAATGCTTTACTTGGGACAAAAATCGAAGTTTATCTTGTTTCGACCAATCTTTAGGTATCAAGCCGGTGGCTAAGTAGTTTACAATATCGGTGAACAAGGCATCCCCAAGCGGGAGCTAGATCTTTGCCAATCGGCGGATCCACAACCATGCCAAGCATAAATATAATTATACGACGCCCAACGGCGAAGATCACCACAAAAGATAATGAAATAAGCAAGACATCAAAACCGCAAGTAGCGGAAATACCCCTCGCTCTAAGTCTCGCAATCACAAGCCTCACTAAGTCTCATTACTTATACAAATACTAGTTTGATTGATAGAGTTGACCAGATACAATATGAATAATAAATACAAGAGGGTTACGATCCAATATGTACCACCTACCAAAGCAATCACCCGAATGCAACTGTGTGCCAGCGATACCGCTACTGATCCATGCGGTCAACCTGCAAGAACTGTGGCACAACGGGGGTGAGTTGCCAACTCGTGAGTAGAAAAATATCAACAGTTAGAAATCGAATAAACAATGACTCCTAGGTCAACTGTATCATAAAGGTAATACTATGATATCTAGGGTGACCGTATCCTCATATGTGCCAACAATGTACTCAATGCCTATGAGCATGCGCATAACATCCAACAGTAATAATAAATGACTGTATGCATGTGGATCTCGTCCACGTGTCAACCGATGACACAACAACATCATGCATGTAAATATCATAAAAGCATATGCATGAAGGTATGAGGATATAAATCAACATGTGTCCCTCGCGACACATCAAAATCATGGAACCTGGGTGTCCAACATCGACACTCGAAACATCATGAAACCTGTGTCCAACATCGACACGTAAATCCTCATATCTCTCGGGCTCTGTCAGTCCGGATCAGCCCATGGGCTCCGTAAGTCCAGATCGGCCCCTATCATCTCTCGACTCCGGTCGGTATCCTCTGGATAACTTCCGAGCCCAAATACTATCACCGGTAGGTAGTGCTCCCCTGTCAGGCTCACCGTCTAACAATACGAGTTTTCTTGCCCAGGGGTACCTCACCGGGTCCACCATATACCCGCAGACGGTGCCTACCGCTCCTCGAATCGGGTTTCACATGCCAATCTCAGAACCAAGAAAACACATGGTGGACGCACTGAAATATCATATCAAAAGAAACCGGGTTTTTAAAACAATACATTCTTTCTTTTGAAATAACCACGGTTCTCAAATCTAGAATTCTAATGAAAACGGCATATCTCAATGCATATAATCGTAAAGCATGATGTATGCGACATATAACAGAAATGTAAGCATATCCGTATATCATGCAGCATGGAACAGCGATGTCAGCATGGGCATATCATCATAATGTGAGCATAGAAATATAATAGCATGATGTAGCAATTCTACTGTGTGAGTGACATAGCAATTATCGATGATGAAGTGTGTGAGACGGCCAATCTGTGTAAGTGTAATATACGCATCATCGATAATGGTGTAGGTGTACTAGCACGGATATATGAAATGCAATGAGAGTGACATGAACGTAGCATAAAGTAAATCATATGTGAATGCTGACAGGTATACGTATCTAACATGACCGAGTCGGTGAATCAATCAATCGGCATCCAGCCTCACAACATCACGTACGGTATACTCCATCGTACGGCATTCTCTAGTCAAGGGTATGGATCAGTCATCATAACACTCGTCACGTACGGTAAACCATCGTACGGCGGCATTAAACCATCAGGGATCCTATCATCCTATATGACAATGAGGGGTACGGACCTAACGTCTCCTACGTCATATCTCTCATGATTCACGACATTCTATATATATATCTATATACCTATGTCCCAGGTCACATCCATAACAAACTCATATCAGGGGACCGACAAAGGTATCAATCATCTCAATCGACTCGCATCCGTATACCAACATACCATCAAGTCATCATATCACATTGTAGGGTTCCTAGGCACCCTAATGAGGTCTCACAAGGCATCAACCATGCCAATTTCAAATTTAAACGGTGCCGAGAAACCCGACTACGGATCGTTGGCTAGAAATCTAGGCGAAAATGAAATCTAGTTAACACTTAACTAAAAGTTTAACGGAAATACAACCTTTGTAGATCCGGTGCTCCACCTCCATAGCTCCGCAACGAAGTCCCCTCGCTGTCCAAAAGAATTCCCGGGCTCTAGCGTCGGCTTCGTCGGAGAAATGGCGAGCTAGGTCGTCGATGTCCATGCCGAAGATGATCTACGTCGAAGCATCGCTAGATCAAGCTCCACCTTCACCAAGCCATGAAAACTTGTGAAGGAAACACACTCTACTACTTGGCAAGAGGTAGAGGATGAAGAAATAGGAAGTGGGTAGACTTTAGAATTGGATTTCTCACTTGTTTTCATCAATCACCATTGATGAAGTAAGCTTCTTCATGTGAAGAAGATGAAGAAGAAGAAGAAGAAAGTTATGATAAGTTAATTAAAATTGGAAAAGAAATGAATACTTATCATATTAGAACCATGGTTAGGTGTAGAGAATCAATCATGGTTAAAAGAAATGGTTAGGGTTAAGCATGAGACAAAATTGGTGACAAAGTCAAACATTCATGAAAGTTCATGAAAGAATAAAAGAAAGCCACCAATTCTTCTTATGCAAAATAATTTCCAAAAAGGAATAAATGAATAATTTAAGTAAAATGAAAACCCTACCAATCTACAACCATGGTTTAATCTTCACACAAACCCTAGTAAGCATGTATCATCAAACATGATACAAACTTGTGTACAAAAGTATATCATATATACAATGTGCACAACCCAAGTGAGAAAATCCATTTAAAGTGAACCAATACTAGTTAATGCAAAGTAATATATCAAATATATAATTATACATTAAATCATTAAATCAACACTTGATTTAACGATCCGGTCATATCGCATATAACCGACTAGTATCCTATGTATCGGTTTATCGAATCAATGCTTGAATCGATAACTAGGTTATATCGCATACAACCAGTCGACACATTCATCGCGAGAATAGAATACGGTATCACATACACGCATTATTCTCGGTCCCGCACATATCTCATATGTGCTCCTATTTCGTTTCGCTTGAGCCAGGAAACCTCTGTGTAGGACTCTAAAGACTCGTCAATACGCCGTAGCAGATGATGATCATATCAAACATCCACAAGCCGCAAGCGGTCTGCTAAACGTAACGGCCACCCGGGTATTGAGAGATCAGAAGATCTGACGAGCAAGCCCGCTCACACTCCAGTGAATCCAACCAGTAACACTACCGTACAGTCCGGTCTGATCGTCTGATATGTCGCATATCTCGCCTAGGGGTGGTAAACGTCAGACCCCAATAGCTCGATAAGTCGTGTCGATATGAGGTCTATAACAATTCGAGAAACTACTGGTAACACTTACCAGTAAATCTCAGCAACCCTGGCCAGGGATTTCCTGTTATAGCCAATCGAACACAGCGCAACATCAACCCCCCTATACCGTGAGAGACGAATCCCCTCCTATCGCTCATTGCCTCCATGTGACTCGGGACTGTACCCAAAAACCACCGTTTTGCACGCCCTCTTGGACGTCGTAAGATGGAAATCAAAGCACAGTGGGAACCACACAAGACTCTAAGACGATCTCGGGTCAACAGACTACTCTGTACCAGTGTCACCAGAGAACTGCCATCTGACATGAGGTATAATACATCTGGGAGTTCTCGGCGAGTCCGTCCAGTGTACCCAGTCTCTACTGAGCACCCGTATATCATCTCTGATGTCAAACACCAATGGATATGGGATCATCCATCGCCCATCTGTATGGGTCGAGAAGGTACACGCTAGTCTACTCTGGTATATCGATGCCCGTCTCGATACACCCACGACTAAGGACTTTGAAGGATGTACTTATAGACTACCATGTCCCCACTAGTATGATCCGCATCATAGTCCAGGAAGTCAAGTACATATCCTAAGGGCTTTACCAACATGTAACAGGGAGACAATCAATGTACACGTTAAGGTAAAGATCAACCAGATAGCATACTATCATGTCGAGCAAGAAAGTCCTCCTATATATGTCCCAGCATCCCACTACAATATACATCCTATGTACAGTAATGGCTTCTAGGGCATACATATAACTAACAATCTCCCACTTGCACTAGGGCCATCTGTAGCAGTGGTTGTAGTATCTCATACTCAACCATCCCATAAAAATCTCTCTCTAGGAACAGGCCTTTGTGAGTGGATCCGCTGTGTTGTCCTTTGAGTCTACTCTCCAAACCTCGATCTCCCTGGAGATCAACCATCTCCATGATCAGGTGACACTGCCTTAGAATATGTCTGGATTACTGATGGGACTGGCGTTCCTTGGCATAAGCCATAACTCCATTGTCACACAATGGGAGGAACTAAGGTTCATCTCATGAACTAATATACACCCAGACTATCTCTTAGGTAGCATCTTAAGTAGCGATGTATCCAGCCTTTATCGTCTAGTTTGCCACGGTATCTAGCTTGGAACTTTTCCAACATACTGTCCCTCCACTGAGGGTAAAGACAATGCCTGCGACTGACTTTCAGTCGTCTTTATCACCCTGGAACCCTTCCAATGATTCTCTCCAGGATCAATTGATACCATCTCACTACAACCAGTGAGAATCATAACATCCAATTAGATCTATCTCATAGATCACAAAACCCTGGATTTAAGGGGTATCACTTTGATCCTATATGGAGAATCATTGTGATAAGCGGAGATTGACCGAGCGTAGCATAGGAAACTCCTTCCCTATCAAGAGTATGCCATCCACGTACTCTACGAGGATCGTCACCATACTCCCTACTACCTTTTTGTTTATACAAGGTTCATCTACCATTTGATGATGTCAACTTCTTTGACTAATCCATCAAAACAGATGTTCCAACTCCGCGATGCCTGCTTTATCCTATAAAGCATCTGCACACGTTTCCGCTGCTCCCACTGTCTACGAAGCCTCTGGCTGTGTACTTATAGACGTCCTCTTCTAAAACATCATTTAGAAAAGCAGTCAAGACACCCAACCACCAGATATCGTAGTCATGGTATGTAGCCATGGCAAGTAGGATCTGGATGGACTTAAGCATAGCTACTTGAAAAGGTTTCATCATTATCCACGCCTGGTCGATGACAAAAACCTTTAACAAGTCTAGCTTTGAAAGTCTCAACTTTTCCATGTATACCAAGTAATCTTCTCAAGATAATACTTGCTCCTGATGGGGATTTAACCCTGCAGATATAGCAACCAAAGTCCATACTTTGTTGGTGTATAGGATTCCATCTCAGATCGATAAACATCCAGCCATTCTTACAGAGTCTTACTCTCGATGGCCTGCTCGAGCTAGTTGGGTCATCATCTCATGATGCAATCTCGCTCCCACTGTCATAGAGTAACCGAAGTATCTCTCAGGCGGGTGAGGAACCTCACTAGATCGGCGGAGAGGCTGTGGTTCGTTGGTAACATTGAATCCTTTGGTTCTATCAAATCATCTGCTGTAGTTTGTATAGCTGGAACCTTTCCAGTTCTACATTACAGACCTTGCCTCGAGCTTGTCCGGATTTTGCTTTTTGACGTAGGTCGGACAACCCCAAATCTTAACTAGCTTAAGACATGGGCTCTTCCCATTCCATATCACATATGAAGTGGTAAGCAACTGATTTGATTTGAACCTTGTTCAAAAGGTATGCAGCTTCTCAAGCGCATAACTCCCAAAAGGAAATAGGTAACTCAGTAGTACTCATCATAGAGCACACCTTATCACATAGGGTGTTATTGCTCCGCCCCGATATACCATCGTGCTATGGTGTATACGGAGGAGTAATGCCGAGAGAGAATCTCATTCTCCTTTAGAAAAGTCCAAGAATTTCATGCTCAAGTATTCTCCTCCTTGATCACATCAAAGGACATAATACTTATACCCGTATTTTGGTTCTCTACTTCTAACTTATATTCTGTGAATATCTCAAAAGGTTCGGACTTGTGTTTCAACAGGAACATATGTCTGAATCTCGAGAGATCATCAGAGAATGTAATGAAGTATAAAGAATCAGTCCTGGCATGTGTAGACAGGGGACCTACATACATCAACATGTATCATCCCAATAGTTCACTAACTCTTTCTCTGTTTCCAATAAACAGAGCTGGTGTCATTGTATCTTTGTGACATGACTGGCAAGTTTCACAAGATGTAAATTCAAACTGATTTAAATATGCATCTATGTGCAACTTTAGCCAGTCGGGTCGCATTGATATGACCTAGTCTACAATGCCTCAAGAAGGACTCGTTCATTTCTGAACTCTTCCTTTTGTGTGTGTTCTGTATACTAAGAACTGTAGTTTGATTTAGAACATCAATGCTTTTAGATAACGTGCCTGAACCGATCAACTTTTGATATAGGAAATGTTCAAAACATTATCCAACAATACAAAATTTTATCATTTCTTTACTAATAAAGAGATAGATACGATTTTGTATATCAGGTTCGGTATCTAATAACATTCGTTCAGAATCAATGTATTCGTAATACAGGGTGATAGTGACCAACAGACTTGGCTGCAACTCTTGCCCCGTTTTCTGCCTCATGAAACTTATCACCCGTTCTCAGTTCTCTACCTTTTCTGTAGCCCTATGTAACAGATTACATATCTGGGATCCTGATCTGGTATCACATACCCAGGACGTAAAGGATACTGAGAAACAGTTCTCTGTAATGAACACACCCGAAGATGATGCATCAGCATGCACTCTCTTCGTTTGGGCGGCACGGGAAATCTGGTATTCCCCAATTTCCTGCTCTGTCTTATAACAATTATAAGTTGGAGCGGGACCAACGTTCCCCAGCTCAGTATAACAAGCGGGTTCGGTCAATATTCCGTTTTATTATCTTGATTAAGGCGTGATATGGTCGCTACCTGGAGAGAGAGAGAAGAAAACACTCAACGTGCGCTCTGTCAAGAATAGATTGGTTATTATTTTATCTAATCAGGATGGCTCCCACTGCTTTTTATCAAATCTTCCTTCAAACCCTAAAAGGAAAGACTAGCCGGGATTAATTACACACTACAAGTTCGCCAATCTTTCAGCCAGGCCAGTGTCGGTACTTTGAGGGAGGTCCCCCGTGCTTTCGCACGAACCTAATTAATGTAAACCTCGTTTTCCCAGAGGCGTAACCTCGTTAACACCTTTCTAGACATCTACTTGATCGGCTAATTGTAATGTATAAAACTCTCTCAGGAGTAACTCTTACTCGCAGCGGGTATCGGGATCCAACTATCTCATAGAAGGTATGCAATCTCATTGCAAATTTCAACACTTGAAATTCCCGATAATATTTTGCCCTAGCGTCCTATGACGGAGGTCAACAAACCATAGGCTACTAGTCAAGTTCAACCCGTCATTTCTTGATCGAATTAAACCCACCCGCACGACCCTTGACGGAGGTCAACAAGGTCGCACGACTACCCTAACTCAATCTGCATCATATGCATAAGCAGATAAATACCAGTTAGCTACCGCACACTGCGCCTTGACAAAGGCCAACAAACGCAGCACGAATACTAACTACTACTTATCTGAAATGACGGAGGGCTACGACAGGTTTTTCTGAAAACCTACTGCGTAATGAACTTGATATCGTTGTAGGATCGAATGAATTTTGAAAATGGAGTGCTTTTGAGGCTTTTTTAGTTTTGCTAAAGGAGTCACTCCCGGTGAAGGGATCGTCGGTCCTTTCCTCGTCGAATGAGGTGCGGGATATATCATATATATCACTGTGCAAAGCAAAAACTCTTAAAAGCAATCAAAAGACAAACCGAGTGTGTAGCATCTGCCAGTTATTGCTAAAGGAGTCACTCCCGGTGAAGGAATCTCGGTCCTTTCCTTATCGAATAAGGTGCAGGATATATCACATATACCGCTGTGCAAAGCAAGAACTGTAGCTGCCTGTTTTATTTTGAAATTCGATTCTACAACATCTTAGGTTTCTTTTAATTCATTAATCACATTAATGAAGTCCCATCATTTAAATACCTAAACATCACAGATAAATACGACGTACACTTATGCCATCCGCATTCGCCTCGATGTCCCCTCGTGCACCGTTAGGTTAGGTAACTAACGACAGAGCGGGGCAGGGCTAGCGCGGGTGTAAAACATAAGAAACGTCTATATAATATATCATATATACTATATATTTATCTATCACAGAACATCACATGATCACATCACAGATATCGCAGCAGAAGAAACATATGAAATATTGGATATACTAGGACGTCCGTGTTTTCAATACGAGCCAGTATAAAACACGGATTCCACGGTCGCGATGAATAGCCAAACCCACACCCCTAGACCCCTACGAGAGCAGCAAGCAACCCTACCAATTCTAGAGTTAGGAGACCCGGACTCGACTCCTCGAGTTGGTCTCCCACTGGACTCCAGAACCCGGTTGCTTGTGCCCTCCTCCTTGGGTCTATCCTAGTGCGGAAAAGTAAATAATATACAAAAGGTGACATCTTCCGCAACCTGGAAGTGCCCCAATAAAAGAATATTACATACAAGTTTTTACATGAATGAAAATGAAAAACACTCATCTCACATAAAAAACCCCGGCTATTCAAACACGACGATCCAATATAACATATCCAGCAACACATAACATCACATGTCATCAACGTAAGTAAATATACGCATCCCAATTTTCGTTGACATATAGCAACGAAACCGGCGATATCACATATTACACTTACGGTCACAGAAAAGAAAGTGTAAAACTACAACAGTTGGAATCCGCAATCTGCATAGACATCGCATGCCTAATCAAATGAATACCTTAGACATCGCATGCCTAACTATTATAAACCCCGCATTTTAGTCTCATTATCGAAAACACTTTTCAATATCAAGTCGGGCAATTCAACAAGATTCCCGATATCCTGATCGAATGCTCGTCGCAAACTTCAGTAGGCGGCCGCACCCCCGATGCCGTCGACGAAGTGCACCAAGGCGGAACACCGCTACCGCGAGCACCCGAACGGATGCTTTCGGCGACGGGGTTCTCCTACAGTCACTTGGTCGGGGCTATGGAGTGTAGCTATCTATTAAGTTTACCCGGCGAGTATCCGCGTACGCTACGTGATTGCGACGGACTTTTGATCACATCAAAATTCCGTGGCAACCGATCAAGTGAGACTAAACTGCTATGTTTATAACATTCATTTAGTTATCACATAACTATTGTGAATTCCAATTGTTGTATCCCATTCCAGATAAATAGAAAATGTTAAACTTTTCGATCGAACATTCAAACACCCAAGTTTTCCCGATACAGATCAACACATGAAACAAGTCTAAAAACATTCTGTTCGTGCCTTAGTACCAACGGTCCAGCCGTAGAAGGGTCAAGCCAACGCCTCACATGTGGCACGCCGTACTGCCCCAAACCCGAAGGTTCAAAGGGCAGTTCAAGACGGTCACATAATCGAGTTAAGGTTTGTTGTCTTGTAGAGGGACCATCGCGTTACTTGCACTACTTAGAACGTCGTTAAACTACGGAAAAGTCCAACACTTGGAAATTTCCCGACAGGGGAAAAATTGGGTATTTATATCCGGTCGAACTTTTTAACATATTCTAAAATTTATCCGGAAGGCCACACAGACAAAATTTGATAATCCGATCGAAACACCGAATCCCCAAAACAACTCCAGAAAATTGAACTCTTGAATAAATTTTAAAAATACCCAGAGAACTCAGCACCTGAAACAATGAATTACTGTGCAAACAGTTAGGGCTGACGTCATGATTATGCCGCGGAACCGCCGCATAAGCTAGGCTTATACCGCGGTTCCGCCGCCGTTTACACTGTTCATCCAAAACTTTTTGCGCCGTAATTCTTAGATTTCCCTGCTGAGTTTTCTGCATATTTTTAATTTGGAAAAATCCACGATTTTAGAAAAAGTACAGAGAGCAAGTTTAGGTTTGGGTTTTCGGGTCGTTCGGACTTCAAATTCCGTCTAGACTTCGCCTAAGGCTCTAGCTAGGCTCTGATACCACTGTAGGGTTCCTAGGCACCCTAATGAGGTCTCACAAGGCATCAACCATGCCAATTTCAAATTTAAACGGTGCCGAGAAACCCGACTACGGATCGTTGGCTAGAAATCTAGGCGAAAATGAAATCTAGTTAACACTTAACTAAAAGTTTAACGGAAATACAACCTTTGTAGATCCGGTGCTCTACCTCCATAGCTCCGCAACGAAGTCCCCTCGCTGTCCAAAAGAATTCCCGGGCTCTAGCGTCGGCTTCGTCGGAGAAATGGCGAGCTAGGTCGTCGATGTCCATGCCGAAGATGATCTACGTCGAAGCATCGCTAGATCAAGCTCCACCTTCACCAAGCTATGAAAACTTGTGAAGGAAACACAGTCTACTACTTGGCAAGAGGTAGAGGATGAAGAAATAGGAAGCGGGTAGACTTTAGAATTGGATTTCTCACTTGTTTTCATCAATCACCATTGATGAAGTAAGCTTCTTCATGTGAAGAAGATGAAGAAGAAGAAGAAGAAAGTTATGATAAGTTAATTAAAATTGGAAAAGAAATGAATACTTATCATATTAGAACCATGGTTAGGTGTAGAGAATCAATCATGGTTAAAAGAAATGGTTAGGGTTAAGCATGAGACAAAATTGGTGACAAAGTCAAACATTCATGAAAGTTCATGAAAGAATAAAAGAAAGCCACCAATTCTTCTTATGCAAAATAATTTCCAAAAAGGAATAAATGAATAATTTAAGAAAATGAAAACCCTAACCAATCTACAACCATGGTTTAATCTTCACACAAACCCTAGTAAGCATGTATCATCAAACATGATACAAACTTGTGTACAAAAGTAAATCATATATACAATGTGCACAACCCAAGTGAGAAAATCCATTTAAAGTGAACCAATACTAGTTAATGCAAAGTAATATATCAAATATATAATTATACATTAAATCATTAAATCAACACTTGATTTAACGATCCGGTCATATCGCATATAACCGACTAGTATCCTATGTATCGGTTTATCGAATCAATGCTTGAATCGATAACTAGGTTATATCATATACAACTAGTCGACACATTCATCGCGAGAATAGAATACGGTATCACATACACGCATTATTCTCGGTCCCGCACATATCTCATATGCGCTCCTATTTCGTTTCGCTTGAGCCAGGAAACCTCTGTGTAGGACTCTAAAGACTCGTCAATACGCCGGTAGCAGATGATGATCATATCAAACATCCACAAGCCGCAAGCGGTCTGCTAAACGTAACGGCCACCCGGGTATTGAGCGATCAGAAGATCGACGAGCAAGCCCGCTCACACTCCAGTGAATCCAACCAGTAACACTACCGTACAGTCCGGTCTGATCGTCTGATATGTCGCATATCTCGCCTAGGGGTGGTAAACGTCAGACCCCAATAGCTCGATAAGTCGTGTCGATATGAGGTCTATAACAATTCGAGAAACTACTGGTAACACTTACCAGTAAATCTCAGCAACCCTGGCCAGGGATTTCCTGTTATAGCCAATCGAACACAGCGCAACATCAACCCCCTATACCGGGAGAGACGAATCCCCTCCTATCGCTCATTGCTTCCATGTGACTCTGGACTGTACCCAAAAACCACCATTTTGCACGCCCTCTTGGACGTGGTAAGATGGAAATCAAAGCACAGTGGGAACCATACAAGACTCTATGACGATCTCGGGTCAACAGACTACTCTGTACCAGTGTCACCAGAGAACTGCCATCTGACGTGAGGTATAATACCATCTGGGAGTTCTCGGCGAGTCCGTCCATTGTACCCAGTCTCTACTGAGCACCCGTATATCATCTCTGATGTCAAACACCAATGGATATGGGATCATCCATCGCCCATCTGTATGGGTCGAGAAGGTACACGCTAGTCTACTCTGGTATATCGATGCCCCGTCTCGATACACCCACGACTAGGGACTTTGAAGGATGTACTTATAGACTACCATGTCCCCACTAGTATGATCCGCATCATAGTCCAGGCAGTCAAGTACATATCCTAAGGGCTTTACCAACATGTAACAGGGAGACAATCAATGTACACGTTAAGGTAAAGATCAACCAGATAGCATACTATCATGTCGAGCAAGAAAGTCCTCCCTATATATGTCCCAGCATCCACTACAATATACATCCTATGTACAGTAATGGCCTCTAGGGCATACATATAACTAACACACATCACATATTCTTTTCATCGCATTTATATCTCACATCAAGTCAATTTATATTTGCATTCTATCCTATACATCAAGTGTCATATTACTCTAAAATTTCTACTTTTCTAAAGCAACTATATACCTATAAGTCGTGATTCACATTCACTTTTCATTTCCTTATTGCTTTCATCTCATATCTCAATACACATATTCAATCCTTCATATCATCTCTAACTATCTTTTTAACCATGTCCCTAGTTTTCAAATCTAGGTTTCTACGACTGTATCCTGTAAATCGGTTTCCATCAAAAACTTGCGGGGGTTCCTTACGCCATCCACTCGACTTCCCCCGTAGATATAGATCTACTCACATTGATCCTTTCTTGCCGAAGTCGATGACGCCATGCTCCGTCGCCTCAGAATCCACGCGAAGGTACCTACAATAATACACAATCGCAATCGCTATTAAAATCGAATCCAGAAAACCGATACGGCACACGGTGCCCTCATAGGTTAAAACCTATAGCCTACGCATACAAAAAAAAAATCAAACAACCCTTGTTGTTAACGTACAAACGCCCAACAACAAAATACAATACCAAATACCAAACCCAAGAATTCAGAATCGCAAAATACGAAAACAACACCCTAGGAAATCCACTCCCAGATTTCACCCTAGGCCAAACTAAAGGATTTTGCACAAATGGTTAGTCTATATATAACAACACAAGGCCATACACCCAAACTCAACCCAATCCTCTACGGTGTGGACGCAAATTGCGGCCACCAAGGATAAATCTGCAGCCTGGAACAGGAGTGAGGGTCTCGGGTCTTGGGGTTAGCTTCTCGGTCGCCTGCTCGCCTCTCTGTTTTTGCTAAATAATTTTTGGTGGTCTCGGGTGACTACAGATTCCCAAATACCCTCACAAACTGTTAATTTAACCGATGTCGAAAAGTTCTAAGTCGTGTTTGGGTTCTATTTTCTGTTCTAGGTCAATAAAACACCACTCAAGTCTTGTTAACAGCCATTACTCATCATCACTTCCACACAATTTCCCAAACCCTTCTCTTGAAATTTCAACAACCAACCCAAATAAACTTCTAAACTAACTAGAATACAAGAAAACTCAAAACTAACTAAATGGAAGAAGCTATACCTCATTTGGGCAACAAAAGAAAACCCTAGCTTCCTAATGTCATCAAAATCCAACTTTGCTTGCTCCATTTTGTATAGGATGAAGAGGGGGTCAACTTTTGTGAAAGGGGTTTAGGGTTTTGAGGAAGGTTTTGAGATGGTTTCATGGGATAGAGGTGGAGGGAGATGAGGTCGATGAAGATGAAGGAAAATAATGGGTGGAGTTATGGTTGCTGCCCTCTCCCATTCCTATCCTCACTCTCTCTTATTCTCACCCTCTTTCTCTCTCTCCAATCATTCTTTCTTTAACCTTTCCTCTTTTCTTTTAAAACCAAACCATATAATACCCCAAAACAACACAATAAAATAACATGTAACCAAAATGCAACATGACATGGTGCACTAGCCATGGAAAACTGTAGAAACACGGATTTGGCTTAATCGCGATTAGCAGTGCACTAATCGGGTTTTCATTTGAGCTGCATATAATTGATTTTAAAAATGCAAAATTCTATACATATATTTTTATATGAATAAATCATTTTAATCTCCAATTATTTCACAAATATTGGCATATATTTATACCTTTTTTCGAAAACCCCAATTTCGCAAATCGGGCAGTTTTCGGGAAATATATTATTTTAATATTAAATACAAAAAATAATATTTTATATTTTCTTAAATGTTACAATCTTCACCCCTTAAAGAAATTCGGTCCCCGAATTTAAATTTAAACCCCCAAATACTTAAAACATTTCAGTAATCAACTCAAATCGACGGGGCTCCGAAATCATGGAAGATATAGAAAAGCCACAGCGCATCGCGTGCGTCTGAAAACGAATATGAAACTCAAAATCGAACTCCGTCAAGCGTCACGCAAAATCATCGGATTTGCACGCATATTATCAGAGTTACAATGAAGATACTGATCTCGAAATCCACTACTGAAATCCAATATACACTAGTCAAATACTAAAATACGTGTATAGTATGCGTCCTTGAAAATCTATTAAAACCGAATAAAGAACATGCAAAAAGCTTTTCTGAATGGCCGCGTGATGCGTAACTCATGGCACAAGCGACGGACGCTAATTGTAAAGTAATAAATATACATTCATATATGTTTTGCTAAATATGTGTTCCGCCATTTCTAAAATATCCTAAAAGGTTTTCCTTTTTAACGTTCGTGTCGCTCACGGACACGTAAGAAATAGCGAGACAATAGCTCCTTTTTGAAAACCTCTTGTTAAACTTTTTAAATGCATGCAAAGTACTCAGGTACTGTCCTCAGATCAGTCTTGTTCGGCTACTTCATAATATAGTGCCTAGCATGAAAACAAGGTGCTCAAGAGCAAAATCAGCCTCGATAGGCGTATCCAACAATCACGTGCGTCTGGTGCGCACGGAAATCAAATCCAATCCAAGTGACACAATATGCACAAAAACAAAACTAAGTGCAAGGGTGTGCACGAAAACATCTGTCCAGTGCAACGGGTGTGCACGACAATAATATCGAGTGCATCTATAGAGCACGAAAATCTCAATCCAGTGCAACTTGTTAGTTATATGTATGCCCTAGAGGCTATTACTGTACATGAGATGTATATTGTAGTGGATGCTGGGACATATATAGGTAGGACTTTCTTGCTCGCTTTATCTTAACATATATACTTACTGTCTCTCCGTTACATGTTGATAAAACCCTTAGGATGTGTACTCGACTTGCAGGACTATGATGTAGATCATACTAGTAGGGCCTGGGTAGTCCATGAGTACATCCTTCAATGTTCCTAGTCATGGGAATATAGAGACGGGGCATCGATATTTCAGAGTAGACTAGCGTATATCTTCCCTACCCATGTGATGGGCGATGGATGATCCCATATCCATTGGTGTTTGACATCAGAGATGGTATGCGGGTGCTCAGTGGTGACTGGGTACACTGAACGGACTCGCCGAGAACTCCCAGATGGTATTATACCTTACATCGGATGGCAGTTCTCTGGTGACACAGGTACAACTTAGTCTGTTGACCCGAGATCGTCATAGAGTCTTGTGTGTCTCCCACTGTGCTTTGATTTCCACCCTACCACGGCTCTACTGAGTCGTGCAAATAGGTGGTTTTTGGGTATAGTCCCGATTCACATGGAGGCAATGAGCGATATGAGGGGATTCATCCCTCCCGGTATTGGGGATTGATGTTGCGCTATGCTCGACTGGCCATAACTGGAAATCCCTGGCCAGGGTTCCGATGATTTACTGGTAAGTGTTATCAGTAGTTTCATGCTTGTTATGGACCTTACATCGGCATGACTTATCAAGCTGCTGGGGTCTGACGTTTACCACCCCTAGGCGAGATATGCGACATATCAGACGAACAGACCGGACTGTGCGGTAAGTGTTATTGATTGGATTCGCAGGAGTGTGAGCAGGCTTGCTCTTTGATCTTTTGATCGCTCAATACCCGATTGGCCGTTATGTTTAGCAGACCGCTTGTGGCTTGTGGGTGATTGATATGATCACCACCTACTGCCGGCGTATTGACGAGTCTTTAGAGTCCTACACAGAGGTTTCCTGTCTCAAGCGAAACGAAATAGGAGCGCATATGAGATATGTGCGGGACCGAGAATAATACCAGTATGTGATACTGTATTCTATTCTCGCGATTTGTATCATCGGACGGTTATATGAGATATAGCCGGGTTACCAAATCAAGTGTTGATTCGATACATTGATACACTTGATATTAGTCGGTTATATGCGATATGACCGGATCATTAAATCAAGTGTTGATTTAATGATTTAATGAATAATTATATATTTGATATATTACTTCACATTAACTAGTAATGGTTCACTTAAGATTGATTTTCTCACTTGATGTGCACAAGTTGTATATGTGATATATGTTTGTGCACTTGTTTGTATCATGATTGATGATACATGCAAACATGGGTGGGTGGGTGACATACACCATGTTAATTATAATTTAGGTTTTTATTTATCTTAATTATTCAAAATGGTGGCTTCTTTTGTCATGGCTTGAAGCTTCATGAAGCTTGAAGCTTCATGAAGCTTGAAGCAACTTTGACAAAGTCCACTCATTTTGTCTTAATTAAGATATTCATTAACCAAACCATTATAATTAACTATGGTTTAGTCACTACAAAGGTTCGCTCACCCATGGTTGCATTATGATAGACTTCACTTGATTATTCATTTTAGATAGATTCATCATTATTCTTTTCTTCTTCTTCTTCTTCAAGAAGAAGAAATTGTTAGTTGTTTGTATGCCCTAGAGGCAGTATTGTACAGATGATGTATATTATATTGGATGCTTGGACATATATAGAGAGGACTTTCTTGCTCGACATGATAGTATGCTATCTGGTTTCTCTTTGTCTTAACATATATACTTGTCTCTTGATACTGTCTTATAGTTACATGTTGATAAAGCCCTTAGGATGTGTACTTGACTACCAGGACTATGATGCGGATCATACTAGTGGGGGCATGGTAGTCCATAAGTACATCCTTCAAGGTCCCTAGTCGTGGGTGTATTGAGACAGGGCATCGATATACCAGAGTAGACTAGCGTATAGCTTCTCGACCCATATAGATGGGCGATGGATGATCACATATCCATTGGTGTTTGACATCAGAGATGATATACGGGTGCTCAGTGGAGACGGGGTACACTGGACGGACTCGCCGAGAACTCCCAGATGGTATTATACCTCACGTGAGATGGCAGTTCTCTGGTGACACATGTGCAGGTTAGTCTATAGACCCGAGATCGTCATAGAGTCTTGTGTGATTCCCACTATGCTTTGATTTCCACCTTACCACGTCCATGAGGGCGTGCAAAATGGTGGTTTTTGGGTACAGTCCCGAGTCACATGGAGGCAATGAGCGATAGGAAGGGTTTCGTCTCTCCCGGTATTGGGGGTTGATGTTGCGCTGTGCTCGATTTGCCATAACAGGGAAGTCCCTGACCAAGACTGATATAGAGATTTACTAGTAAGTGTTACTAGTAGTTTCTCGACCCGTTATGAGCCTCATATCGGCACGACTTATCGGTTATTGGGGTCGACGTTTACCACCCCTAGACTTGATATGCGACATATCAGACGAGGAGACCGGACTGTACGGGAAGTGTTACCGGCAGGCTTTTACAGGAGTTGGAGCGGGCTTGCTTGTTGATCTTATGATCGCTCAATACCCGGGTGGCCGTTACGTCCAGCTAGTACCGCTGACGGCTTGTGGGTGCTTGATGTGATCATCACCTACTGCCGGCGTATTGACGAGTCCTTAGAGTCCTACTTAGAGGTTTTACTGGCTCAGGAAAAACGAAATAGGAGCACGTATGTGATATGTGCTGGACCGAGAATAATGCGTCTATGTGATACCGTATTCTATTCTCACGACTTTTTATATCGGTCAGTTATATATGATATGGCCGGGTTATCGAATCAAGTGTTGATTCGATAAGTCGATACAATAGATGTTAGTCGGTTATATGAGATATGACCGGATTATTAAGTCAAGTGTTGATTTAATAATTTAGTGTATAATTGTATATTAGATATACTAGTTTACATTAACTAACACTTGTTCACTTAAGGTTTTTTTCTCACATGTGCACAAATTTAATATATATATGTGATATATATTAAAATGTGTTTTTTTTGTATCATGGTTGTTGATACATCATTCATGTGTGTATGAGACTTACACCATGCTATTTATTATGTTGGGTTTTAATATTTAAAGTAATTACAAAATTAGTGGAGGATTAGAATAATGCATGAAGCTTGTGGAAGCTTGTGGATGCATTGACTAATTCCACTAAGTTTGTTTTTACTATGGATATTTATTAACCCAGCCATAAGGATTAGCCATGGTTATGTCTCTACATGAGTTAGTATATGATACTCACTCACCATGGTTAGCTTTCTCACTTGATCATTATCTCTTCTCATTTTATTTTCTTCATCTTTTTCCTTGAGCTAAAAAGCTCTCTAGGGTTTGATCCAAAGTGAGAAACATTGTGAGAAACTAAATTCTAAAGTGAACCCACTTCCTATTTCTCTATCCTCTACTAGAATAGCACTTTAGTTTAGGGTGTTTTCTTTACTAATTCTCTAGTTAGTGAAGTAGAACCTTGAGTTGGCATCCCTTCGACGTAGATCATCTTCGGCCTCGAAGACTTCAAGCAAGGACGCTCCTTTAGTCTCGTGAAGCCATGGAAGAGTCCGGGAGAACCACGATCGCAGCGAAGGGACTTCAATAAGGAGTTAAAGAAGTGAAGGACCGATCTACAAAGGTTGTATTTCGTATTCACTTAATCATAGATGCTATTTACCTGCATGTGAAACCCGAATTTTGTAGCAAAGATCTTGTTTAGGGTTGTTAGGCACGGCTAAAATTTTAATTGGGCTGGGTTGATGCTTTCTTAACCCTTGTTAGAGTGCCTAGTAACCCTTCAGTGGTATCAGAGCCTAGCTAGAGTATTAGGCGACGTGTATACGAAGTTAAAACTTCGAACGAACCCCGAAACGCCAAAATGAACCCCTCTGTGGACAAATTTTAAAAACTGTGATCTTTCTGAATTAAAAATGCCTAAAAAAATCAGCAGGGAAATATAAGAATTATAGTGAAAAACGAGAGCATACACTGTACAAACCGCAGCGGAATCGCGGCCGTACCGCGCTTGGGCCGCGGATCCACGGCAGTACAGAGGATTTATGACCTAATTTTTACACTATAATTTCTATTTCTGTGATTTGTATTTTCTGGGTATTTTTAAAATGACTCAAGTGTTGAGTGTTCTGGGGATTATTTTGTATTCGTTGATTCGATCAGAATATTTAATTTCGTTATTTTTTCCGGATATTTAGAAACTATTAAAATGTTCGAACGGATATCATTAACTCATTATTTCCCGACACGAAAAACTTTCAAGTGTTGAATTTTTTCTTAAGTTTAAATCTTTCGGAAAAACGTGCATGTAACGCGATGGACCCTCTAGAAGACAACAAACCTTAACTCGATTATTTGACCGTCTTGAACTGCCTTTTGAACCTTAGGGTTTGGGGCAGTACGGCGTGCCACATGTGAGGCGTTGGCTTGATCCTTCTACGGCTGGACCGTTGCTACTGTGACGTATTCTGGAATTTTTGAACTCCGCTCAAGTGTTGAGCTATTTAGTAAATCTTGTGTATTTGATTATTCGATCGGAAAGTTTAATACTGTCTATTTATCTGGAATGTGATACAATATGTAGAATTCATATAGTTAGACTTGAAATGCGAAGTATGTGATATTTCGGATTTACGATCTCTAAAGAGATTGTGGATTCCAAATGTTGTAGTTTTACACTTTATTTTCTGCGACCGTAAGTGTAATATGTGTTATCGCCGGTTTCGTTGCTATATGTCAATGACGATTGGGATGCGCATATTTACTTACGTTGATGACATGTGATGTTATGTCTTACTGGATATGTTATATTGGATCGTCGTGTTATGAATAACCGGGTTTTTTAATGTGAGATGAGGGTTTTTATTTTCATTCATGTAAAATTAAATGTATGTAATATTCTTTTATTGGGGCACTTCCAGGATGAGTTTGATTTCACCATTTGTATAATATTTACTTTTCCGCACTAGGATAGACCCAAGGAGAAGAGCACAAGTAACCGGGTTCTAGAGTCCAGTGGGAGACCAACTCAAGGAGTCGAGTCCGGGTCTCCTAACTCTAGAATTGGTAGGGTTGCTTGACGCTCTCGTAGGGGTCTAGGGGTGTGGGTTTGGCTATTCATCGCGATCATGGAATCCGTGTTTTATAGAGGCTCAAAATAAAACACGGACATCCTAGTATATCCAATGTTTCATATGTTTCTTCTACTGCGATATCTGTGTAAGTCCATGCTACCTCTCCCGGTACTTTCGGGCATGCGGAATTTGATAAAAAACGATTTACTTAGAGGTGGTAACATGGACTCAAAACCCGGATCTTTGTTAAACATCTAACTAACAACCTAACTATGAGTTGCTAACTACTCGGTTAGGGGGTTATACCTTTCTTTTTCTCGAACTCCTTAGTCTTCAAGCTTCGATGGTCGTCCGAATCGGCTTCTCCCCGTCATCTCCTTGCGCCGAAGATAGATCCACCTGAAAGCTTCAACCTTTGGCTCCTTCTTCGAACTTTGAAGAAACTAGTTCACTCGGTTTGCTAAACCTTGTGAACTAGAGTGAGTAGAAAAGAGTTTGTATGGGATTTTATCTATGGTTCTTGGTTCTCAACTCATGAGACAAATGAACCATAGAATCAAGAGAGGGAGAGCAAGAGGAGGAGATGAGAGCTCAAGAACAAGAGAGAGAATGAGCAAGAAAGAATGAGAGAAGACTTTTCTCTCTTGGCTCTCATAATCCAAAACCATCATCACAAAAATAATAATCAAGTATTGTGTAAAATGGTTCAGGTCAAAATGGCTAAATCATTTCATGCACTCATTTCTCACAAAAGAAACAAGCAAGTAAAATGTCTTTGCCATGAAATGATAGCCATTGTCATCATGATGGTCAACTAGTCCAACCTAGTCAACCGGTCAACAAAGTCAACAAGTCAACAAAGTCAACCCCTCAACAACCATGTCACCACAATACTTAATTAATATTATTGTTAATCATATATCATATTCTCATTAGGGTTGACCAAAAAGTCAATAGTCAACAGTCAACGGTCAACAACCCTAATGAGAATCCTCTGCCTCTGTCTCTCCGTCAACTGTGCATACACACCCGCATCCGCGTTCCGAGAAACACGAATACATACTGGATAAATCCAATCGCAAAAGGTACACTAGAATCTGGCTTAAACCAAAGCCCGCTAGTGTAAACTGTCCGGACACTGTACGTGCACAAGTGCACGGATGTGACCGAACCCTGTCGCAAAACCATGCGACCTGTTGCAAAGCCATGCGACCTCTACTCTTTTGCATAAAGGCGAATAGCTTTCTGTGTGGGACTCTAAAGACTCGACACTACGCTGGCAGTGGGTTTAACCACAGACCGCAAGCGGCACTAGCTGTGCGTAACGGTCCCCAGGTAGATGCCGACAAGAAGACTGACGAGGCGAAACCCATCTGAACTCCTACTGAGCCTGAATGTGACATTCTCCGTACAGTCCGGTCTGTTCGTCTGATACATCGCATGGCGGTCCTAGGGGGTGGTAAACGTCAGTCCCCCAATAGCGATACAAGTCGTGTCGGAGTGAAGCCCAAAACACCCTGAGATAACACTGGAAGCCTACCAGTATATCTCGTTTGCCCTGGCCAGGGACTACTCGTGTAATGGCTCTCCTAGACACAGCGCGATGTCAACCCCCAATACCGGGAGAGACGAATCCTGTCTAACCGTCACTGCCTCCAAGTGCTTCGGGACTGCACCCAACTACCACCTGTTTGCACGACTCCTTTGAGCCATGGTAGGGTAGTAATCAAAGTACAGTGGGAACACACTCGAGGCGAAGTGACAGTGTCAAGTCAGCGGACTAAGCTGTACTCATGTCACCAGGGAACTGATAACTGAAGATAGGCATAATACTAACTAGTTAGTTCCCGACGAGTCCTGTCCAGTGTACTCGTAACCCAACGAGCACCCGCATACTATCTCAAGTACGATGTACCGACGACTGTGGGACAGACCGTCTCCCACACTGGGATGAGAAGCGCATGCGCTAGTCTACTCCGGAGTATCGATGCCCTGTCTCGATAGTCCTGCGACCAGGGACCTGCATAAGGATGTGCTTATAGATTACCCAGCCCCAGTAGTGTGACTGCCATCACAACGCTGGTAATCAAGCAAAGATCCTAAGGGCTCCACTAATGTGTATAGGCGATATACTAAAATAAACACATGTACACATTGAAGTAGAAACAAACCAAGTAGCATACTACTATTTTGAGCAAGATTGTATATACAAGGTGAATATCCCAAGCTTCCATTAAGTAATATACAAACTAGTATGATACAGTAATGGCCTCTAGGGCATATACTCTAACAATCTCCCACTTGCACTACGGCCATGTACTGGCGTATCGAAGACCTATCATCTCGATCAGCCACTCGAACTGAGTCTGGGGCAAGGCGTTGGTGAATGGATCTGCAGTGTTATCTTCTGAAGCGACTCTCCGAACCTCGATCTCCTGGCGATCCACGATCTCCCTGATCAGGTGATACCGCCTCAAGATGTGTCTGGATCTCTGATGGGACCTGGGTTCCTTCGCTAAAGCTATAGCCCCGTTGTTGTCGCAATACAGAGGTATTGGATCAACAATGGACGGAACCACCTGAAGCTCTTTCAAGAACTTCCTCATCCAGACAGCTTCTTTTGCGGCATCAGATGCAGCGATGTATTCTGCTTCCATCGTCGAGTCTGCAACGGTTTCCTGTTTGGAACTCTTCCAACACATCGCCCCTCCATTGAGGGTAAAGACAAAACCCGACATGGACTTAGAATCATCCTTGTCACTCTGGAAGCTGGAGTCAGCAAAGGCCTCGATCTGGAGGTCTTTTCCGCCATACACCAAGAACATCTCCTTAGTCCTTCTGAGGTACTTAAGAATGTTCTTTACTGCTATCCAGTGTTTCTCCCCAGGGTTTGACTGATACCGGCTTACCACACTGAGAGCAGAAGCTACATCCGGTCTGGTACACAACATCGCATACATTATAGAGCCTACCGCAGAAGCGTAGGGTATAATAGACATGCGATCCCTCTCCAAATCAGTCTTGGGAGACATCTCTTTAGAGAGGGTGATCCCGTGACAAGCCGGTAGGTTACCGCGCTTGGAATCTTCCATCCTGAATCTTTTCAGTATGGTGTCGATGTACCTGGACTGTGAAAGTCCTAATATCCTGTTGGATCTATCACGATGGATCCGGATCCCCAGGATGTATAAGGCATCACCCAGGTCTTTCATGGAGAACCTGTGTGACAAGAACCCCTTGACAGATTGTAGCATAGGAATGTCATTTCCTATTAAGAGAATGTCATCCACGTACAAAACGAGGAATACTACAGTTCTCGCTACAAATCTACAATAGATGCATGGTTCATCTGGATTTTTGATAAAGCCAAATTCCTTGACCGTCTCATCAAAACAGATGTTCCAACTCCGCGATGCCTGCTTTAGTCCATAGATGGACTTAAGCAACTTGCACACCTTTCCGCTGCTCCCACTCTGAATGAAACCCTCTGGTTGGTCCATATAGACACACTCCTCTAAATTTCCATTTAGAAAAGCGGTCTTTACGTCCATTTGCCAGATCTCATAATCGTGGAAGGCAGCAATGGCAAGAAGGATCCGAATGGATTTCAGCATAGCCACTGGAGAAAAGGTTTCGTCATAGTCCAAGCCAGGTCTTTGACGGAAACCCTTTGCAACAAGTCTAGCTTTATAGGACTCAACCTGTCCATCTACACCAATCTTCCTTTTGAAGATCCACTTGCATCCTACGGGTTTTACCCCGTCTGGAGCAATGTCCAACGTCCATACTTTGTTGGTGTACATGGACTCCATTTCGGTCCGCATTGCATCCAGCCATTTTACTGAGTCAACGCTCTGAACGGCCTGCTGGAAGCTAGTAGGCTCATCATAATCTATGATGCAATCCTCTCTATCCCCGTCTATGAGAAAACCATAGTATCTCTCGGGCGGATGAGACTGCCTACTACTCCTGCGGAGCGGCGTAGGAATGTCCTGTTCTTTTGAACCCTCTGGTTCTACTAAACTTTCAGTAATAGTCTGTGGTTCTGGAATTTCTTCCAGTTCTACTGCGCTCCCACTTATTTCCTTTTCTAAGAACTGGTGTTCTAGAAAGTGGGCATTACGAGAAACAAGGACTTTTTGTTCCTCTGCGTGGTAGAAAAGATACCCCCTGGTGTTCTTTGGGTATCCCACAAACTTGCACAGTACTGAGCGTGCCTCGAGTTTGTCCGCATGCTGCTTTTTGACAAAAGCTGGACATCCCCAGATCTTCAGATATTGAAGATAGGGTTTCTTCCCACTCTATAACTCATAAGGTGTGGTAGGCACAGTCTTAGTGGGAACTCGGTTCAAAAGGTATGCAGCTGATTCTAGCGCATACCCCCAGAATGATCGCGGTAACTCAGCGTTACTCATCATGGACCGTACCATATCCAATAGGGTTCAGTTCCGTCTCTCCGATACACCGTTATGTTGCGGAGTGTATGGAGGAGTAAGCTGAGAGAGAATTCCGTTCTCTTTTAAATAGTCCAGGAACTCGGCACTCAAGTATTCACCATCTCGATCCGATCTTAGGATCTTGATACTTTTGCCGGTTTGTTTTTCCACTTCATTCTCATATTCCTGGAATTTTCCAAAGGCTTCGGACTTATGTTTCATTAAGAAGACATAACCGTACCTTAAAAAGTCATCCGTAAAAGTAATGAAGTAAGAAAAACCGCTTCGCGCATGTGTAGACATTGGACCGCACACGTCGCTGTGTACGAGTCCCAAGAGCTCGCTCGCTCTTAGTCCGTGTCCAGTGAACGGAGTCTTTGTCATCTTTCCTTTGAGACAGGATTGACAAGTGGCATACGATTGATATTCGAACGCATTCAAATATCCTTCTGTATGTAACTTCGTCAACCTTCTCTCATTGATGTGACCCAGTCTACAATGCCACAAGAAAGTCTGATTTATTTCCGGAGACTTTCTTTTGTGTGTATTCTGGACATTGAAAATCTTTGGTTGGTTTAATACGTATATACCATTGCTTAATGTACCTGACCCAATCAAAACTTGATTAAGGTGAATGTTTACAACATTACTTACAAACGCAAATTCATAACCTTCTTTAGAAACTAAAGATACAGAAATGATATTACAAGTTGCGTTGGGTACAAAAAAGCAATTACGCAAAACCAAAACATGTCCATCTGACATTCCCAGGTGATAGTCCCCCACGGCTTTAGCATCCATGCTAGCTCCGTTCGCAACTCTGAGGGTCATGTCACCTGCTTTCAAAACACTACGGTTTCTCAATGCCTGCAAAGAATTACAGATATGAGATCCTGATCCGGTATCCAATACCCAGGAAGTAGAGTTTATTGAAAGACAGTTTTCAATAACATACACACCTGAAGCTGAAGCTGCAACCTGCTTCAATTCCTGTGTTCTGGCCTTCCAGGCCCTGCAATCATTCTTCCAGTGTCCTTTTTTATGACAATAGAAGCATTTTTCCTTATCCACAAGCTTCCCCGCTTTCTTTGTTGCTTTAGCTTTTCCCTTCGTATCCACTTTACTAACACCGCCTCTTGGTTTGGCGGGGGCTTTCTTCTTCTTTCCCTTGGCTTTTGCCTTGGACCTAGAAGAAGATGATCCTCCTACAAACAAAGTGGATGTTTCCCTACCTTTCTGTAGGGTGCCCTCTGCGCTCCTCAGCATGTTGAGGAGCTCTGAAGGTTCAACTTCTTTTTCTTGTAAGTTGAAATTCAGTATAAACTGGGCGTAAGTGGAAGGAAGGTACTGGAGAACTAAGTCCGTATAGAGATCACTCTCCAATGTGGTCCCTAGGTCCGCGAGCACCTCAATGTAGCCGATCATCTTAAGCACGTGTTCTGCTACTGATGATCCGACGGCCATCCTTGCCGAAAATAACTTTTTCGACGCTTCGTATCTTGCGATACGAGATTGCTCTCCATACAGTTCTTTTGTATGAAGAAATATGGATTCCAAGTCCATATTCTCGTGCCTCCTCTGATGTTCATTGTCCATAGAGGCAAGCACGAGGCACTTGGCCTTCGCACAGTCTAGTTCCCAGGTCTTACGGATTTCCTTATCCGCGACGCTGGTTTTGGGACCTGGGACAGGGGGAGCTTTGGTGGTAAGAAGATACCCCAGCTTGTCGTAAGTGATTGCCATCTTGACATTCCTGAGCCAATCTTTGTAGTTTGGCCCTGTCAGTATGTTTTTATCTAGAAGTAACTTAAGTCCAGTCATGTCGATTGGTCGCTGCAATTAGGAGAGAGAAGAAACACTCAGCTTGATGCTCTTGCAAGTTTAGAATGGTTTTTAATTTGTCTAAACAGGATGGCTCCCACTGTTTCTCGAATCCCTCCTCAAACCAAAAAGGAAGAATTAGTCGGGATCAATCCCACCGCACAATACTTGCTTAACCGTTCAGCCAGGCCAGTGTCGGTACTTCGAGGGAGGTTTTCCAACGCTTTCGCGAAGTTCCTTAATTAAATAACCTCTTTTCCCTGGGGGCGTAGCCCCGCTAACACCTTTCTAGACACGTACTAGGTTTATAGCATTGATCGTTTAGTGAGAAATTTCCCGAGGAGTAGCATATACTCACAGTAGGATCGGGATCCAAATATCATCGCGTGACGAAACTGAAGGAATCCTACCAGAATCATCACACTCCAAATGGTATGCAACACTAGCAAGTTTCAGTTCTTTTGAAACTCCCGATGTGGATTTTTGCCCCATGCTCTTATGACCTTGGCGTGAGGTCAAAATGTCATAAGTCACATGTCAAGTTCTTCCCATCATTATCCAGGTTAATTTGAATCCACCCTTACCTACCCTTGACGTAGGCCAAAATGGTAGTACGGCTGTCCCAAACCAAAGCATTCTATCTATGCAACAGATAAATATCCGGCAGCTACCAATCACTATGCCTTGGCGTGAGGTCAAAATACATAGCTTGAATACTACCGAATATTTAACTGAAATGATAGAGGGCTACGAATGGTTTTGGCAAAACTGTGAACGTAGTGAACTTGATATAATCGATAGAACGAGATAGCTTTTAAAAGGAGTGGCTCAAGCTCCGCATTTAAAAGTTAGTTTTGAACAGAACCGAGTGGTTTTCCGAAAGTGTTCCAACGATTTTAACTTGGTTTATTTTCTTGCATTAGTTCTTTTAATGCGTGATATTCTTGCATTAGTTCTTTTAATGCGTCCCATCATTTAATCCTACAATTGCAGAAAACAACCAAAATATGACGTACGCTTATGCCATTCGCATTCGCCACGGGGCCCCGTCATTACCCGTTAGGTTACTTAACTAACGATAGAGCGGGGGCTGGGCTAGCGCGGCTGTAAAACATAAGCAACGCCTAAATAATATCATATATAGATATATTACAATGATAGCCATTTCAGATCACAGATGAACACATTGGATATACTAGGAAGCTGCAATTCGTACGAGCTTGTAACGAAAAGCAGATTACACGGTCGCGGTGAATAGCCAATACCCCACCCAAGACCCCTACGGGTGCGGCAAACTACCCGCCAAGTACCCGAAGCGAAGCAACCTCCCTCAACTCCGTGAGTAGGCCACTCGGCACTTCGGCATACCCGGTAGTTTGTGCACCCCCTCCATGGGTCTATCCTAGGAGCAAAAACAGTAAAAAGAAATTATACAATGATGGCTACAACCCCGACCCGGTTGTGCGGCCATACAAATAATTATTACATCAATTTACAAATTTACATGAAATGAAAGAAAAGAAAACTCTCGTCTCACAACCCCCGGCTATTCACCCGCGACAATCCAACATATTCATATACATATTCCAGCAACATTACAGATCACAGATTTGTATAACCCCCACTAATCGATATATAGCGATTAGCAGACGTTCAATACAAATATCACATTACAGAAAAAACCCGTCAGCTAAAGTCTTTTAGAAGTTCGATCAAAAATACGGATTTTCAGGACCCCAAAAATAAAATTTTCGTTCTGGAAAATCTGGACAGAAAATATATATTCCAAAAATCCTAAAATACCCCTATAAGCAAACTGCAAAGAAGAAACCCCATGACCGAGTCAACTCGGCTACGGTTCCGCGGCGGGAGCAAGCTCCCGCCGCGGAACCGCGGCGCTTTGATCGAGTTAGGGGGTCAAATTTTTGCAGTTTCTTCAGAAAACCCTGAGTCGATTTTTGGTGTATCTCAAAATTTTTTTCCAGCACTTTTAAAATCGACATAAAGTTTAAAAAACGGGGTTCGTTTTGCGACTTTTTCTTTGATCGATCTTCTAGCTACTTTGCTAACATGTTAGATAGAGTTTAACTAGGCTCTGATGCCACTGTAAGTCCATGCTACCTCTCCCGGTACTTTCGGGCATGCGGAATTTGATAAAAAACGATTTACTTAGAGGTGGTAACATGGACTCAAAACCCGGATCTTTGTTAAACATCTAACTAACAACCTAACTACGAGTTGCTAACTACTCGGTTAGGGGGTTATACCTTTCTTTTTCTCGAACACCTTCATCTTCAAGCTTCGATGGTCGTCTGAATCAGCTTCTCCCCGTCGTCTCCTTGCGCCGAAGATAGATCCACCTGAAAGCTTCAACCTTTGGCTCCTTCTTCGAACTTTGAAAAAACTAGTTCACTCGGTTTGCTAAACCTTGTGAACTAGAGTGAGTAGAGAAGAGTTTGTATGGGATTTTATCTATGGTTCTTGGTTCTCAACTCATGAGACAAGTGAACCATAGAGTCAAGAGAGGGAGAGCAAGAGGAGGAGATGAGAGCTCAAGAACAAGAGAGAGAATGAGCAAGAAAGAATGAGAGAAGACTTTTCTCTCTTGGCTCTCATAATCCAAAACCATCATCACAAAAATAATAATCAAGTATTGTGTAAAATGGTTCAAGTCAAAATGGCTAAATCATTTCATGCACTCATTTCTCACAAAAGAAACAAGCAAGTAAAAAGTCTTTGCCATGAAATGATAGCCATTATCATCATGATGGTCAACTAGTCCAACCTAGTCAACCGGTCAACAAAGTCAACAAGTCAACAAAGTCAACCCCTCAACAACCATGTCACCACAATACTTAATTAATATTATTGTTAATCATATATCATATTCTCATTAGGGTTGACCAAAAAGTCAATAGTCAACAGTCAACGGTCAACAACCCTAATGAGAATCCTCTGCCTCTGTCTCTCCGTCAACTGTGCATACACACCCGCATCCGCGGTCCGAGGAACACGAATACATACTGGATAAATCCAATCCCAAAAGGTACACTAGAATCTGGCTTAAACCAAAGCCCGCTAGTGTAAACTGTCCGGACACTGTACGTGCACAAGTGCACGGATGTGACCGAACCCTGTCGCAAAACCATGCGACCTGTCGCAAAGCCATGTGACCTCTACTCTTTTGCCTAAAGGCGAATAGCTTTCTGTGTGGGACTCTAAAGACTCGACACTACGCTGGCAGTGGGTTTAACCACAGACCGCAAGCGGCACTAGCTGTGTGTAACGGTCCCCAGGTAGATGCCGATAAGAAGACTGACGAGGCGAAACCCATCTGAACTCCTACTGAGCCTGAATGTGACATTCTCCGTACAATCCGGTCTGTTCGTCTGATACATCGCATGGCGGGCCTAGGGGGCGGTAAACGTCAGTCCCCCAATAGCGGTACAAGTCGTGTCGGAGTGAAGCCCAAAACACCCTGAGATAACACTGGAAGCCTACCAGTATATCTCGTTTGCCCTGGCCAGGGACTACTCGTGTAATGGCTCTCCTAGACACAGCGCGATGTCAACCCCCAATACCGGGAGAGACGAATCCTATCTAACCGTCACTGCCTCCAAGTGCTTCGGGACTGCACCCAACTACCACCTGTTTGCACGACTCCTTTGAGCCATGGTAGGGTAGTAATCAAAGTACAGTGGGAACACACTTGAGGCGAAGTGACAGTGTCAAGTCAGCGGACTAAGCTGTACTCATGTCACCAGGGAACTGATAACTGACGATAGGCATAATACCAACTAGTCAGTTCCCGACGAGTCCTGTCCAGTGTACTCGTAACCCAACGAGCACCCGCATACTATCTCAAGTACGACGTACCGACGACTGTAGGACAGACCGTCTCCCACACTGGGATGAGAAGCGCATGCGGTAGTCTACTCCGGAGTATCGATGCCCTGTCTCGATAGTCCTGCGACCAGGGACCTGTATAAGGATGTGCTTATAGATTACCCAGCCCCACTAGTGTGACTGCCATCACAACGCTGGTAATCAAGCAAAGATCCTAAGGGCTCCACTAATGTGTATAGGCGATATACTAAAATAAACACATGTACACATTGAAGTAGAAACAAACCAAGTAGCATACTACTATTTTGAGCAAGATTGTATATACAAGGTGAATATCCCAAGCTTCCATTAAGTAATATACAAACTAGTATGATACAGTAATGGCCTCTAGGGCATATACACTAACAATCTGTGATGTGATCATTTGATATGTTGTGATAAATACTGTATATAGTATATATGATATATTATATAGACGTTACTTATGTTTTACACCCGCGCTAGCCCTGCCCCGCTCTGCCGTTAGTTACATAACCTAACGGTGCACGAGGGGACATTGAGGCGAATGCGGATGGCATAAGTGTACGTCGTATTTATCTGTGATGTTTAGGTGAATTAAATGATGGGACTTCATTAATATGATTAACGAAAGAAAAGAATCCTAAAATATGTTGTAGAATCAAATTTTGAAAAAGGGTAGCTACAGTTTTTGCTTTGCATAGTGATATATCCTGCACCTTATTCGATGAGGTAAGAGCCGAGATCCCTTCACCGGGAGTGACCTCTTTAGCAAAATTGGCAGATGCTACAACACTCGGTTTGTTTTTGATTACTTTTGGAGTATTTGCTTTGCATAGCGATATATATGATATATCGTGCACCTTATTCCATAAGGAAAGAGCCGAGATCCCTTCACCGGGAGTGACCTTTTTAGCAAAACTATTAAAAGTCTCAAAATCACTCCACTTCAAAATTCACTCGATTCTACAACGATATCAAGTTCATTATGCAACAGGTTTTCAGAAAAACCTGTCGTAGCCCTCCGTCATTTCAGATAAGTCCTACTTAGTATTCGTGCTACGTTTGTTGGCCTGCGTCAAGGCGTAGTGTGCGGTAGCTAACTAGTATTTATCTGCTTATGTATATGATGCAGATTGGATTAAGGTAGTCGTTTGACTTTGTTGGCCTACGTCAAGGGTCGTACGGATGGGTTTAATTCAATCAAGAAATGACGGGTTGAACTTGACTAGTGCACTATGGTTTGTTGGCCTGCGTCAAGGTCATGGGACGCTAGGGATAAAAATATTATCAGGAATTTCAAGTGTTGAAATTTGCAATGAGATTGCATACCTTCTATGAGATAGTTGGATCCCGATACCCACTGCGAGTAATTGTTACTCCTGGGAGAGTTTTACACAGGACAATTAGTCGATCAAGTAGGTGTCTAGAAAGGTGTCAACGGGGTTACGCCTCTGGGAAAACGAGTTTTACTTTAATTAGGTCCGTGCGAAAGCACGGGGAACCTCCCTCAAAGTACCGACACTGGCCTGGCTGAAAGATTGGCGAAGTTGTAGGGTGTCATTAATCCCGGCTAGTCTTTCCTTTTAGGGTTTGAAGGAAGATTTGATAAAAACAGTGGGAGCCATCCTGATTAGATAAAATAATAACCAATCTGATCTTGCAAGAGCATACGCTAAAGTGTTTTCTTCTCTCTCTCTCCAGGTAGAGACCATATCATGCCTTAATCAAGATAATAATATGGATGTATTGACCGAACCTGCATGTTATACTGTGCTGGGGAACGTTGGTTCCGTTCTTTCTTATAAAAGTTATAAGACTGAACAGGATATAGGGGAATACCAGGATTCCCATGCCACCCGAATGAAGAAAGTACATGTTGATGCATTTTCTTCGGGTGTGTTCGTTATAGAGAATTGTTTCTCCATTTCCTCTACGTCCTGGGTATTAGATACCGGGTCAGGATCCCATATATGTAATCAGTTACGTGGGCTTAGGAAAGGTAGAGAACTTGGAGAAGGTGCAATTGTTGCAGCTAGAACCGTCGGGGAATATCACCTTGTATTGCCAACTGGTAATACATTGATTCAGAACGAATGCTACTACATGCCGAACCTGATATGCAACATTATATCGGTTTCTTTGTTGAGTAAAGAAGGATATAATTTTGTATTACAGGATAATGTTATGAACATTTTTCTGAACTAAAAGTTGGTTGGATTAGGCACGTTGTGCAATGGCATTTATGTTCTAAATCAATCAACAGTTCTGAGCATAACAAACAGACACAAGAGGAAGAGTTCAGAAATGAACGAATCCTTCTTGTGGCATTGTAGACTGGGTCACATCAATACGACACGACTAGCTAAGTTGCATAAGAATGGATATTTGAATCCGTTTGAATTTTCATCCTATGACACTTGCCTGTCTCAAAGGCAAGATGACCAAAACTCCGTTTACGGGACACGGAGAGAGAGTTACGGAACTCTTGGGACTGGTACATAGTGATGTATGCGGCCCCATGTCTACACATGTCAGGAATGGTTCTGCGTACTTCATTACATTCACTGACGATCTCTCTAGATTCGGATATGTGTTCTTGATGAAACACAAATCAGATGCTTTTGAGAAATTTAGAGAATATAAACAAGAAGTCGAGAACCAAACCGGAAAAAGTATTAAAATCCTTCGATCTGACCGAGGAGGAGAATACTTGAGCAATGAATTCCTGGACTTCCTAAAAGAGAATGGGATTCTCTCTCAGCTAACTCCTCCATATACACCACAACACAACAGTGTATCGGAATGGAGGAACCGCACCCTATTAGATATGGTGCGCTCTATGATGAGCACAGCTGAGTTACCTATTTCCTTCTGGGGGTATACACTGGAAACAGCTGCAGACCTATTGAATATGGTTCCGACCAAATCTGTGCCAACCACTCCATATGAGATATGGAAAGGAAAGAGACTATATCTTAATTATGTTAAGATATGGGGTTGTCCGGCATATGTAAAAAAGCAAAATCCGGACAAACTCGCGGCAAGGTCCATTCTGTGTAAGTTTATTGGATATCCCAAACATTCGCGCGGGTATATCTTCTACCAAACCGAGGAACAAAAGGTGTTTGTTTCTCGACATGCCACCTTTTTAGAAAAGGAATTTCTTGAAAAAGAGATTAGTGGCAAAGAGGTAGAACTGGAAGAGATTCCAGTAATACAGACTACGACAGAAGATTTGGTTGAACCGGAGGATTCGGTAGTTCCCAACGAACCTCAGCCTCTCCGCTGATCTAGTAGGGTTCCTGACCTACCTGAGAGATACTACGGTTTTCTCATGGATGGTGGGAGCGAAGATTGCATCATGGTTGATGATGATCCAACTAGCTTCGAGAAGGCCATCACGAGTGGGGACTCAGTGAAATGGCTGGATGCAATGCGGTCTGAGATGGAATCCATGTACACCAACAAAGTATGGACTTTGGAAGTTGCTCCTGAAGGGGTAAAACCCATTGGGAGCAAGTGGATCTTCAAGAAAAAACTTGGTGTAGATGGGAAAGTGGAGACTTTCAAAGCTAGACTTGTTGCAAAGGGTTTTCGTCAAAGACCAGGTGTGGACTATGACGAAACTTTTTTTCCAGTGGCTATGCTTAAATCCATCTGGATCATGCTTGCCATCGCTGCATATCATGACTACGAAATCTGGCAAATGGATGTTAAGACCGCCTTTCTAAACGGTGATTTAGAAAAGTGCGTGTACATGACTCAGCCAGAGGGCTTCGTAGATAGTGGGAGCAGCGGGAAGGTGTGCAAGCTGCTTAAATCCATTTATGGATTAAAGCAAGCATCGCGGAGTTGGAACATCTGCTTTGACGTCGTTATCAAAGAGTTTGATTTCGTCAAAAACGTAGATGAACCTTGTATCTACAAGAAGGTGGCAGAGAGTAAGGTTGTCTTCCTCGTATTGTACGTAGACGACATACTCTTGATAGGAAATGACATTCCTATGCTGCAATCCGTCAAGCTCTTCTTATCACAAAGATTCTCAATGAAAGATCTAGGTGATGCCTCCTGCATACTGGGAATTATGATCTATAGAGATAGATCTAAAAGGATATTGGGATTGTCCCAATCCAGGTACATTGACACCATACTAAAGAGGTTTAGTATGGAAGAATCCAAGCGTGGGAACTTACCCACGATCTCTGGACTCACTCTCTCCAAAGAGATGTCTCCCAAGACTGATTTGGAGAGAGCTCGCATGCAAGGGATACCCTATGCTTTGGCTGTAGGCTCTATCATGTACGCGATGCTATGTACCAGACCCGATGTAGCACACTCACTAAGTGTAGTGAGTAGGTATCAAGCTGATCCTGGAGAGAGACACCGGACAGCTGTGAAGAGCGTTTTCAAGTACTTGCGAAGGACTAAAGAGATGCTCTTGGTGTATGTCAACGGAGAAATCCAAGTGGAGTCCTTTACTGATTCGAGCTTCCAGATTGATAAGGACGACTCTAAGTCGCACTCGGGATTTGTCTTTACCCTTTACGGAGGGGTGGTTAGCTGGAAGAGTTCCAAGCAGGAAACCGTGGCAGACTCGACGATGGAGGCTGAATACATCGCTGCCAACGATGCTGCCAAAGAGGTTGTCTGGATCAAGAAGTTCATTACTGAACTTGGAGTGGTTCCATCGATTGAGAATCCAATACCTTTGTATTGTGATAACAATGGAGCGGTGGATTTGGTCAAGGAACCCAGGTCCCATCAGAGATCCAGGCATATTCTGAGGCGGTATCACCTGATCCGGGAGATAGTTGATCGCCGGGAGATCGAGGTCAGGAGGGTTGATACGAAGAACAACACTGCGGATCCACTCACGAATGCCATTCCCCAGATACAGTTTGAGAGACTCTTCGGGATGCTTGGTATGCAATACTACAGTAGCTGGCCCTAGTGCAAGTGGGAGATTGTTAGTTGTATGTATGCCCTAGAGGCCAGTATTGTACAGATGATGTATATTATATTGGATACTTGGACATATATAGAGAGGACTTTCTTGCTCGACATGATAGTATGCAATCTGGTTTCTCTTTGTCTTAACATGTATACTTGTCTCTTGATACTGTCTTATAGTTACATGTTGATAAAGCCCTTAGGATGTGTACTTGACTACCTGGACTATGATGCGGATCATACTAGTGGGGGCATGGTAGTCCATAAGTACATCCTTCAAGGTCCCTAGTCGTGGGTGTATCGAGACATGGCATCGATATACCAGAGCAGACTAGCGTATAGCTTCTCGACCCATATAGATGGGCGATGGATGATCCCATATCCATTGGTGTTTGACATCAGAGATGATATACGGGTGCTCAGTGGAGACTGGGTACACTGGACGGACTCGCCGAGAACTCCCAGATGGTATTATATATCACGTCAGATGGCAGTTCTCTGGTGACACTTGTGCAGGTCAGTCTGTAGATCCGAGATCGTCATAGAGTCTTGTGTGATTCCCACTGTGCTTTGATTTCCACCTTAACACGTCCATATGGGCATGCAAAACGGTGGTTTTTGGGTACAGTCCCGAGTCACATGGAGGCAATGAGCGATAGGAGAGGTTTCGTCTCTCCCGGTATTAGGGGTTGATGTTGCGCTGTGCTCGATTGGCCATAACAGGGATGTCCCTGGCAGGGCTGATATAGAGATTTACTGGTAAGTGTTACCAGTAGTTTCTCGACCCGTTATGAGCCTCATATCGGCACGACTTATCGGTTATTGGGGTCTGACGTTTACCACCCCTATACTTGATATGCGACATATCAGACGAGGAGACCGGACTGTACGAGAAGTGTTACCGACAGGCTTTTACAGGAGTTGGAGCGGTCTTGCTTGCTGATCTTCTGATCGCTCAATACCCGGGTGGCCAATACGTCCAGCTAGTACCGCTGACGGCTTGTGGGTGCTTGATGTGATCATCACCTACTGCCGGCGTATTGACGAGTCTTTAGAGTCCTACATAGAGGTTTTACTGGCTCAGGCAAAACGAAATAGGAGCACGTATGTGATATGTGCGGGACCGAGAATAATGCGTCTATGTGATACCGTATTCTATTCTCACGACTTTTTGTATCGGTCGGTTATATATGATATGGCCGGGTTATCGAATCAAGTGTTGATTCGATAAGTCGATACAATAGATGTTAGTCGGTTATATGAGATATGACCGGATTATTAAGTCAAGTGTTGATTTAATAATTTAGTGTATAATTGTATATTAGATATACAAGTTTACATTAACTAACACTTGTTCACTTAAGGTTTTTTTTCTCACTTGTGCACAAATTTAATATATATATGTGATATATATTAAAATGTGTTTTCTTTTTGTATCATGGTTGTTGATACATCATTCATGTGTGTATGAGACTTACACCATGCTATTTATTATGTTGGGTTTTAATATTTAAAGTAATTACAAAATTAGTGGAGGATTAGAAAAATGCATGAAGCTTGTGGAAGCTTGTGGATGCATTGACTAATTCCACTAAGTTTGTTTTTACTATGGATATTTGTTAACCCAACCATAAGGATTAGCCATGGTTATGTCTCTACATGAGTTAGTATATGATACTCACTCACCATGGTTAGCTTTCTCACTTGATCATTATCTCTTCTCATTTTATTTTCTTCATCTTCTCCCTTGAGCTAAAAAGCTCTCTAAGGTTTGATCCAAAGTGAGAAACATTGTGAGAAACTAAATTTTAAAGTGAACCCACTTCCTTTCTCCATCCTCTACTAGACTAGCACTTTAGTTTAGGGTGTTTTCTTCACTAATTCTCTAGTTAGTGAAGTAGAAGTTTGAGTTGGCATCCCCTCGACGTAGATCATCTTCGGCCTCGAAGACTTCAAGCAAGGACACTCCTTTAGCCTTGTGAAGCCATGCAAGAGTCCGGAAGAACCACGATCACAGCGAAGGGACTTCAACAAGGAGCTAAAGAAGTGAAGGACCGATCTACAAAGGTTGTATTTCGTATTCACTTAGTCATAGATGCTATTTACTTTCATGTGAAACCCTAATTTTCTAGCAAAGATCTTGTTTAGGTTTGTTAGGCATGGCTAAAATTTTAATCGGGCATGGTTGATGCTTTCTTAACCCTTGTTAAAGTGCCTAGTAACCCTACAGAAAGCTTTCTAGAAAATTTTCAAGTGAAGATTTAGAGTGAGAAATCCAAATCTAAAGTAAACCCACTTCCTATTTCATCATCCTCTACTACTTACCATTTAGTTTAGGGTGTTCTCTTCACAAAGTTCATGACCAAGTGAAGGAATAGCTTGAGTTTGAGTCTCCTCGACGTTGATCATCTTCGGCCTCGAAGTCAACGACCTAGCCCACTCATTTCTCCGAAGAAACCATCGCTAGAGTCCGGGATCCCGATGATTGCAGCGAAGGGACGTCAACATGGAGTTTTAGAAGGGAAGGACCGGATCTACAAAGGTTGTAATCCCTTTCACTTATTGTTAAAGTTGTTTGCTTTATAGTTTTCGCATAATCTCTAGTATACGATCTTGGTTAGGGTTGTTCGGCACGACTATTTTTTTGAATCGGGCATGGTTGATGCCTTGTAGAACCTTGTTAGAATGCCTAGGAACCCTACACAACTATCATGCACGAATGAAAATCCCAATCGAGTGCATCCGGTGTACACAAATTCACATCTCATATCATGCGTCCAACATGCGCGAAATCCCACATCAAGTGCATCCATCATGCACGAATAAAATCTGTGTCAAGTGCATCCAACATGCACAAAATCCAATATCGAGCGCCGAATATGCACAAAAATCCAATCCAAGCGCGTCAGGTTCGTAAAAAGCATCTAGTGCAGTAGCATGTGAAGGGTTTTCTACTGCACCACTACTTGGGTTTGGTAGCAACACACATGCTGTTAGTTATATGTATGCTCTAGAGGCCATTACTGTACATACGATGTATATTGTAATGGATGCTTGGACATATATAGGGAGGACTTTCTTGCTCGACATGATAGTATGCTATCTGGTTGTACTTTATCTTAACATGTACTCTGATTGTCTTTATGTTACATGTTGATAAAGCCCTTAGGATATGTACTCGACTACTGGGACTATGATGATATCATACTAGTGGGGCCACGGTAGTCGATGAGTACATCCTATAATTGTTCCTAGTCGAGGGTGTATCGAGACAAAGCATCGATGCACCAGAGTAGACTAGCGTATGTGCATCTTGACCCATATGATGGACGATGGATGATCCCATATCCATCGGTGTTTGACATCAAGGATGGTGTACGGGTGCTCAGTAAAGACTGGGTACACTGGACGGACTCGCCGAGAACTCCCAGATGGTATTATACCTCACGTCAGATGGCAGTTCTCCGGTGACACTGGTACAGAGTAGTCTGTCGACCCGAGATCGTCATAGAGTCTTGTGTGATTCCTACTGTGCTTTGATTTCCATCATACCACGTCCAAGAGGGCATGCAAAAAGGTGGCTTTTGGGTACAGTCCCGAATCACATGGAGGCAATGAGCGATAGGAGGGGATTCGTCTCTCCCGCTATAGGGAGTTGATGTTGTGCTATGTCCGATTGTCTATAACTGGAAATCCCCAGCCAGGGTTGCTGAGATTTACTAGTAAGTGTTATCAGTAGTTTCTCGAACTGTTATAGACCTCATATCGACACGACTTATCAAGCTACTGGGGTCTGACGTTTACCACCCCTAGGCGAGATATGCGACATATCAGACGACGAGACCGGACTGTACGGGAGTGTTACTGATTGGATTCACAAGAGAATGTACAGGCTTGCTTGTTGATCTTCTGAGCGCTCAATACCTTGGTGGCTGTTACGTTTAGCTGACCGCTTGCAGCTTGTGGGTGTTTGATATGATCATCACCTACTGCCGGCGTATTGACGATTCTTTAGAGTCCTACACAGAGGTTTCTTGGCTCAGGCAAAACGGAGTAGGAGCACATATGTGATATGTGCAGGACCGAGAATAATGCGGTATGTGATACCATATTGGATTCTCGCGATATGAGATATCGGCCGGGTATATGTGATATAGCCGGGTCATCGTATTAGTCGGTTATATGCGATATAGCCGGATTGTCGGATCAAGTGTTGATTCGATAATTTAATGTATAATAATATATATGATATATTAAATTACATTAACTAATATTAGCTCACTAAAAGATTCTTTTTCTCACTCGGGTAATACGTTGATATATATGAGATATATGTTAATTGTATTATTTTATATTGTTACGATAAATATTATATATGTGATATATAATATTGTAACATGATATGATAACTAATGCAACATGTTTAGTTGATATTAAACAAGGTTAGGGTTTGTTTTGGGTTAGTTCCTTCTTGATGATTCTAGAAGGTTTCTTTTTGTTTTGTGAAAGATATTTACAAATGACTCATCTTTAACTTAACCCAAACCCTCTACCCTTGGTTAATTCTATACAAAGGTTTAGCAACCATGTTTGCATTATTGATCATTATCTTCTTTCATTGTTCATCGCAAAAGTATTCTATCATCTTCTTCCTTGAGTTCCTTCTTGGAAAAAGCTTTCTAGCTTTTTGCTAAGTGATGAAAGTGAGTGAGAATATGAAAACAAATGAGAGCAAAAATCCTACTTCATCATTCTCATCTATCCTTGCCCTTTAGATGAGAGTGTTCACTTCATTTAGTGAGTGTTAGCTTGTGTTAATGAAACTTCAAGGTAGATCATCTATGTTATCGAAGATCGGAAGCAAGACTGCATCTTTCTCTTCGTGGAGCCTCTCGGGAGTCCGGAACACGATGATCGCAACGAAGGGACCTCAACACGAAGCTTAAGAAGTGAAGGACTGGATCTACAAAGGTTGTAATCCCTCTCACTTAGTGTTAAAGTGTTTAACATGCTTGTTTTCGCCTAAACCCTAGTTTAAAGATCCGGCTTTCGGTTGTTCGGCGTGGCTAAATTTTAAATCGGGCATGGTTGATGACTTGTAGACCCTTAAGCGTGTACTTAGCAACCCTACAGTGGTATCAGAGCCAAGCTAGAGCTTTAGACGAAGTCTAGGAGAAGTTTAAAGTCCGATCGAACTCCGAATACCCGGTTTATACCCGTCTTTGTACATTTTCTAAAAATGTGATTTTTTCACCATTAAAAATACTCAGAAAAACAAGCAGGAAAAACTAAGAATTACTGTGAAGTACGGCCCACTAATTCGCTCACATGACCGTGGAACCGCGGCCAAACCATGGGTTTGGCGGCGGTTCCGCGGCCAAAATTATGAATTAGTCCCTGGAACTTCATATATTTATTCTTAGGTCCTTTCTTGTCATTTTTTTCAGGTAATTTTTTAATTCCACTAAAGTGTTGAGTTTTCTAGGGTTGTATTGGGGACTCGTTGATTCAATCGGATAATTTAACTTCGTTTATTTTTTTCGGATAATTTTAGAAACTGTTAAAAAGTTCGAACGGATATCAATAACTCACTTTTTCCCCGGTCGGAAATTTTTTCAAAAGTTGGTTTTTTTTTTCTCGAGTTTAAGAACGTTCTAAGTCGTGCAAGTAACATGGTGGACCCTCTAGAAGACAACAAACCTTAACTCGATTATGTGACCGTCTTGAACTGCATCTGAACCTTAGAGTTTGTGGCAGTACGGCATGCCACATGTGAGGCGTTGGCTTGACCCTTCTACGGCTGGACCATTGGTACTGTGGCATGTGATGGATATTTTTTGAACTCCACTCAAGTGTTGAGCTATTTGGGAAATCTTGGGTGTTTGATTGTTCGATCGGAAAGTTTAAAATTGTCTATTTATCTAGAATGTGATACAATATTTGGAATCCACAGGTAGTTATGAGATAACTAATTTGAATGTTATAAATCTAGCAGTTCAGTCTCAATTGATCAAAAGTCCGTCGCAATCACGTAGTGTACGCGGATACTCGCCGGGTAAACTTAATAGACAGTGACGCCCTATAGCCCCGACCAAGTGACTGTAGGAGAACCCCGTCACCAAAAGCATCCGTTCGGGTGCTCGCGGCAGCGGTGTTCAGCCTTAGTGCACTTCATCGACGGCATCAGGGGTGCGGCCGTCTACTAAAGTTTGCGACGAGCATTCGATCAGGATGTCGGGAATCTTATTGAATTGCCCGACTTGATATTGAAAAGAGTTTTCAATAATGAGACTAAAATGCGGGGTTTATAATTGTTAGGCATGCGATGTCTAAGGAATTCATTTGGTTAGGCATGCGATGTCTAAAGAGGTTACGGATTCCAACTGTTGTAGTTTAACACTTTCTTTTCTGTGACCGTAAGCGTAGTATGTGGTGTATCCGTAAGTGTATATGCCCTATAGGCCATTACTGTATCATACTAGTTTGTATATTACTTGATGGAAGCTTGGGATATTCACAGTTGTATATACAATCTTGCTCGAAATGGTAGTATGCTACATGGTTTGTCTCTGCTTTAATATGTGCATATGTTTCTTTTAGCATATTGCTGATATGCATATTAGTAGAGCCCGTAGGATCTTTGCTTGATTACCTGCGTTGTGATGGCGCTCACACTCGTGGGAGCTGGGTGATCTTTAAGCACATCCTTATACAGGTCCTTAGTCGTTGGACTATCGAGACAGGGCATCGATACTCCGGAGTAGACTAGCGTATGCGCTTCTCATCCCAGTGTGGGAGACGGTCTGTCCCACAGCCGTCAGTACGTCGTACTTGAGATAGTATGCGGGTGCTCGTTGGGTTACGAGTACATTGGACAGGACTCGTCCGGAACTGTTGGTTGGTATTATACCTATCGTCAGTTATCGGTTCCCAGGTGACATGAGTACAGCTTAGTCCGCTAACTTGACACTGTCACTTCGCCTCGAGTGTGTTCCCACCGCACTTTGATTACTACCCTACCACGGCTCAAAGGAGTCGTGCAAACAGGTAGTTTTTGGGTGCAGTCCCGAAGCACTTGGAGGCAGTGACGGTTAGACAGGATTCGTCTCTCCCGGTATTGGGGGTTGACATCGCGCTGTGTCCATGAGAGCCATTACACGAGTAGTCCCTGGCCAGGGTAAGCGAGATATACTGGTAGGTTTCCAGTGTTATCTCAGGGTGTTCTGGGCTACACTCCGACACGACTTGTACCGCTATTAGGGGACTGACGTTTACCGCCCCCTAGGCCCGCCATGCGATGTATCAGACGAACAGACCGAACTGTACGGAGATTGTCACATACAGGCTCAGTAGGAGTTCGGATGGGGTTCACCTCGTCAGTCTTCTTATCGACATCTACCTGGGGACCGTTACGTACAGCTAGTGCTGCTTGCGGTCTGTGGTTAAACCCACTGCCAGCGTAGTGTCGAGTCTTTAGAGTCCCACACAGAGAGCTATTCGCCTTTAGGCAAAATGAGTAGAGGTCGCATGGTTTTGCGACAGGGTTCGTTCACATTCGCGCACTTGTGCACGTTTGCTGTCCGAACAGTTTATACTAGCGGGCTTTGGTTTAAGCCGGATCCTAGTATATGATTTGGGATTGGTTTTTCTCATTGTATTCATGTTCCTCGGATCACGAATGCGGGTGCGTATGCACAGTTGCTTGAGATTGAGGGAGAGGACCTTGATTAGGGTTAATGACTATTGTCATTTTATTAACCCTAATGCTTATGTGTGTGTTATAGTTAATTGATAATTAGTTTAATAATTGTGCATGGTTATGGTTGTTGACCATTTGACCTCCTTGACTTGTTGACCTAGGTTGACACTTTGACCATCATCATTTCTATTGGAAGATGCTTTTTGATCCTTGCAAATTGAAATGATAATGGTCATGTCATGATTAACCATGATAATTATCTAGCTAATTATTTAATTAAAATAATATACACATATTAGTGAGAATGGTTCATATTATTCTCATTCTATCATATCTTTTCTCTCTCTTGTTCTTCCTCTCCCTCAAGCTCTCTTCCTCTCATGTGTTGAGAAACACTTGAGCTTGAGAAAAACCCTCTCTTGATCATCTTTACTCTCATCTAGGGTTCAAGGACTAGCACTTCTTGCACCCTAGTTACTTCTAGCTTGGAGTTGAAGCCAAAGGTTGAGGCTTTCGGGTGGATCTTTCTGCGACGTGAGAAGACGACCAAGGTGACCTCCTTCCACCACTCCAAGGAGCAAGGAGAGAAGGACTTAAAGCCCAAGGTATAACCTTTCTAGCACTTAGCTAGTTTCTAGTTAGCTTTAGCAAGTTTTTGTTTAGCAAAGATCCTTCTAGCTCTAGTCCATGTTGCCAAAGCTCATAAAAATCCGATTTTTATTCCGTTTTCCGCCTCCCCGCAAGCACCGGGATGGGCAACGTGGACTTACAGTGGTATCAGAGCCTAACTAAACATAAACTAGCTAGGTAGTGAAGTGTGTCGAAGTTCGAAACGGAAAAATCGAAAAACCAAAATATCAAAACCCTAGTTTTCTGTTAAAAATTTTTCTGGTCAAAACAAAATTTGTTTTACTCCAAAAATCGTCTCAGGGTTTTCTTAAGAAGCACAGCAAACCCGGTCCAGTGAGCCGTCTAAACCGCCGCGGTTCAGCGGCAAAAGCAAGCTATTACCGCGGAACCGCCGCCGTTTTGACTCCTCACTGAGTCGAGTTTGGTGCAGTTTTCTTATGGCTTGGTTTTAGGATTTTTGAGATAGTTTATACGTGCCCAGATTTTCCAGAATAGAAATTTGTTTTTGGGGGCCTATAAATCCGTATTTTTTTCGAACTTCAATACACTTTGACTATAAGGGTTATATCTGTGATGTTTGAATGTATTGTGTAAGTGCACGGCGGCGTCCCGGCCGTCAATCCGACGGCTAAATGCGGAAGCGGTGATAAACTTTAATTTTTCTTGAACTGGCAAACCGCCGCGCACTAATACCCGGATCGAACCATTAACTAGTCCTAGCTAACTACAAGATGGGGGAGAGAGATATACCGACTGATCCGAGTCCTCCGGTCTTCTCGTCATCGTCCCGATCTCCTGCGGAAGCTCCGGTCTCCACCTCGTCGCTGGAAGTGCACCACATCGCCTACTTCTTTTACGGGCTCCCACCTCAATGCCGAGGCAACTCGGGCACGAAGCTGGCTAGTCGACGTGCCCAAGGTTTGCTGTAGAATATCTAGTGAGAAAGTCTCATTTGGGGTTCATGGAGATGCCATTTTGGTGGAGGGATGATACAAATAATTTTTGTGGAGCTATAGGATTTTTTCAATGCCAAAAGAGATAAAATCCCTCATGCCAAAAATGGGACAGCCCCCACACATATGTGGCCGGCCAATGCAAGTGAGTGGAGAGAATGGAGAGTCCCCCAAAAAAGAAAGAGGATAGCCACAACCATAATGCAAGGGAGAGAGAGAAAGGTCATGATAACAAGAGATGATTACTAACCCAAACCCACACTCCACCAACCTCATCATCAACAACCATGATGAGCCAAAAGTCAAGCCATGATCAACTTAAGAAAGTCAAGGTCAAGGAAAAGCTATCATGATACAAATATATGCAAAGTCCCCCTCCACAAATGCTTATTTGCAACAATGCAAATAAGCCCTCCTCCACCAAACTTCGGCCAATGAACGATACAAAGGAAATTGGCCGAAACGGAAATCAAACTGGCAACTCCAGAAAACTGGTCCCGTAATAAATTACAGGAAAACCCCGATACTGTGTATACACACCCGCATTTGTATTCCGACCGAAATACAAATGCAATGAGACAAAATCTACACTGTACTATACTAGGATCCGGCTTAAACCAAAGCCGGCTAGTAATATCCGTTCGATCCTGATCCGTGCAATACCGCACGTATCTGATCGAACCCTGCCATATATCCATACGGCCTGTAGTACAAACTGTCCGATACTGATCCGTGTAATACCGTATGTATCTGATCGGACCTTGCCATATCTCCATACGGCCTCTACAACTTTTCGCCCGAAAGCTGAGTAACTGAATGTGGGGGACTCTAAAGACTCGTCAACACCTTGGTTGTGGATTTAACCACTAGCACGTCAGAGGTATAAGCCAATACGTAACGGGCTACCAGGTATTGACTAAAAGGGACGTCTGTGAGCGAACTCAGCCCGACAACCCTACTGAGCCTGTCAGTGACAATATCCGTACAATCCGGTCCGTTCGTCTATGAGCATCGCATGGCGGGCCTAGGGTGTTGGTAAAAGTCAGACCCCCAAAAGCGGTACAAGTCGTGTCGGAGTGTAGCCCAGAACACCCTGAGATACTACTGGAATACCTACCAGTAAATCTCCTTGCCTCGGCCGAGGGCTTCGTGTAATGGCTCTCCTAGACACAGCGCGACCTCACCCCCAATACCGGGAGAGACGAACCCCTGAAGATACGCTCACTGCCTCCATGTGGCTCGGGACTGTACCCAACTAAAACCTGTTTGCACGACTCCTTTGAGCCGTGGTAGGGTAGTAATCAAAGTACAGTGGGAACTCACACAAGACAAATGACGATCCCCAGGTCGATGAACTAACCTGTACACATGTCACCAGGGAACTGCCATCTGACGTCTGGTATATGACCAACTAGCATGTTCCCGGCGAGTCCTGTCCGGTGTACTCATAACCCAATGAGCACCTGTATACATCTTAGGTGAACCAACTGACACCAGTGGCTTGTGAGACCGGCCACCGCCCCTCGTCGGGGTCTCGACTGTATACACTAGTCTACTCTGGAGTATCGATGCCCTGTCTCGAAACTCTCACGACTAGGGACCATTTAAGGATATGCTTATAGACTGCCAGCTCCCACGTATATGATCGCCCTCATACTGCTGGTGGTCAAGCAAGAATCCTACGGGCTCTACCAACGTGTAATAGCGACCTGTAAGGTCACCTAAAGCAGTACACGATGATAAAGGTAAACCAGATAGCATACTATCATCTCGAGTAAGATTGTCCTACCGGGATAGGTCCTCCATCAATCATTGCAATCACGTACCTGTGACCTAATAATTGACTCTGAGGGCACTATCTCCAACAATCTCCCACTTGCACTCAAGGCTAATTATTGCGATGTCGCATACTCACAGCCCGTGTGATACCGAACACCCAACTCCTCTACCAGTCAGTCTCACAAAGCCTGTTTGCGAAACTATTGCGTTCGAGGAATAGCCTCAGTGAGTGGATCCGCTTTGATGTTTCTTTCTATGTCTCTCAATATCTCATGTTCGCGGAGAAAACCATCTCCCGAAATGAGCAATACCTGTCTTAGAATGTGTCTGGATGTCTGATGGGACATAGCTCATAAATTTACTCCAAATCCAAACTTCTTAAACTGTATCGTTAACTGAACTTAATCAGTATCCTGCGCCATGCCACCCTCAGTATTGCCTTGGACCACCTGTCTAAAATACTGCCCTTCGTCAGAAGGAAAAAACTATAACTCTGACAACCTCCTTGTTGTCCAGGTCACCTTGGAAGCCTGGAATGATAACTGTCTCCCGAATGAGGCTGTCGTTATCATATCCCTAGAACATCCACTTATGTTCTAAAACTGCTTCCGACTGTTTCTCCAGGATTGGATTAATGTCATCTTATTGTATCTAGTGCAAGAACAACATCTGGTGTGGTACTTGACATCTCATGATTGACTCAATTGCCTGAGCAAGTGATCTGCCAATCATGCACATCCCTCTCCCCTTTAGTCTGTAAGAAACCTTTAGAGAGGGTGACTCCATCTTCTGCAGGTACACTACCGTGCCAGGAGTCATCCATTCTAAATACTCTTAGAATGCTGTCTAAGTACCCAGATTGGGAAACCACCCAAATCTAGATCTAAAACCATAGATCTAGTAACCAGTATGTCTAATATAAAATCCATTTCCTTTATGGAGAAACCACTGTGTGACGACCAAAGTATAACCGATCGTAGTATAGGAGTTTCTTTTCCCACTCTGTGTATGTCATCCAAATACCATGACATCACACCCTACTACCTTCTCAACAGATCCATCCCCTATTCTGATGAAGTCAAACCTATGACTGTCACATCAGAAATAGATGATCTATCTCCGCTATATCTGCTTTAGTCTATAAATAGACATAAGCCACATGTCCACCATGCTTCCGTTGCTCCCACTGACTACGAAAACCCTCTGGCAGAGTCATATAGACGTACACTTCCAAAACTAGTTTAGAACGACGCTATACTCATCCTCCCGCCGGGTCTCGCAGCCTGGAACAACAGCAATGGTAATTGTGGGTAAACAAGAACCTCCCTGTCACCGTCCTTGAGGGTACCGGAGTACCTCTCGGGTGCCTGAAGTTTCCCACCTTATCTGCGGAGTGGCCAATGGAATGTCAATCCAGATTGAATCTTTAGGTTCCTTATCAAATCTTCAGTAATCGTTTGTGGTTCCGGAATCACTTCCAGTTCTACCATACTCCCACTACTGTTTTCTGAAAAAATCCATTTTTAATAAAACTGTGGCGAGTCTAGAACAATATTGCTATTGTTCATCCAGATGGTAGAAAGTCAACCCTCGTCATAGCCTGGGTCAACCCACAAACAGCCATTACAGAAACGTGCCTTGAGTTGTCCAGTGTCTGGTTTTAAGCATAAACCGGACAACTCCCCGTACCTTAATATCGTTAAGATACGAACTGTTCTATGTCCAATATAGGACCAGAGGCACTGATTTAATTGAACCAGATCCAAATCATGCAGCTGTCTCCAGTGCATGTCAACTAAATGGAATGAGGCCGATCAGCGTTTACTCAACTTAGGAATGCTTCCAATTATGAGTAACCTGAAAGAGAAGCTAGTTCTCTTAATCATCACTATCAACTGAATACCATACACAAGTATCTACATCTTCGATCTCTTTGAAGAACCCCGATACTTGCTACACCTGGTTCTCTACTCTATTCAAATACCTATAACTTCTCAAAATTCGGACCCTGTGTTTCCATGAAACACCTGTCTAAAAACTAGAGAAGTCATAAGTAAACCGAATATAGTACGAGGACGAACCCCGCTGTCCTGATGGACCCTGGACAACATACAATACTCTGTATAAGTCCCTTGAGTCTGATTACTCATTCACTGTGTGTCGTAGGTTGAAAACTGTACTTATGGTTTAAGAAGAATTACATCGCTGTTTAATGCTCCTTACTGACATAGGTAAATGTCGTAGACATAATTTCAGAAAGGTATATCTCACTCTATAAAAATAGACGTACAGATATATCAATTTGAAATTGGTGCATAACAGCGGATATTCAAAACCAAAAATTTGCCGACCGGCAAACAGCCCAGGTGACTTCCTCAAATATCACCGATTACAACGAATCCCGATATAATGAGGATGATCACCCAATTCCTAATAACCTACTCCCACTCATCATCTGAAAAACCATACAGATGTGAGAATCATACCTGGTAAATACATACCCTGGAGTAAGTATCTAATCGGGAAATCAGTTTTCCTTTAACAGTACACAGTGAAGCTGAAACATTGAAATGTTTCGATGGGGTATCCTGGTATTCCTAGTAATGCCTCTTCCATTATCAGATTCACAACTGTAACCATATATTTCTTTGCCACCTCTCCAAATCCCTTTATATGTCTTTAGTCATTACCTTCTGCACACCCCTTAGGCCAAAAGGTTTTCTTCCTTCCCTACCGTTCGGCACCAGCCTATGGTTTGGAAAAAGACTATCCAATAAGCATAATGGGTGTACTGTCCTAATCCTAGGAGTACTCGCAATGCGAGAGAAGGTGAAGATAAAAGACAACCGAATAAATCTTATTCCTATTTCTCCTGAACCAGAATCCATCCCCGAACTGGAACAAGTTCCTTTCGAGTTTGTATATAACCATACGATGGAGTATCCAATAAACTGTGGATCTTCGTAGTGATACGGAGTATCCTGGAGAAATACAAAGTTGATTTAGGATTGGCGAAGGAATACTTGGTTTGTTCGTGAATATCAGTTGCAATTTACTTTGCCCTCTTACTAATCCCTTGCTTTGTCTGAACTTAATACCTTCTGCACACCATCGTTATGCTAATTGGTTTTCTTCATTCCCTACCGGTCGGCACCTGCCTATGGTTTGGAAGAAGACTATCCAATTTACGTAATAGGTGTACTATCTCCTAAACCAAGGAGTACTCACAACTTGAGAGAAGGTAAAAGGAAAAGACAACTGAATAATCCTATCCGTTTTCTCCAGAACCGGAAACCATCCTCGAATAAATTCCTTCGAGTTCGTATCTAACCATACGATGGTTTAGTCCAATGGAAGTGGACGTTCGTAGTAATACGGGGTGTCCTGGAGAAAAGGGTAAAAGTAGGAGTGGCAATAGGGTCTGCAACTCTGACAATCCAAAAGCCAGTGTTAAGAAGGTTCGGTCAACTTGGTCACTGAGTCATAGTCTTAGGGTCGGGTCAATGGTCGCTGCCAAAGAGAGAGAGAAAAGAAACACTCAGCGTGCACTCTAACCTAGATCAGAATGGTTACCAATTTATCTAATCTGGAAACCTCCCACTGTACCGTCAAATTCTCCTCCAAACCTGAAAGAAGAATTAGTCGGGGTCACCCGAGAAGTAAACTAACTCATCAGTGGGAATCGGGATCCAACTCTCATCGCATGATAACGTGACGGAATCCACTCACATCATCACACTCCAGATGGTATGCGCATATCTGGCAAGTTTCAGTTCTTTTGAAACTCCCGATGAGATTTCTGCCCCATGCTCTTATGACCTTGACGAAGGCCAACAAATCATAAGTCACATGTCAAGTTCTACCCGTCATTCTCCAGGTTGATTTGAACCCACCCGCACAAGCCCTTGACGAAGGCCAACAAGGCTATACGACTGTCCCAAACCAACGCATCTATCTATGCTGCAGAAAGGCAACAAGCAGCTACCATACACTATGCCTTGACGAAGGCCAACAAACATAGCATGAATACTACGTGCTACCCGTCTGAAACGACGGAGGGCTACGAATGGTTTCTGGCGAAAACCTTTAACGTAAAGAACTTGATATCGTTGAAGGAACGGATAGCTTTTTTAAAAATACAGTGACGAAAACCTTCGCTAAAGAGGTCACTCCCGGTGAAGGGATCTCGGCTCTTTCCCCGTAGAATGAGGTGCAGGATATTCCAAATGAATACCACGGTGCAAAGCAAAAGTAATCGGCTATAGTGAAGTTAATGCCCTGACGCAAACTTTCTGTCCAAGGGGTCACTCCCGGTGAAGGGATCTCGGCCCTTGCCTCGTCGACTGAGGAGCAGGATATTCCAACTGAATACCACGATGCAAAACAAAAGTGAACGCCCTTGCAATAACAGCTTTTTGAAAAGTGTTCCAACAACATCAGATTAGGTTTGTTTTTAACTTGCATTGATCTGAATCAATGCAGTCCCATCAATTGATCACACCATAAAGAACGAAAATATACTGATGTACGTATATGCCATCAGCATTCGCCACTGGGTCCCGTCATTACCCGTTAGGTTAGCTAACTAACGACAGAGCGGGGACTGGACTAGCGCGGATGCAAAACATATACAACATCTACTAATATATAAACCAATATATCATATTTCGCTCAAGGCGTGATAAAATGCAACATCACAGAAAATGTACAGCATCACAGAAACAATACAGATATCTGGGATCCCCGGGTTTCACAGAGCCACTACTGAAACCCGACGTTCCCCTGGTCGTGTGGATAGCCTGCGCAATGAAATCCTAGACCCCTACGGGCGCGGCAAGTTACCCGCCAAAACCTGAAGCGAGGCAGCCCCCTTCAGCAACGTGAATGGACCACCCAGCACTTCACGGAATCCGGTAACTCGGGCACCCCTCCTGGGTCAACCTGTACCCCCTATGAGTGCGGCGAATAGCCCGTCAATCCTAGAGTGAAGCCCCCTCCGTCCCAATGCCATGAGATGCGGGCTTGTTGCCCTCTAGAATCCGGCTATCCGTGCACTCCTCCGCGGGGCAATCCTAGTCCAGAAAGTAAAATATACATACAACGGGTACATCGACCGCAACCTGGTCGTGCCCCAAAATAATAATACAAACAGGCAGTGACGGCAGTCCACATGTCGGACGCTCGCCCAGCAATATCAAATGTACATAATACAACTACAACTGTACTAGCATTGCATCCAGGCTATCCCCCACGACCGATCCGCAACATCACAGCAAAAACAGAACATCAACGTGAAAGTCACGTTCGCAAATTCGTCTAACCGGGCTATAGCAGTTAGACAGGATTTACCGATCGAGGGACATTCACGGTCGCAGATATAATGTAAATACTGTGAAATAATGTGTTTAAAATATCCGATCAATCAAATTTTAACAAGTGGGCCCCAAAGCATTACTGTAGCTGATCAAGAAATTCTGGGCCCAATGTTATTATTCCAAAACCCCAATTTTAACCCCAGAAAGATACTGTAGAAATTTGGTGCAGGGAACCCAAAATAGTGCGGCGGAACCGCGGCCCAAAGGGGTGTTTGGCCGCGGTTCCGTGCTCCTACAGTGGAGTTGCTGCATCGAATTTTCACAGAACTCTTATTTTTTTCTAGTAGATCACTTTTCTGTAACCTGAAAAAAATTTCGACACCAAAAAATTTCAACAGAAAACTGATGTGAACAAAAATGTAGATTTTGGAATTTTGGTCGATCGGAAATGCAAAACACATTAAACAAAGCTAGACTAAGTTAATGGCGAGGCTCTGATACCACTGTAAGTGCACGGCGGCGCCCCGGCCGTCAATCCGACGGCCAAATGCGGAAGCGGTGATAAACTTTAATTTTTGCAAACTAGCAAACCGGCACCACCGCGCACTAAACACCCGGATCGAACCACTAGTCCTAGCTAACTACAAGATGGGGGAGAGAGATATACCGACTGATCCGAGTCCTCCGGCCTTCTCGTCATCGTCCCGATCTCCTGCGGAAGCTCCGGTCTCCACTTCGTCGCCGGAAGTGCACCACATCGCCTACTTCTTTTACGGGCTCCCACATCAATGCCGAGGCAACTCGGACACGAAACTGGCTAGTCGACGTGCCCAAGGTTTGCTGTAGAATATCTAGTGAGCAAGTCTCATTTGGGGTTCATGGAGATGCCATTTTGGTGGAGGGATGATACAAATAATTTTTGTGGAGCTATAGGATTTTTTCAATGCCAAAAGAGATAAAATCCCTCATGCCAAAAATGGGACAGCCCCCACACATATGTGGCCGGCCAATGCAAGTGAGTGGAGAGAATGGAGAGTCCCCTAAAAAAGAAAGAGGATAGCCACAACCATAATGCAAGGGAGAGAGAGAAAGGTCATGATAACAAGAGATGATTACTAACCCAAACCCACACTCCACTAACCTCATCATCAACAACCATGATGAGCCAAAAGTCAAGCCATGATCAACTAAAGAAAGTCAAGGTCAAGGAAAAGCTATCATGATACAAATATATGCAAAGACCCCCTCCACAAATGCTTATTTGCAACAATGCAAATAAGCCCTCCTCCACCAAACTTCGGCCAATGAACGATACAAAGGAAATTGGCAGAAACGGAAAGCAAACTGGCAACTCCAGAAAACTGGTCTCGTAATAAATTACAGGAAAACCCCGATACTGTGTATACACACCCGCATTTGTATTCCGACCGAAATACAAATGCAATGAGACAAAATCTACACTGTACTATACTAGGATCCGGCTTAAACCAAAGCCGGCTAGTAATATCCGTTCGATCCTGATCCATGCAATACCGCACGTATCTGATCGAACCCTGCCATATATCCATACGGCCTGTAGTACAAACTGTCCGATCCTGATCCGTGTAATACCGCATGTATCTGATCGGACCTTGCCATATCTCCATACGGCCTCTACAACTTTTCGCCCGAAAGCTGAGTAACTGAATTTGGGGGACTCTAAAGACTCGTCAACACCTTGGTTGTGGATTTAACCACTAGCACGTCAGAGGTATAAGCCAATACGTAACGGGCTACCAGGTATTGACTAAAAGGGACGTCTGTGAGCGAACTCAGCCCGACAACCCTACTGAGCCTGTCAGTGACAATATCTGTACAGTCCGGTCCGTTCGTCTATGAGCATCGCATGGCGGGCCTAGGGTGTTGGTAAAAGTCAGACCCCCAAAAGCGGTACAAGTCGTGTCGGAGTGTAGCCCAGAACACCCTGAGATACTACTGGAATACCTACCAGTAAATCTCCTTGCCTCGGCCGAGGGCTTCGTGTAATGGCTCTCCTAGACACAGCGCGACCTCACCCCCAATACCGGGAGAGACGAACCCCTGAAGATACGCTCACTGCCTCCATGTGGCTCGGGACTGTACCCAACTAAAACCTGTTTGCACGACTCCTTTGAGCCGTGGTAGGGTAGTAATCAAAGTACAGTGGGAACTCACACAAAATGACGATCCCCAGGTCGATGAACTAACCTGTACACATGTCACCAGGAAACTGCCATTTGACGTCTGGTATATGACCAACTAGCATGTTCCCGGTAAGTCCTGTCCGGTGTACTCATAACCCAATGAGCACCTGTATACATCTTAGGTGAACCAACTGACACCAGTGGCTTGTGAGACCGGCCACCGCCCCTCGTCGGGGTCTCGACTGTATACACTAGTCTACTCTGGAGTATCGATGCCCTGTCTCGAAACTCTCACGACTAGGGATCATTTAAGGATATGCTTATAGACTGCCAGCTCCCACGTATATGATCGCCCTCATACTGCTGGTGGTCAAGCAAGAATCCTAGGGGCTCTACCAACGTGTAATAGCGACCTGTAAGGTCACCTAAAGCAGTACACGATGATAAAGGTAAATCAGATAGCATACTATCATCTCGAGTAAGATTGTCCTACCGGGATAGGTCCTCCATCAATCATTGCAATCACGTACCTGTGACCTAATAATTGACTCTGAGGGCACTATCTCCAACATATTGAACGTCGGCTAATCGCTATATGTCGATTAGTCGGGGTTATACATATCTGTGATCTGTGATTGATACTGGTTTGTGTATATGAATGGGTTGGATTGTCGCGGATGAATAGCCGGGGTGGATGTGAGATGAGTGTTGCTTTTTCTTTCATTCATTGTAATATGTAAATTGATGTAATATTATTATTTGTTTGGCCGCACAACCGGGTCGGGGTTGTAGCCGTCATTGTATAATTCTTTTTACTGTTTTTGCTCCTCGGATAGACCCATGGAGGGGGTGCAAAAAATACCGGGTATCTCGAAGTGCCGAGTGGCCTACTCACGGTGGTGAGGGAGGTTGCTTCGCTTCGGGTACTTGGCGGGTAGTTTGCCGCACCCGTAGGGGTTTTGGGTGGGGTATTGGCTATTCACCGCGACCGTGTAATCCGCTTTTCGTTGCAGGCTCGAACGGATTGCGGATTCCTAGTATATCTAATGTATTCATCTGTGATCTGTAATTTCTATCATTGCTATATATTTATATATGATAACTATTTAGGCGTTGCTTATGTTTTACAGCCGCGCTAGCCCAGCCCCCGCTCTGTCGTTAGTTAAGTAACCTAACGGGTGATGACGGGGCCCCGTGGCGAATGCGAATGGCATAAGCGTATGTCATATTTTGGTTGTTTTCTGCAATGGTAGGATTAAATGATGGGACGCATTAAAAGAACTAATGCAAGAAAATAAACCAAGTATAAGTCGATTGGAACACTTTGAAAACCACTCGGTTCTTTTCAAAACTAAACTTTTAAACGCGGAGCTTGAACCACTCCTTTTAAAAGCTATCTCGTTCCATCGATTAGATCAAGTTCACTACGTTCACGGTTTCGCCAAAACCATTCGTAGCCCTCCGTCATTCCACATGAATGGTCAAAAAGTATTCAAGCTATGTATTTTGGCCAAAGTCAAGGCATAGTGATTGGTAGCTATTGGGTATTCATGTGCAGCATAGATAGATGCGTTGGTTTGGGACAGTCGTGCTGCCATTTTGGCCAAAGTCAAGGGTAGGTACGGGTGGGTCCAAATTAACCAGAAGAATGACGGGTAGAACTTGACATGTGACTTATGATATTTTGGCCAAAGTCAAGGTCATAAGAGCATGGGGCAAAAATCCACATCGGGAGTTTCATAAGTACTGAAACTTGCTAGCGTTGCATACCATTTGGAGTGTGATGATTCTGGTAGGATTCCTTCGGGTTTATCACGCGATGATATTTGGATCCCGATCCTACTGTGAGTATATGCTACTCCTCGGGAAAACTCTCACTTAACGATCAATGCTATAAACTTAGTAGGTGTCTAGAAAGGTGTTAGCGGGGCTATGCCCACAGGGAAAAGAGGTTACTTAATTAAGGAACTTCGCAAAAGCGTTGGAAAACCTCCCTCGAAGTACCGACACTGGCCTGGCTGAACGGTTAAGCAAGTATTGTACGGTGAGATTGATCCTGACTAATCCTTTCTTTACGGTTTGAGAAGGGATTCGAGAGACAGTGGGAGCCATCCAGTTTAGAGAAATTAAAAACCACTCTAAACTTGCAAGAGCATCATGCTAAAGTGTTTCTTTTCTCTCTCCTAATTGCAGCAACCATTCAACATGACCGGACTTAAGTTATTACTAGATAAAAACATATTGACAGGGCCAAACTACAAAGATTGGCTCAGGAATGTCAAGATGGCAATCACTTACGACAAGTTGGGGTATGTCCTTACCACCAAAGCTCCCCCTGTCCCAGGTCCCAAAACCAGTGTCGTAGATAGGGAAATCTACAAGACCTGGGAAATAGATTGCGCGAAGGCTAGATGCCTCGTACTTGCCTCGATGGACAACGAACATCAGAGGAGGCACGAGAATATGGACCTAGAGTCCATATTTCTTCATACAAAAGAACTGTATGGAGAGCAGTCTCGTATCGCAAGATACGAAGTGTCGAAGAAGCTGTTTTCGGCAAGGTTGGCTGTCGGATCATCGGTAGCGGAACACGTGCTTAAGATGATTGGCTACATTGAGGAGCTCGCGGACCTTGGGACCACGTTGGAGAATGAACTCTATACTGATTTGATTCTCCAGTCCCTTCCTTCCACTTACGCCCAGTTTATTCTTAACTTCAACATGCAAGGAAAGGAGGTTGAACTTTCCGAGCTTCTGAACATGTTGAGGAGTGCTGAGGGCACCCTACAGAAGGGTAGGGAGACATCCACTTTGTTTGTAGGAGGATCTTCCTCTTCTAGGTCCAGGGCGAAAGCCAAGGGCAAGAAGAAGAAAGCCCCCGCCAAACCAAGAGGCGGTGTCGGTAAAGTGGATACGAAGGGAAAAGGAAAAGCAACAAAGATAGCGGGAAAGCTGGTGGGGAAGGAAGAATGCTTCTATTGTCACAAAAGTGGTCACTGGAAACAGGATTGCAATGCTTGGAAAGCCAGAACACAGGATTTGGAGCGAGTTGCAGCTTCAGCTTCAGGTGTGTATGTTATTGAAAACTGTCTATCAATAAACTCTACGTCCTGGGTATTGGATACCGGATCAGGATCTCATATCTGTAATTCTTTGCAGGCGTTGAGAAAGCGTAGAGTTTTGAAGGCAGGTGACATGACCCTCAGAGTTGCAAACGGTGCTAGCATGGATGCTGAGGCCGTGGGGGACTATCACATGGGATTGTCGGATGGACATTTTTTGGTTTTGCATAGTTGTTATTATGTACCAAATGCAACCTGTAATATCATTTCTGTATCTTTATTATCTAAAGAAGGTTATGAATTTGCATTTGTAAGTAATGTAGTGAACATTCACCTTAATCAAGTTTTGATTGGGTCAGGTACATTGAACAACGGTATATACGTATTAAACCAGCCACAGATTTTCAATGTCCAGAATACACACAAAAGAAAGTCTCCAGAAATTAATAAAACTTTCTTATGGGATTGTAGACTGGGTCACATCAATGAGAGAAGGTTAACTAAGTTACATGCAGAAGGATATTTGGATTCGTTCGAATATCAATTGTATGCAACTTGCCAATCCTGTCTCAAGGGAAAGATGACAAAGACTCCGTTCACTGGACACAGAGTAAGAGCGAGCGAGCTCTTGGGACTCGTACACAGCGACGTGTGCGGTCCAATGTCTACACATGCTCGAAGCGGTTATTCTTACTTCATTACTTTTACGGATGACTTTTCAAGGTACGGTTATGTCTTCTTAATGAAACATAAATCCGAGGCTTTTGAAAAATTCCAGGAATATAAGAATGAAGTAGAAAAACAAACAGACAAAAGTATCAAGGCACTGAGATCTGATCGAGGTGGTGAATACTTGAGTGCCGAGTTCCTGGGTTAATTAAAAGAGAATGGAATTCTCTCTCAGCTTACTCCTCCATACACTCCGCAACATAACGGTGTATCGGAGAGACGGAACCGAACCCTATTGGATATGGTACGGTCCATGATGAGTAATGCTGAGTTGCCGCGATCGTTCTGGGGATATGCGCTAGAATCAGCTGCATACCTTTTGAACCGAGTTCCAACTAAGACTGTGCCTACTACACCATATCAGATGTGGTGTGGGAAGAGACCCTATCTTAATCACATTAAGACATGAGGATGTCCAGCTTTTGTAAAAAAACCGTATGCGGACAAGCTCGAGGCACGCTCAGTACAGTGCAAGTTTGTGGGATATCCAAAGAACTCCAAGGGATATTTCTTCTATTGCGAAGAGGAACAAAAAGTCCTTGTTTCTCGCCATGCCCACTTTCTAGAACACCAGTTCATAGAAAAAGAATTAAGTGGGAGCGCAATAGAACTGGAAGAAATTCCAGAACCACGAGCTATTACTAAAAGCTTGGTTGAACCAGAGGGTTCGAAAGATCAGGACATTCCCACGCCACTCCGCAGGAGTAGTAGGCAGTCTCATTCGCCCGAGAGATACTATGGTTTTCTCATTAACGGGGATAGAGAGGATTGCATCATAGACTTTGATGAGCCTACTAGCTTCCAGCAAGCCATTCAGAGCGTCGACTCGGTAAAATGGCTGGATGCAATGCGGACCGAAATGGAGTGCATGTACACCAACAAAGTATGGACGTTGGACATTGCTCCAGATGGGGTAAAACCCGTAGGATGCAAGTGGATCTTCAAAAGGAAGATTGGTGTAGATGGACAGGTTGAGACCTATAAAGCTAGACTGGTAGCAAAGGGTTTTCGTCAGCGACCTGGTTTGGACTATGACGAAACCTTTTCTCCAGTAGCTATGCTGAAATCCATTCGGATCCTTTTTGCCATTGCTGCCTTCCACGATTATGAGATTTGGCAGATGGACGTAAAGACAGCTTTTCTAAATGGACATTTAGAGCAGTGTGTCTATATGGATCAGCCAGAGGGTTTCATTCAGAGTGGGAGCAGCGGAAAGGTGTGCAAGTTGCTTAAGTCCATTTATGGACTAAAGCAGGCATCGCGGAGTTGGAACATCTGTTTTGATGAGACGGTCAAGGAATTTGGCTTTATCAAAAATCCAGATGAACCATGCATCTATTGTAGATTTGTAGCGAGAACTGTGGTATTCCTCGTTTTATACGTGGATGACATTCTCTTAATAGGAAATGACATTCCTATGCTACAATCTGTCAAGGGGTTCTTGTCACACAGGTTCTCCATGAAAGACCTGGGTGATGCCTCATACATTCTGGGTATCCGGATCTACCGTGACAGATCCAAGAGGATACTAGGACTTTCGCAGTCCAGGTACATCGACACCATACTGAAGAGATTCAGTATGGAAGATTCCAAGCGCGGTAATCTACCGGCTTGTCACGGGATCACTCTCTCCAAAGAGATGTCTCCCAAGACTGATTTGGAGAGGGATCGCATGTCTATTATACCCTACGCTTCTGCGGTAGGCTCTATAATGTATGCGATGTTGTGTACCAGACCGGATGTGGCTTATGCACTGAGTGTGGTAAGCAGGTATCAGTCAAACCCTGGGGAGAAACATTGGATAGCAGTAAAGAACATTCTCAAGTACCTGAGAAGGACTAAGGAGATGTTCTTGGTGTATGACGGAAAAGACCTGCAGATTGAGGCCTTTGCTGACTCCAGCTTCCAGAGTGACAAGGATGATTCCAAGTCCATGTCGGGTTTTGTCTTTACCCTCAATGGAGGGGCGGTGTGTTGGAAGAGCTCCAAACAGGAAACCGTTGCTGACTCGACTATGGAAGCGGAATACATCGCTGCATCTGATGCCGCAAAAGAAGCTGTCTAGATGAGGAAGTTCTTGAGAGAACTTCAGGTGGTTCCGTCCATTGTTGACCCAATACCTCTGTATTGCGACAACAACGGGGCTATAGCTTTAGCGAAGGAACCCAGGTCCCATCAGAAATCCAGACACATCTTAAGGCGGTATCACCTGATCAGGGAGACGTAGATCGCCAGGAGATCGAGGTCCGGAGAGTTGCATCAGAGGATAACACTGCAGATCCATTCACCAAGGCCTTGCCCCAGACTCAGTTCGAGCGGCTGATCGAGATGATAGGTCTTCGATACGCCAGTACATGGCCTTAGTGCAAGTGGGAGATTGTTAGTGTATATGCCCTAGAGGCCATTACTGTATCATACTAGTTTGTTTATTACTTGATGGAAGCTTGGGATATTCACAGTTGTATATACAATCTTGCTCGAAATGGTAGTATGCTACTTGGTTTGTCTCTGCTTTAATATGTGCATGTGTTTCTTTTAGCATATTGCTGATATACATATTAGTAGAGCCCTAAGGATCTTTGCTTGATTACCAGCGTTGTGATGGCGCTCACACTCGTGGGAGCTGGGTGATCTTTAAGCACATCCTTATACAGGTCCTTAGTTGTTGGACTATCGAGATAGGGCATCGATACTCCGGAGTAGACTAGCATATGCGCTTCTCATCCCAGTGTGGGAGACGGTCTGTCCCACAGCCGTCAGTACGTCGTACTTGAGATAGTATGCGGGTGCTCGTTGGGTTACGAGTACACTGGACAGGACTCGTGGGGAACTATTGGTTGGTATTATACCTATCGTCAGTTATCAGTTCCCAGGTGACATGAGTACAGCTTAGTCCGCTGACTTGACACTGTCACTTCACCTCGAGTGTGTTCCCACTGCACTTTGATTACTACCCTACCATGGCTCAAAGGAGTCGTGCAAACAGGTAGTTTTTGGGTGCAGTCCCGAAGCACTTGGAGGCAGTGACGGTTAGACAGGATTCGTCTCTCTCGGTGTTCGGATGGGGTTCACCTCGTCAGTCTTCTTATCGACATCTACCTGGGGACCGTTACGTACAGCTAGTGCCGCTTGCGGTCTGTGGTTAAACCCACTGCCAGCGTAGTGTCGAGTCTTTAGAGTCCCACACAGAGAGCTATTCGCCTTTAGGCAAAATGAGTAGAGGTCGCATGGTTTTGCGACAGGGTTCGTTCACATTCACGCACTTGTGCACGTTTGCTGTCCGGACAGTTTATACTAGCGGGCTTTGGTTTATGCCGGATCCTAGTATATGATTTGGGATTGGTTTTTCTCATTGTATTCGTGTTCCTCGGATCACGAATGCGGGTGCGTATGCACAGTTGCTTGAGATTGAGGGAGAGGACCTTGATTAGGGTTAATGGCTATTGTCATTTTATTAACCCTAATGCTTATGTGTGTGTTATAGTTAATTGATAATTAGCTTAATAATTGTGCATGGTTATGGTTGTTGACCATTTGACCTCCTTGACTTGTTGACCTAGGTTGACACTTTGACCATCATCATTTCTTTTGGAAGATGCTTTTTGATCCTTGCAAATTGAAATGATAATGGTCATGTCATGATTAACCATGACAATTATCTAGCTAATTATTTAATTAAAATAATATACACATATTAGTGAGAATGGTTCATATTATTCTCATTCTATCATATCTTTTCTCTCTCTTGTTCTTCCTCTCCCTCAAGCTCTCTCCCTCTCATGTGTTGAGAAACACTTGAGCTTGAGAAAAACCCTCTCTTGATCATCTTTACTCTCATCTAGGGTTCAAGGACTAGCACTTCTTGCACCCTAGTTACTTCTAGCTTGGAGTTGAAGCCAAAGGTTGAGGCATTCGGGTGGATCTTTCTTCGACGTGAGAAGACGACCAAGGTGACCTCCTTCCACCACTCCAAGGAGCAAGGAGAGAAGGACTTAAAGCCCAAGGTATAACCTTTCTAGCACTTAGCTAGTTTCTAGTTAGCTTTAGCAAGTTTTTGTTTAGCAAAGATCCTTCTAGCTCTAGTCCATGTTGCCTAAGCTCATAAAAATCCGATTTTTATTCCGTTTTCCGCCTCCCCGCAAGCACCGGGATGGGCAACGTGGACTTACAGTATCGCCGGCTTCGTAGCTATACATCAACGACAATCGGGATACGCATACTTGCTTACGTTGATGATATGAGATATTATGTGTTGCTGTGATATGTTGTATTGGATCGTCGCGTTTTGAATAGCCGGAGGTTTTATGTGAGATGAGAGTTTTTCTTTTCCATTCATGTAAAATTCATTTGTATGTAATATTCTTTTATTTGGGCACTTCCGGGCTGAGGATGATGTCACCAATGTATATTATTTACTTTTCCGCATTAGGTAGACCCAAGGTGGAGAGCACAAGTAACCGGGTTCTATGGTCCAGTGGGAGACCATCTCGAGGAGTCGAGACCGGGTCTCCTAACCCTAGAATTGGCTGTGTTGCTTGCCGCTCTCGTAGGGGTCTAGGGATGTGGGTTTGGTTATTCATCGCGACCGTAGAATCCGTGTTTTATACAGGCTCGTATTAAAACACGGACGTCCTAGTATATCCAATATTTCATATATGTTCTTCTGCTGCAATGTTCTGTGATGAGATCATATTACTGTCTGTGACGAATGTTTATATTATATATATGAGATATATGTTATATTGCAGATTTCGTTTCAAATGTGATGCTTGTGAAGCATAATAAAATGGGACTTCATTAATGAGATTAATGAAACTAAAAGAAACCAAAAGATGTTGTAGAAACTTGTTTAAAAACTGGTAGCTCTAGTTCTTGCATTGCATAGCGGTGTTCCTTGTAGAACATCCAGCACCTTATTCGATAAGGAAAGAGCCGAGATCCCTTCATCGGGAGTGACCTCTTTAGCGAAAATAGCAGATGCTACAAACTCGGTTTGTCTTTTGATTGTTTCTATAGTTTTTGCTTTGCATAGTGATATTTGTGAAATATCCTGCACCTTATTCGATGAGGAAAGAGCCGACGATCCCTTCACCGGGAGTGACCTCTTTAGCAATACAAGAAAAGCCTAAAAAACATTCCATTTAAAATCATTCGATTCTACAACGATATCAAGTTCATTACGCAAAGGGTTTTCTTAAAAACCTGTCGTAACCCTCCGTCATTTTAGATAAGTGCTACTTAGTATTCGTGCTGCGGTAGTTTGGCATGCGTTAAGGCGTAGTGTACGGTAGCTAACTAGTGCTTATCTGCTAGCATATGATGCGATTGAATTAGGGTATTCATACGGCGTTATTTGGCATGCGTCAAGGGTCGTGCGGGTGGGTTTAATTCAATCAAGAAATGTACGGGTTGAACTTGACTAGTGGACTATGGGTTGTTTGGCATGCGTCAAGGTCATAGCACGCTAGGGGTAAAAATATTATTGGGAATTTCAAGTGTTGAAATTGGCAATGAGATTGTATACCATCTATGAGATAGTTGGATCCCGATACCCACTGTGAGTAAGAGTTACTCCTGGAAGAGTTTTACACATTACAATTAGCCGATCAAGTAGGTGTCTAGAAAGATGTTAAAGGGGTTACGCCCCTGGAAAAACGAGGTTTACTTTAATTAGGTTCGTACGAAAGCACGGGGGACCTCCTCAAAGTACCGACACTGGCCTGGTTGAAAAATTGGCGAACTTGTAGCGTGTAATTAATCCCGGCTAGTCTTTCCTTTTAGGGTTTGAAGGAAGATTTGATTAAAACAGTGGGAGACATCCTGATTAGGTATATTAGATAATCAATCTAATTTTGCAAGAGCATACGCTGAGTGTTTTCTTCTCTCTCTCTCTAGGTAGCGACCATATCACGCCTTAATCAAGATAATAATACGGATGTATTGACCGAACCCGCTTGTTATACTGAGTTGGGGAACGCTGGTCTCGCTCCAACTTATAATTGTTATAAGACAGAGCAGGAAATTGGGGATTACCAGAATTCCGTGCCGCCAAAACGAAGAAAGTGCATACTGATGCATCATCTTCGGGTGTGTTCATTACAGAGAACTGTTTCTCAGTATCCTTTACGTCCTGGGTATGAGATACCGGATTAGGATCCCGCATATGTAATCTGTTACATGGGCTACAGATAGGTAGAGAACTGAGAACGGGTGACAATTTTCATGAGATAGAAACGGTGCAAGAGTTGTGGCCAAGTCTGTTGGTCACTATCACCCTGTATTACCAGAATACATTGATTCTGAACGAATGTTATTAGATACCGAACCTGATATACAACATCATATCAATCTCTTTATTAGTAAAGAAATAATATAATTTTGTATTGTTGGATAATATTTTGAACATTTCCTATATCAAGAGTTGATCGGTTCGGGCACGTTATCTAAAAGCATAGGCATTCTAAATCAAACCACAGTTCTTAATGTATAGAACACACACAAGAGGAAGAGTTCAGAAATGAACGAATACTTCTTGAGGCATTATAGACTAGGTCATATCAATGCGACCCGACTAGCTGAAGTTACATTTAGAAGTATATTTAAAATAGTTTGAATTTACATCTTGTGAAACTTGCCGGTCATGTCACAGAGATAAGATGACCACAGCTCCGTTTATTGGAAAACAGAGAAAGAGTCAGTGAACTCTTGGGATTGATACATGCTGATGTATGAAAGTCCCCTGTCTACACATGCCAAGACCGGTTCTTTGTGTAAGTGCACGGCGGCGCCCCGGCCGTCAATCCGACGGCCAAATGCGGAAGCGGTGATAAACTTTAATTTTTCTTGAACTGGCAAACCGCCGCGCACTAATACCCGGATCGAACCATTAATTAGTCCAAGCTAACTACAAGATGGGGAAGAGAGATATACCGACTGATCCAAGTCCTCCGGTCTTCTCGTCGTCGTCCCGATCTCCTGCGGAAGCTCCGGTCTCCACCTCGTCGCCGGAAGTGCACCACATCGCCTACTTCTTTTACGGGCTCCCACCTCAATGCCGAGGCAACTCGGGCACGAAGCTGGCTAGTCGACGTGCCCAAGATTTGCTGTAGAATGTAGTATACAAGTCTTATTTTGGGGTTGTAGGAATTGCCTTTTGAGATGGTGGAGGAATTGATTTTTGAGATGAACTAGAGAGCTTTTCTTAGCACCATGAGAATCAAAAATTGCCACACCAAAATGAAAAATCCCCCACTCCAATAGTGGCCGGCCCAAGCAAATGTGAAGGGTGAGAATGGAGAGAAAGTCAAGGGAGTGGGTGAGCTATCATGCAAGCATGGATAAAGAGTGATGATTAAAACAAAATCATCACAAACATAAACAAACACTCCAAAACAACCATGATGACTCCAAATGGTCAAGCCATCATGAAGAGGTCAAGAAGTCAAGGTCAAAGGAGCAACCATGATGATCCAACCAATATGCAAAGAACCCCTCCACAAATACTTATTTGCAACAATGCAAATAAGCCCTCCTCCACCAATCTTCGGCCAATGAACGATAAAAGGAAATTGGCCGAAACGGAAAGCAAACTGGCAACTCCAGAAAACTGGTCCGTAATAAATTACAGGAAAACCCCGATACTGTGCATACACACCCGCATTTGTATTCCGACCGAAATACAAATGCAATGAGACAAAATCTACACTGTACTATACTAGGATCCGGCTTAAACCAAAGCCGGCTAGTATTATCCGTTCGATCCTGATCCGTGCAATACCGCACGTATCTGATCGAACCCTGCCATATATCCATACGGCCTATAGTACAAACTGTCCGATCCTGATCCGTGCAATACCGCACGTCTCTGATCGGACCTTGCCATATCTCCATACGGCCTCTACAACCTTTCGCCCGAAAGCTGAGTAACTGAATGTGGGGGACTCTAAAGACTCGTCAACACCTTGGTTGTGGATTTAACCACTAGCACGTCAGAGGTATAAGCCAATACGTAACGGGCTACCAGGTATTGACTAAAAGGGACGTCTGTGAGCGAACCCAGCCTGACAACCCTACTGAGCCTGACAGTGACAATATCCGTACAGTCCGGTCCGTTCGTCTATGAGCATCACATGGCGGGCCTAGGGAGTTGGTAAAAGTCAGACCCCCAAAAGCGGTACAAGTCGTGTCGGAGTGTAGCCCAGAACACCCTGAGATACTACTGGAATACCTACCAGTAAATCTCCTTGCCTCGGCCCAGGGCTTCGTGTAATGGCTCTCCTAGACACAGCACGACCTCACCCCCAATACCGGGAGAGACGAACCCCTGAAGATACACTCACTGCCTCCATGTGGCTCGGGACTGTACCCAACTAAAACCTGTTTGCACGACTCCTTTGAGCCGTGGTAGGGTAGTAATCAAAGTACAGTGGGAACTCACACGAGACAAATGACGACCCCCAGGTCGATGAACTAACCTGTACACATGTCATCAGGGAACTGCCATCTGACGTCTGGTATATGACCAACTAGCATGTTCCCGGCGAGTCATGTCCGGTGTACTCATAACCCAATGAGCACCTGTATACATCTTAGGTGATCCAACTGACACCAGTGGCTTGTGAGACCGGCCACCGCCCCTCGTCGGGGTCTCGACTGTATACACTAGTCTACTCTGGAGTATCGATGCCCTGTCTCGAAACTCACACGACTAGGGACCATTTAAGGATATGCTTATAGACCCCAGCTCCCACTTATATGATCGCCCTCATACTGCTGGTGGTCAAGCAAGAATCCTAGGGGCTCTATCAACGTGTAATAGCAACTTGTCAGGTCACCTAAAACAGTACACGATGATAAAGGTAAACCAGATAGCATACTATCATCTCGAGTAAGACTGTCCTACCGGGATAGGTCCTCCATCAATCATTGCAATCACGTACCGGTGACCTAATAATTGACTCTGAGGGCACTATCTCCAACAATCTCCCACTTGCACTCAAGGCTAATTATTGCGATGTCGCATACTCACAGCCCGTGTGATACCGAACACCCAACTCCTCTACTAGTCAGTCTCACAAAGCTCGTTTGCGAAACTATTGCGTTCGAGGAATAGCCTTAGTGAGTGGATCCGCTTTGTTGTTTCTTTCTATGTCTCTCTATATCTCAAGTTCGCGGAGAAAGCCATCTCCCGAAATGAGCAATACCTGTCTTAGAATGTGTCTGGATGTCTGATGGGACATAGCTCATAAATGAACTCCAAATCCAAACTTCTTAGACTGTATCGTCAACTGAACTTAATCAGTATCCTGCGCCATGCCTCCCTCAGCATTGCCTTGGACCACCTGTCCAAAATACTGCCCCTCATCAGAAGGAAAACCATAACTCTGACAACCTCCTTGTCGTCCAGGTCACCTTGGAAGCCTGGAATGATAACTGTCTCCCGAATGAGGCTGTCGTTATCATATCCCTAGAACATCCACTTGTGTTCTAGAACTGCTTCCGACTGTTTCTCCAGGACTGGATCAATGTCAACTTATTGCATCTGGTGCAAGAACAACATTTGGTGTGGTACTTGACATCTCATGATTGACTCAATTGCCTGAGCAAGTGATCTGCCAATCATGCACATCCCTCTCCCCTTTAGTCTGTAAGACACCTTTGGAGAGGGTGACTCCATCACCTGCAGGTACACTACCGTGCCAGGAGTCATCCATTCTAAATACTCTTAGAATGCTGTCTAAGTACCCAGATTGGGAGACTACCCAAATCTAGATCTAAAACCATAGATCTAGTAACCAGTATGTCTGATATAAAATCCATTTCCTTTGTGGAGAAACCACTGTGTGACGACCAAAGTATAACCGATTGTAGTATAGGAGTTTATTTTCCTACTCTGTGTATGTCATCCAAATACCAGTACATCACACCCTACTACCTTCTCTACAGATCCGTCCCCTATTCTGATGAAGTCAAACCTATGACTGTCACGTCAGAAATAGATGATCTATCTCCGCTACTGGTGCTTCAGTCTATAAATAGACATAAGCTACCTGTCCACCAATGCTTCCGCTGCTCCCACTGACTACGACAACCCTCTGGCAGAGTCATATACACGTACACTTCTAAAGATAGTTTAGAACGACGCTATACTCATCCTCCGCCGGGTCTCGCAACCTGGAACAACAGCAATGGCAATTTTGGGTAAACAAGAACTTCCCTGTCACCGTCCTTGAGGCTACCGTAGTACCTCTCGGGTGTCTGAAGTTACCCACCTTATCTGCGAAGTGGCCAATGGAATGTCAAACCAGATTGAATCTTTAGGTTCCTTGTCAAATCTTCAGTAATCGTTTGTGGTTCTGGAATCACTTCCAGTTCTACCATACTCCCACTACTGTTTTCTGAAAAAATCCATTTTTAATAAAACTGTTGCGAGTCTAGAACAATATCGCTATTGTTCATCCAGATGGTAGAAAGTCAACCCTCGTCATAGCCTGGGTCAACCCACAAACAGCCATTACAGAAACGTGCCTTGAGTTGTCCAGTGTCTGGTATCATAAACCGGACAACTCCCCGTACCTTAAACATCGTTAAGATATGAACTGTTCTATATCCAATATAGAACCAGAGGCACTGATTTAATTGAACCAGATTCAAATCATGCAGCTGTCTCCAGTGCATGTCAACTAAATGGAAGGAGGCCGATCAGCGTTACTCAACTTAGGAATGCTTCCAATTATGAGTAACCTGAAAGAGAAGCAATTTCTCTTAATCACTATTATCAACTGAATACCATATACAAGTATCTACATCTTCGATCACTTTGAAGAATCCCGATACTTGCTATACCTGGTTCTCTACTCTATTCAAATACCTATAACTTCTCCAAATTCGGACCCTGTGTTTCCACGAAACACTTGTCTAAAAACTAGAGAAGTCATAAGTAAACCGAATATAGTACGAGGACCAACCCCTCTGTCCTGATGGACCCTGGACATCATACAATACTCTGTACAAGTCCCTTGAGTCTGATAACTCACTCACTGTGTGTCGTAGGTTGAAAACTGTACTTATGGTTAAGAAGAAATACACCGCTGTTTAATGCTTCTTACCTAACCATCCACTGATATAGGTAAATGTCGTAGACATAATTTCAAAAAGGTATATCTCACTCTATGAAAATAGACATACAGATATATCAATTTGAAATTGGTGTATGACAGCGGATATTCAAAACCAAAAATTTGCCGACCGACAAACAGCCCAGGTGATTTCCTCAAATATCACCGATTACAACGAATCCCGATATAATGAGGATGATCACCCAATTCCCAATAACTTACTCCCACTCATCATCTGTAAAACCATACAGATGTGAGAATTGTACCTGGTAAATACATACCCTGGAGTAAGGACTAATTGGGAAATCAGTTTTCCTTTAACAGTACACAGTGAAACTGAAACATTGAAATGTTTCGATGGGGTATCCCGGTATTCCTAGTAATGCCTCTTCCAGATTCACGACTGTAACCGTATAATTCTTTGCCACCTCTCCAAATCCCTTCATATGTCTTTAGTCATTACCTTCTGCACACCCCTTTAGGCCAAATGGTTTTCTTCCTTCCCTACCGTTCGGCACCAGCCTATGGTTTGGAAGAAGACTATCCAATAAGCATAATGGGTGTACTGTCCTAATCCTAGGAACACTCGCAATGCGAGAGAAGGTGAGGATAAAAGACAACCGAATGAACTTAATTCCTATTTCTCCTGAACCAGAATCCATCCCCGAACTGGAACAAGTTCCTTTCGAGTTCGTATATAACCATACGATGGAGTATCCAATAAACTGTGGATCTTCGTAGTGATACGGAGTGTCCTGGAGAAATTCAAAGGTGATTTTAGGATTGGCGAAGAAATACCTGGTTTGGTCATGAATATCAGTCGCAATTTACTTTGCCCTCTTACTAATCCCTTGCTTTGTCTTAACTTAATACCATCTGTACACCATCGTTATGCTAAGTGGTTTTCTTCATTCCCTACCTGTCGGCACTAGCCTAAGGTTTGGAAGAAGACTATCCAATTTGCGTAATAGGTGTACTATCTCCTAAACCAAGGAGTACTCGCATCCTGAGAGAAGGTAAAAGGAAAAGACAACTGAATAGTCCTATCCGTTTTCTCCAGAACCGGAAACCATCCTCGAATAAATTCCTTCGAGTTCGTATCTAACCATACGATGGTTTTGTCCAATGGAAGTGGACGTTCGTAGTAAAACGGGGTGTCCTGGAGAAAAGGGTAAAAGTAGGAGTGGCAATGAGGTTTGCATCTCTGACAATCCAAAAGCCGGTGTTAAGAAGGTTCGGTCAACTTGGTCACTGAGTCATAGTCTTAGGGTCGGGTCAATGGTCGCTGCCAAAGAGAGAGAGAAAAGAAACACTCAGCGTGCACTCTAACCTAGATCAGAATGGTTACCAATTTATCTAATCTGGAATCCTCCCACTGTACCTCAAATTCTCCTCCAAACCTGAAAGAAGAATTAGTCGGGGTCACCCGAGGAGTAAACTAACTCATCAGTGGGAATCGGGATCCAACTCTCATCGCATGATAACGTGACGGAATCCGCTCACGTCATCACACTCCAGAAGGTATGCGCATATCTGGCAAGTTTCAGTTCTTTTGAAACTCCCGATGTGATTTCTGCCCCATGCTCTTATGACCTTGACTTTGGCCAACAAATCATAAGTCACATGTCAAGTTCTACCCGTCATTCTCCAGGTTGATTCGAATCCATCGGCACAAGCCCTTGACTTTGGCCAACAAGGCTATACGACTGTTCCAAACCAACGCATCTATCTATGCTGCATATGAATAACCAACAGCTACCAAACACTGTGCCTTGACTTTGGCCAACAAACACAGCTTGAATACTATTGACTACCCATATGAAACGACGGAGGGCTACGAATGGTTTCTGGCGAAAACCTTTAACGTAAAGAACTTGATATCGTTGAAGGAACTGATAGCTTTTTTAAAATATAGTGACGAAAACCGTTGCTAAAGAGGTCACTCCCGGTGAAGGGATCTCGGCTCTTTCCCCGTAGAATGGGGTGCAGGATATTCCAACTGAATACCGCGATGCAAAGCAAAAGTAATCGGCTATAGTGAAGTCATTTCCCTGACGCAAACTTTTTGTCCAAGGGGTCACTCCCGGTGAAGGGATCTCGGCCCTTGCCTCGTCGACTGAGGAGCAGAATATTCCAACTGAATATCACGATGCAAAACAAAAGTGAACGTCCTTGCAATAACAGCCTTTTGAAAAGTGTTCCAACAACATCAGATTAGGTTTGTTTTTAACTTGCATTGATCCGAATCAATGCAGTCCCATCAATTGATCACACCAAAAAGAACGAAAATATACTGATGTACGTATATGCCATCCGCATTCGCCACTGGGTCCCATCATTACCTGTTAGGTTAGCTAACTAACGACAGAGCGGGGACTGGACTAGCGCGGATGTAAAACATATACAACATCTACTAATATATATACCAATATATAGTATTCGCTCAAGGCGTGATAAAAATGCAACATCACAGAAATGTACAGCATCACAGAACAATACAGATATCTGGGATCCCCGGGTTTCACAGAGCCGCTGAAACCCGACGTTCCCCTGGTCGTGTGGATAGCCTGTGCAATGAAATCCTAGACCCCTACGGGCGCGGCAAGTCACCCGCCAAAACCTGAAGCGAGGCAGCCCCCTTCAGCACCGTGAATGGACCACCCAGCACTTCACGGAATCCGGTAACTTGGGCACCCCTCCTGGGTCAACCTGTACCCCCTACGAGTGCAGCGAATAGCCCGCCAATTCTAGAGTGAAGCCCCCCTCCGTTTCAATGCCATGAGATGCGGGCTTGTTGCCCTCTAGAACCCGGCTATCCGTGCACCCCTCCGCGGGGCAATCCTAGTACAGAAAGTAAAATATACATACAACGGGTACATCGACCGCAACCTGGCCGTGTCCCAAAATAATAATACAATCAGGCAGTGACGGCAGTCCACATGTCGGACGCTCGTCCCGCAATATCAAATGTACATAATACAACCACAACTGTACTAGCATTGCATCCAGGCTATCCCCCACGACCGATCCGCAACATCACAGCAAAATCAGAACATCAACGTGAAAGTCACGTTCGCAAATTCGTCTAACCGGGCTATAGCAGTTAGACTGGATTTACCGATCAAGTGACATTCACGGTCGCAGATATAATGTAAATACTGTGAAATAATGTGTTTAAAATATCCGATCGATCAAACTTTAACAAGTGGGCCCCCAAGTACTACTGTAGCACATCAAGAAATTCTGGGCCCAAAATAAATATTCCAAAACCCATATTTTAAGCCCAGTAAGCCTCTGTAAAAAATTGGTGCAGCAAACCCAAAGTAGTGCGGCGGAACCGCGGCACAAGGGGGTGTTTGGCCGCGGTTCCGCGCTCCTACAGTGGAGTTACGTCATCGAATTTTCACAGAACTCTTAGATTTTCCAGTAAATCACTTTTCTGTAAGCTGAAAAATTTTTCGACACCAAAAAATTTCAACAGAAAACTGATGTGAACAAAAATGTAGATTTTGGAATTTTGGTCGATCGGAAATGCAAAACACATTAAACCAAGCTAGACTAAGTTAATGGCGAGACTCTGATATCACTGTAAGTGAACGGCGGCGCCCCGGCCGTCAATCCGACGGCCAAATGCGGAAGCGGTGATAAACTTTAATTTTTCTTGAACTGGCAAACCGCCGCGCACTAATACCCGGATCGAACCATTAATTAGTCCTAGCTAACTACAAGATGGGGAAGAGAGATATACCGACTGATCCAAGTCCTCCGGTCTTCTCGTCGTCGTCCCGATCTCCTGCGGAAGCTCCGGTCTCCACCTCGTCGCCGGAAGTGCACCACATCGCCTACTTCTTTTACGGGCTCCCACCTCAATGCCGAGGCAACTCGGGCACGAAGCTGGCTAGTCGACGTGCCCAAGATTTGCTGTAGAATGTAGTGTACAAGTCTCATTTTGGGGTTGTAGGAATTGCCTTTTGAGATGGTGGAGGAATTGATTTTTGAGATGAACTAGAGAGCTTTTCTTAGCACCATGAGAATCAAAAATTGCCACACCAAAATGAAAAATCTCCCACTCCAATAGTGGCCGGCCCAAGCAAATGTGAAGGGTGAGAATGGAGAGAAAGTCAAGGGAGTGGGTGAGCTATCATGCAAGCATGGATAAAGAGTGATGATTAAAACAAAATCATCACAAGCATAAACAAACACTCCAAAACAACCATGATGACTCCAAATGGTCAAGCCATCATGAAGAGGTCAAGAAGTCAAGGTCAAAGGAGCAACCATGATGATCCAACCAATATGCAAAGAACCCCTCCACAAATACTTATTTGCAACAATGCAAATAAGCCCTCCTCCACCAATCTTCGGCCAATGAACGATACAAAGGAAATTGGCCGAAACGGAAAGCAAACTGGCAACTCCAGAAAACTGGTCCCGTAATAAATTACAGGAAAACCCCGATACTGTGCATACACACCCGCATTTGTATTCCGACCGAAATACAAATGCAATGAGACAAAATCTACACTGTACTATACTAGGATCCGGCTTAAACCAAAGCCGGCTAGTATTATCCGTTCGATCCTGATCCGTGCAATACCGCACGTATCTGATCGAACCCTGCCATATATCCATACGGCCTATAGTACAAACTGTCCGATCCTGATCCGTGCAATACCGCACGTATCTGATCGGACCTTGCCATATCTCCATACGGCCTCTACAACCTTTCGCCCGAAAGCTGAGTAACTGAATGTGGGGGACTCTAAATACGCGTCAACACCTTGGTTATGGATTTAACCACTAGCACGTCAGAGGTATAAGCCAATACGTAACGGGCTACCAGGTATTGACTAAAAGGGACGTCTGTGAGCGAACCCAGCCTGACAACCCTACTGAGCCTGACAGTGACAATATCCGTACAGTCCGGTCCGTTCGTCTATGAGCATCGCATTGCGGGCCTAAGGGGTTGGTAAAAGTCAGACCCCCAAAAGCGGTACAAGTCGTGTCGGAGTGTAGCCCAGAACACCCTGAGATACTACTGGAATACCTACCAGTAAATCTCCTTGCCTCGGCCGAGGGCTTCGTGTAATGGCTCTCCTAGACACAGCACGACCTCACCCCCAATACCGGAGAGACGAACCCCTGAAGATACGCTCACTGCCTCCATGTGGCTCGGGACTGTACCCAACTAAAACCTGTTTGCACGACTCCTTTGAGCCGTGGTAGGGTAGTAATCAAAGTACAGTAGGAACTCACACGAGACAAATGACGACCCCCAGGTCGATGAACTAACCTGTACACATGTCACCAGGGAACTGCCATCTGACGTCTGGTATATGACCAACTAGCATGTTCCCGGCGAGTCCTGTCCGGTGTACTCATAACCCAATGAGCACCTGTATACATCTTAGGTTATCCAACTGACACCAGTGGCTTGTGAGACCGGCCACCGCCCCTCGTCGGGGTCTCGACTGTATACACTAGTCTACTCTAGAGTATCGATGCCCTGTCTCGAAACTCACACGACTAGGGACCATTTAAGGATATGCTTATAGACCCTAGCTCCCACTTATATGATCGCCCTCATACTGCTGGTGGTCAAGCAAGAATCCTAGGGGCTCTATCAACGTGTAATAGCAACTTGTCAGGTCACCTAAAACAGTACACGATGATAAAGGTAAACCAGATAGCATACTATCATCTCGAGTAAGACTGTCCTACCGGGATAGGTCCTCCATCAATCATTGCAATCACGTACCTGTGACCTAATAATTGACTCTGAGGGCACTATCTCCAACACTTTGTACTTCATTACATTCTCTGATGATCTCTTAAGATTCAGACATATGTTCCAGTTGAAACACAAGGCCGAAGCTTTTGAGATATTCACAGAATATAAGTTAGAAGTAGAGAACCAAAAACGGGTATAAGTATTATGTCCTTTGATGAGATCAAGGAGGAGAATACTTGAGCACAGAATTCCTAGACTATTCTAAAGGAGAATGAGATTATCTCTCAGCATTACTCCTCCGTATACACCACAGCACGTCGGTGTATCGGGGCGGAGCAATCACACCCTATTTGATATGGTGTGCTCTATGATGAGTACTACTGAGTTTCCTATTTCCTTTTGGGAGTTATGCACTTGAGAAGCTGCATACCTATTGAATAGGGTTCAAATCAAATCAGTTGCCTCCCACTTCATATGTGATATGGAATGGGAAGTGCACATATCTTAAGTTTGTTAAGATTTGGGGTTGTCCGGCCTATGTCTAAAAAGAAAAATCCGGACAAGCTCGAGGCAAAGTCAGATCTGTGAAAGTTTGTTGGATATCCCAAGCATACGCAAGGGAATATCTTCTACCAAACCGAGGAACAAAAGATGTTTTGTTTCTCAGCATGCCACCTTTGTGAAAGGGAATTTCTAGTGAAGAAATTAGTGGTCATGAGGTAGAACTGGAAGGAGTTCCATCTATACAAACTACAATAGATGATTTGGTAGAACCAAAGGATTCAATAGTTACCAACGAACCTCAGCCTCTCCGCCGATCTAATAGGGTTCCTCACCCACCAGAGAGATACTTTGGTTTCTCTATGACAGTGGGAGCGAGGATTGCATCATGAGATGATGACCCAACTAGTTTCGAGCTAGCCACCAGGAGTGGGACTCTGTAAGAATGGCTGGATGCTTAGTGATCTGAGATGGAATCCTTATACACCAACAAAGTATGGACTTTGGTTGCTTTATCTGAAGGGTTAAATCCCCATCAGGAGCAAGTATATCTTGAGTAGATTACTTGGTGTACATGGAAAAGTTGAGACTTTCAAAGCTATGCTTAAGTCCATCCAGATCCTACTTGCCACGGCTACATACCATGACTACGATATCTGGTGGTTGGGTGTCACGACTGCTTTTCTAAATGATGTTTTAGAAGATAGCGTCTATAAGTACACGGCCAGAGAGCTTCGTAGACAGTGGGAGCAGCGGAAATGTGTGCAAGATGTTTTATGTGATAAAGCAGGCATCGCGGAGTTAGAACGACTGTTTTGATGTAGTAGTCAAAGAGTTTGACTTCATCAAAATGGTAGATGAACCTTGTATATACAAAAAGGTAGTAGAGAGTATGGTGGTGATCCTCGTAGAGTACGTAGATGACATACTCTTGATAGAGAAGGAGTTTCCTATGCTACGCTCGGTCAATCTCCGCTTATCACAAGGATTCTCTATATAGGATCAAAACGATACCTCCTAAATCCTGGGTTTTGGATCTAGGAGATAGATCTAATTGGTGTTAGTTATATGTATGCCCTAGAGGCCATTACTGTACATAGGATGTATATTGTAGTGGATGCTGGGACATATATAGGTAGGACTTTCTTGCTCGACATGATAGTACGCTATCTGGTTGCTCTTTATCTTAACATGTATACTTGTTGTCTCTCTATTACATGTTGATAAAGCCCTTAGGATATGTGCTCGACTTCCAGGACTGTGATGCAGATCATACTAGTGGGGCCTGGGTAGTCAATGAGTACATCCTTCAATGTTCCTAGTCGTGGGAATATCGAGACGGGGCATCGATATTCCAGAGTAGACTAGCGTATATCTTCTCGATCCATGTGATGGGCGATGGATGATCCCATATCCATTGGTGTTTGACATCAGAGATGGTATGCGGGTGCTCAGTGATGACTGGGTACACTGAACGGACTCGCCGAGAACTCCCAGATGGTATTATACCTCACGTCAGATGGCAGTTCTCTGGTGACACTGGTACAGCTTAGTCTGTTGACCCGAGATCGTCATAGAGTCTTGTGTGTCTCCCACTGTGCTTTGATTTCCACCCTACCACGGCTCTATTGAGTCGTGCAAACAGGTGGTTTTTGGGTACAGTCCCGATTCACATGGAGGCAATGAGCGATAGGAGGGGATTCGTCTCTCCCGGTATTGGGGGTTGATGTTGCGCTATGCTCGACTGGCCATAACTGGAAATCTCTGGCCAGGGTTGCACTGATTTACTGGTAAGTGTTATCAGTAGTTTCATGCATGTTATGGACCTTACATCGGCATGACTTATCAAGCTACTGGGGTCTGACGTTTACCACCCCTAGGCGAGATATGCGACATATCAGACGAACAGACCGGACTGTACGGTAAGTGTTGCTGGTTGGATTCACAGGAGTGTGAGCGGGCTTGCTCGTTGATCTTCTGATCGCTCAATACCCAGGTGGCTGTTACGTTTAGCAGACCGCTTGCGGCTTGTGGGTGTTTGATATGATCATCACCTGCTGCCGGCGTATTGACGAGTCTTTAGAGTCCTACACAGAGGTTTCCTGGCTCAAGCGAAACGAAATAGGAGCGCATATGAGATATGTGCGGGACCGAGAATAATATCAGTATGTGATACTGAATTCTATTCTCGCGATTCGTATCATCGGACGGTTATATAAGTTATAGCCGGGTTACCGAATCAAATGTTGATTCGATATATTGATACACTTGATATTAGTCGGTTGTATGTTGTATGACCGGATCATTAAATCAAGTGTTGATTTAATCATTTAATGTATAATTATATATTTGATATATTACTTTACATTAACTAGTATTTGTTCACTTAAGATTGATTTTCTCCCTTGATGTGCACAAGTAGTATATGTGATATATTTTTGTGCACTTGATTGTATCATGTTTGATGATACATGCAAACTTGGGTGTGTGTATGCTATACACCATGTTTAGTTAATGGTTAGGGTTTCATTTGTTTTATTTATTTTCTTTATTTATTTTTGGCAAGAAATAAAATGGTGGCTTGTTTTGTTTTACTCTTGAAGCTTCATGAAGCTTTGAAAGTCTTAACCATTTTGTTTCTTTCCTTAACCCAACCATTAGCCTAAACCCTAGTTTACTCTCTACACGAGTTTACTCACCCATGGTTGCTAAATGATAGACATCACTTGATTTTCTTTTTGAGATAATTCATTATTCATTTTTCTTCTCTCCTTCTTCTTCTTCTTCATCATGAAGAGAAGAAAACATTCTTGAAAAATTCCAAGTGATGAATCCAAGTGAGAAATCCAATTCCAAAGTGAACCCACCTCCTATTTCTTCATCCTCTACCACTTGCCATGTAGTAGAGTGTGTTATCTTCTTATGTCCTATGCCCAAGTGAAGATGGAGCTTGATCATGAGTTGCCTCGACGTAGATCATCTTCGGCATCGAAGTCGACGACCTAGCCCGATCATTTCTCCGACGAAACCAACGCTAGAGTCCAGGATCCCAATGGTCGCACCGGAGGGACGTCATCACGGAGCAAAAGAAGTGGAGGACCGGATCTATAAAGGTTGTAGTCTCTTTCACTTTCTAGTAAAGTTGTTTACTTGTATGTTTTTCGCCTTACCTCTAGTTAACGATCTAGTTTAGGGTTCTTTGGCACATAGAAAATTTTGAATTGGACATGTTTGATCAGTTGTAGAACCTCATGTGTATGCCTAGGAACCCTACAGTGGTATCAGAGCCAAGTTAGAGCTTTAGACGATGTTAGAAGTCCGATCGAACCCGAAACCCTAATTAAAAACCCTTCTCTGTACATGTTTGATCAATTTTTGTGAATTAAAAATATGCAGAAAAATCAGAAGGCTTTTTTAGGAAATACTGTGCAGCACGTGCCCCTGTATCGACTGTTGCGCCGCGGAACCGCGGCCTCACCCTAGCTTTAGCGGCGGTTCCCCGGCCATAATAGGGAATCTTCACACGTGGTTTGCACAGTAATTTCTCTCTGTAATTGCTGAGTTTTCTGGGAATTTTTAAATTATATTCAAGAGTTGAGTTTTCTGTGTTGTATTGGGAGTTCGTAGATTCGATCGGATTGTCTAATTTTGTCTATTTGTTTTTCCGGGTAATTTTAGAATATGTTAAAAAGTTTGACCGGATATAAATACACACTTTTTCCCCTGCCGGGAAATTTCAATTGTTGGATTTTTCCGTAGTTTAATAACGTTCTAAGTAGTGCAAGTAACGCGATGGACCCTCTAGAAGACAACAAACCTTAACTCGATTATGTGACCGTCTTGAACTGCCCTTTGAACCTTAGGGTTTGGTGCAGTACGGCATGCCACATCTGAGGCGTTGGCTTGACCCTTCTACGGCTGGACCGTTGGTACTGTGGCATGAAGTGAATGTTTTTTAAACTTATTTCATGTGTTGAGCTGTTTCGGGAAAACTTGGGTGTTTGATTGTTCGATCGGAAAGTTTAACATTTTCTATTTATCTGGAATGTGATACAATATTTGGAATCCACAAGTAGTTATGAGATAACTGATTTAGATGTTATAAACGTAGCAGTTTTGTCTCACTTGATCGGTTGCCACGGAATTTTGATGTGATCAAAAGTCCGTCGCAATCACGTTGCGTACACGGATACTTGCCGGTAAACTTAATAGATAGCCATGCCCCATAGCCCCGACCAAGTGACTGTAGGAGAACCCCGTTGCCGAAAGCATCCATTCGGGTGCTCGCGGCAGCGGTGTTCCGCCTTAGTGCACTTCGTCGATGGTATCGGGGGTGCGGCCGCCTACTAAAGTTTGCGACGAGCATTCGATCAAAATGTCAGGAATCTTATTGAATTGCCCGACTTGATATTGAAAAGAGTTTTCGATAATGAGACTAAAATGCGGGGTTTATAATTGTTAGGCATGAGATGTCTAAGTATTTCATTTGATTAGGCATGCGATGTCTAAAGAGGATGCAGATTCCAACTGTTGTAGTTTTACACTTTCTTTTCTGTGACCGTAAGTGTAATATATGATATCGCCGGTTTCGTTGCTATATGTCAACGACAATTGGGATATGCATATTTACTTACGTTGATGACATGTGATGTTATGTGTTGCTGGATATGTTATATTGGACGTCGTGTTTGAATAGCCGGGGGGTTTTTATGTGAGACGAGCGTTTTTCATTTTCATTCATGTAAAAACTTGTATGTAATATTCTTTTATTGGGGCACTTCCAGGTTGCGGATGTTGTCACCATTTGTATATTATTTACTTTTCCGCATTAGGATAAACCCAAGGAGGGGAGCACAAGTAACCGGGTTCTAGGGTCCAGTGGGAGACCATCTCGAGGAGTCGAGTCCAGGTCTCCTAACCCTAGAATTGGTAGGGTTGCTTGCCGCTCTCGTAGGGGTCTAGGGCTGTGGGATTGGCTATTCATCACGACCGTGGAATCCGTGTTTTATACTGGCTCGTATTGAAAACACGGACGTCCTAGTTTATCCAATATTTCATATGATATTTTCTGCTGCATTATCTGTGATGTGATCATGTGATATGTTCAGATAGATATTGCATATAGTATATATGATAAATTATATAGACGTTGCTTATGTTTTACACCCGCGCTAGCCCCTGCCTCGCTCTGCCGTTAGTTACCTAACCTAACGGTGCAGACGAGACATCGAGGCGAATGCGGATGGCATAAGCGTACGTTATATTTATCTGTGATATTTAGGTGGACTTAAATGATGGGACTTCATTAATGTGATTAATGAAAGAAAATAAACCTAAAAGATGTTGTGGAATCGAATTTCAAAATAAAAACAGGTAGCTACAGTTCTTGCTTTGCATCGCGGTGTTCCTTGTAGAACATCCTGCACCTTATTCAATAAGAAAAGGACCGAGATCCCTTCACCAGGAGTGACTCCTTTAGCAATAACTGGCAGATGCTACAACCCTCGGTTTGTCTTTTGATTGCTTCTATAGTTTTGGCTTTGCACAGCGGTATATATGATATATCCTGCACCTTATTCGATGAGGAAAGGGCCGACGATCCCTTCACCGGGAGTGACCCCTTTAGCAAAACTAGAAAAGCCTCAAAAACATTCCATTTAAAAACCATTTGATTCCGCAACGAGATCAAGTTCAAAGCGTTAAAGGTTTTATTAAAAACCATTCACAACCCTCAGTCATTTTAGGAAGTAGAGTACTTAGTATTCGTGCTGTGTTTGTTGACCATAGTTAAGGCACAGTGTACAGTAGCTAAGTGATGTCTTCCTACACCGCATATGATGCGATTAGTTAGGACAGTCGCATGATTTTGTTGACCTTAGTTAAGGGTCATGTGGGTGGGTCTAATTAATCACGAAATGACGGGTAGAACTTGACTAGTACTTATGATTTGTTCACCATAGTTAAGGTCATAAGTGCTAGGGGTAAAAACCTTTATCGGGAGTTTCATGTGTTGAGATTTGAAATGAGATTGCATACCTTCTATATGATAGTTGGATCCTGATACCCACTGCGAGTAATTGTTACTCCTGGGAGAGTTTTACACTTTACAATTAGCCGATCAAGTAGGTGTCTAGAAAGGTGTCAACGGGGTTACGCCTCTGGGAAAACGAGGTTTACTTTAATTAGGTCCGTGCGAAAGCATGGGGAACCTCCCTCAAAGTACCGACACTGGCCTGGCTGAAAGATTGGCGAACTTGTAGAGTGTAATTAATCCCGGCTAGTCTTTCCTTTTAGGGTTTGAAGGAAGATTTGATAAAAACAGTGGGAGCCATCCTAATTAGATAAAATATATAACCAATCTAATCTTGCAAGAGCGCACGCAGAGTGTTTTCTTTTCTCTCTCTCCAGGTAGCGACCATATCACGTCTTAATCAAGATAATAATATGGATGTATTGACCGAACCAGCTTGTTATAGTAAGCTGGGGAACGTTGGACCCGCTCCAACTTATAATTGTTATAAGACCGAGCGGGAAATAGGGGAATACCAGGATTCCCATACCGCCCAAACGAAGAAAGTGCATGTGATGCATCTTCTACGAGTGTGTGTTCATTATAAAGAACTGTTTCTCAGTGTTCTCTACGTCCTGGGTATTTGATGCCGGATCAGGATCCCAGATATGTAATCAGCTACATAGGGTTACAGATAGGTAGAGAACTGAGAACGGGTGATAAGTTTCATGAGACAGAAAACGGTGCAAGTGTTGCTGCCAAGTCTGTTGGTCACTGTCACCTTGTATTATAAATACATTAATTCTGAACAAATGTTATTAGATACCGAACCTGATATACAAAATTATATCAGTCTCTTTATTAGTAAAGAAATGATAAAATTTTGTATTGTTGGATAATGTTTTGAACATTTTCTATTTCAAAAGTTGATCGGTTCAGGCACGTTATCTAAAAGCATCGATATTCTAAATCAAACTACAGTTCCTAATATACGGAACACACACAAGAAGAAGAGTTCAGAAATGAACAAATCCTTCTTGAGGCATTATAGAGTAGGTCATATCAATGTGACCCGACTAGCTAAAGTTACATTTAGATGCATATTTAAATCAGTTTGAATTTACATCTTGTGAAACTTGTCAGTCATGCCACAAAAATAAGATGACCATAGATCTGTTTACTTGAAACAGAGAAAGAGTTAGTGATCTCTTGGGACTGATACATGATGATGTATGTAAGGTCCCCTGTCTACACATGCCAGGACCGGTTCTTTATACTTCATTACATTCTCTGACAATCTCTCAAGATTCAGACATATGTTCCTGTTGAAACACAAGTCCGAAAATTTTGAGATATTCACAGAATATAAGTCAGAAGTAGAGAACCAATATAGGTATAAGTATTATGTCCTATGATGAGATCAGGGAGGAGAATACTTGGGCACGGGATTCCTGGACTATTCTAAAGGAGAATGAGATTCTCTCTCAGTGTTACTCCTCTGTATACACCACAGCACAACGGTGTATCGGGGCGGAGCAATCGCATCCTATATGATATGGTGCGCTCTATGATGAGTACTACTGAGTTACATATTTCCTTTTGGGGTTGTGCACTTGAGAAGCTGCATACCTATTGAATTGGGTTCGAATCAAATCAGTGCCTACCACTCCATATAAGATATGGTATGGGAAGAACCTATCTCTTAAGTAATTTAAGATTTAGGATTGTCCGGCCTATGTCAAAAGAAAAATCCGGACAAGATCGAGGCAAGGTCAGTTCTATAGAACTGGAAAGGTTCCAGCTATACAAAACTGCAGCTGATTTGACAGGACCAAAGGATTCTATAGTCCCCGACGAACCTCAGCCACTCCGCCGAACTAGCAGGGTTCCTCACCTGCCTGAGAGATACTTCGGTTTCTCGATGACAGTGGGAGCGAGGATTGCATCATGAGATGATGACCGAACTAGTTTCGAGCAGGCCATCAAGAGTAGGGACTCTGTAAGAATGGCCGGATGCTTAGAGATCTGAGATGGAATCCATGTACACCAACAAAGTATGGACTTTGGTTGCTATATCTGAAGGGTTAAATTCCTATCAGGAGCAAGTATATCTTGAGAAGATTACTTGGTGTAGATGGAAAAGTTGAGACTTTCAAAGATAGACATGTTAATGGTTTTCGTCATCGACCAGGCGTGGAAAATGATGAAACCTTTTCCAGTGGCTATGCTTAAGTCTATCCGGATCCTACTTGCCACCGCTACATACCATGATTACGATATCTAGTGGTTGGGTGTCATGACTGCTTTTCTAAATAATGATTTAGAAGAGAACGTCTATAAGTACACAGCCAGAGGGCTTCGTAAACAGTGGGAGTAGCGGAAACGTGTGCAAGTTGCTTTATAGATTAAAGCAGGCATCGCGGAGTTGGAACATCTGTTTTGATGTAGTAGTCAAAAAGTTTGACTTCATCAAAATGGTAGATGAACCTTGTATATACAAAACGGTAGTAGAGAGTAAGGTGGTTATCCTCGTATTGTACGTGGATAACATACTCTTGATAGGAAAAGAGTTTCTTATGCTACGAATGGTCAATCTCCACTTATCACATGGATTCTCCATATAGGATCAAAATGATACCCCCTAAATCCTGGGTTTTGGATCTATGAGATAGATCTAAATGGGTGTTAGGATTCCCACTAGTTGTAGTGAGATGATATCAGTCGATCCTGGGGAGAATTACTGGAAAGGTTCTGAGGTGATAAGGTCGACTGAATGTCAGTCGTAGGCATTGTCTTTACCCTCAGTGGAGGGACGGTATGTTGGAAGAGTTCCAAACTAGACACCGTGGAAAATTAGACGATAAAGGCTGGTAACATGGTTATTATAGATACTACCAAAGAGGCAGTTTGGGTGTATATTGGTTCATGAGATGAACTAGGTTCCTACCATTGTGTGACAATGGAAGTGTGGCTTTGGCCCAGGACCCCCGATCCCATCAGTGACCCAGACATATTCTGAGGCAGCATCACCTGATCATGGAGATAGTTGATCTCCAGGGTGATCAAGGTTAGGAGAGTAGACTCAGAGGACAGCACGGCGGATCTACTCACAAAGGCCTTTTCCTAGAGAGAGACTCATATGGGATGGTTGAGTATTAGATACTGCAACCACTGCTACAGATGGCCCTAGTGCAAGTGGAAGATTATTAGTTATATGTATTCCCTAGAGGCCATTACTGTACATAGGATGTATATTGTAGTGGATGCTGGGACATATATAGGTAGGACTTTCTTGCTCGACATGATAGTACGCTATCTGGTTGCTCTTTATCGTAACATGTATACTTGTTGTCTCTCTATTACATGTTGATAAAGCCCTTAAGATATGTGCTTGACTTCCAGGACTGTGATGCAGATCATACTAGTGGGGCCTGGGTAGTCAATAGTACATCCTTCAATGTTCCTAGTCGTGGGAATATCGAGACGGGGCATCGATATTCCAAAGTAGACTAGCGTATATCTTCTCGATCCATGTGATGGGCGATGGATGATCCCATATCCATTAGTGTTTGACATCAGAGATGGTATGCGGGTGCTCAGTGATGACTGGGTACACTGAACCGACTCGCCGAGAACTCCCAGATGGTATTATACCTCACGTCAGATGGCAGTTCTCTGGTGACACTGGTACAGCTTAGTCTGTTGACCCGAGATCGTCATAGAGTCTTGTGTGTCTCCCACTGTACTTTGATTTCCACCCTACCATGGCTCTATTGAGTCGTGCAAACAGGTGGTTTTTGGGTACAGTCCCGATTCACATGGAGGCAATGAGCGATAGGAGGGGATTCGTCTCTCCCGGTATTGGCGGTTGATGTTGCGCTATGCTCGACTGGCCATAACTGGAAATCCCTGGCCAGGGTTGCACTGATTTACTGGTAAGTGTTATCAGTAGTTTCATGCATGTTATGGACCTTAAATCGGCATAACTTATCAAGCTACTGGGGTCTGACGTTGACCACCCCTAGGCGAGATATGCGACATATCAGACGAACAGACCGGACTGTACGGTAAGTGTTGATGGTTGGATTCACTGGAGTGTGAGCGAGCTTGCTCGTTGATCTTCTGATCGCTCAATACCCGGGTGGCCGTTATGTTTAGCAGACCGGTTGCGGCCTGTGGGTGTTTGATATGATCACCACCTGCTGCCGGCGTATTGACGAGTCTTTAGAGTCCTACACAGAGGTTTTCTGGCTCAAGCGAAACGAAATAGGAGCGCATATGAGATATGTGCGGGACCGAGAATAATACCAGTATGTGATACTGAATTCTATTCTCGCGATTCGTATCATCGGACGGTTATATAAGATATAGCCGGGTTACCGAATAAAATGTTGATTCGATATATTGATACACTTGATATTAGTCAGTTGTTTGATGTATGACCGGATCATTAAATCAAGTGTTGATTTAATGATTTAATGTATAATTATATATTTGATATATTACTTTACATTAACTAGTATTTGTTCACTTAAGATTGATTTTCTCACTTGATGTGCACAAGTAGTATATGTGATATATTTTTGTGCACTTGATTGTATCATGTTTGATGATACATGCAAACTTGGGTGTGTGTATGCTATACACCATGTTTAGTTAATGGTCAGGGTTTCATTTGTTTTATTTATTTTCTTTATTTATTTTTGGCAAGAAATACAATGGTGGCTTGTTTTGTTTTACTCTTGAAGCTTCATGAAGCTTTGAAAGTCTTAACCATTTTGTTTCTTTCCTTAATCTAACCATTAGCCTAAACCCTAGTTTACTCTCTACATGAGTTTACTCACCCATGGTTGCTAAATGATAGACATCACTTGATTTTCTTTTTGAGATAATTCATTATTCATTTTTCTTCTCTCCTTCTTTTTCATCTTCATCATGAAGAGAAGAAAGCATTCTTAAAAAATTCCAAGTGATGAATTCAAGTGAGAAATCCAATTCCAAAGTGATCCCACTTCCTATTTCTTCATCCTCTACCACTTGCCATGTAGTAGAGTGTGTTATCTTCACATGTCCTATGACCAAGTGAAGATGGAGCTTGATCTTGAGTTGCCTCGACATAGATCATCTTTGGCATCGAAGTCGACGACCTAGCCCGATCATTTCTCCGACGAAACCAACGCTAGAGTCCAGGATCCTGATGGTCGCAGCGGAGGGACGTCATCACGGAGCAAAAGAAGTGGAGGACCGGATCTACAAAGGTTGTAGTCTCTTTCACTTTCTAGTAAAGTTGTTTACTTATATGTTTTTCGCCTTACCTCTAGTTAACGATCTAGTTTAGGGTTCTTTGGCACATAGAAAATTTTGAATTGGACATGTTTGATCAGTTGTAGAACCTCATGTGTGTGCCTAGGAACCCTACAATTGGATGTTAGGATTCTCAATAGTTGTAGTGAGATGGTATCAATCGATCCTGGGGAGAATCACTGGAAAGGTTCCAGGTTGATAAGGACGACTGAATGTCAGTCGCAGGCATTGTCTTTACCCTCAGTGGAGGGACGGTATGTTGGAAGAGTTCCAAGCTAGATACCATGACATACTATACGATTAAATGCAAGATACATCGTTACCAAGGATACTACCAAAGAGGCAGTCTGGATATATATAAGTTCATGAGATGAACTTCGTTCCTACCATTGTGTGACATTGGGTATGTGATACCACAACAGATGGCCCTAGTGCAAGTGGGAGATTGTTAGTTATATGTATGCCCTAGAGGCCATTACTGTACATACGATGTATATTGTAATGGATGCTAGGACATATATAGAAAGGACTTTCTTGCTCGACATGATAGTATGCTATCTTGTTGTACTTTATCTTAACATGTACTCTGATTGTCTCTATGTTACATGTTGATAAAGCCCTTAGGATATGTACTCGACTACTGGGACTATGATGAGATCATACTAGTGGGGCCACGGTAGTCGACGAGTACATCCTATAACTGTTCCTAGTCGAGGGTGTATCGAGAGAGGGCATCGATGCACCAGAGTAGACTAGCATATACGCATCTTGACCCATATGATGGGCGATGGATGATCCCATATCCATCGGTGTTTGACATCAAGGATGGTGTACGGGTGCTCAGTAGAGACTGGGTACACTGGACGGACTCGCCGAGAACTCCCAGATGGTATTATACCTCACGTCATATGGCAGTTCTCCGGTGACACTGGTACAGAGTAGTCTGTTGACCCGAGATCGTCATAGAGTCTTGTGTGATTCCCACTGTGCTTTGATTTCCATCATACCACATCCAAGAGGGCGTGCAAAAAGGTGGCTTTTGGGTACAGTCCCGAATCACATGGAGGCAATGAGCGATAGGAGGGGATTCGTCTTTCCCGGTATAGGGAGTTGATGTTGTGCTGTGTCCGATTGCCTATAACTGGAAATCCCTAGCCAGGGTTGCTGAGATTTACTGGTAAGTGTTATCAGTAGTTTCCCGAACTGTTATAGACCTCATATCGACACGACTTATCAAGCTACTGGGGTATGACGTTTACTACCCCTAGGCGAGATATGCGACATATCAGACGACGAGACCGGACTGTACAGGTGTGTTACTGATTGGATTCACAGGAGAATGTACAGGCTTGCTTGTTGATCTTCTGAGCGCTCAATACCTGGGTGGCTGTTACGTTTAGCTGATCGCTTGCAGCTTGTGGGTGTTTGATATGATCATCACCCACTGCCGGCGTATTGACGATTCTTTAGAGTCCTACACAGAGGTTTCTTGGCTCAGGCAAAACGGAGTAGGAGCACATATGTGATATGTGCAGGACTGAGGATAATGCGGCATGTAATACCGTGTTGGATTCTCGCGATATGAGATATCGGCCGGGTATATGTGATATAGCCGGGTCATCGTATTAGTCGGTTATATGCGATATAGACGGATTGTCGGATCAAGTGTTGATTCGATAATTTAATGTATAATAATATATATGATATATTAAATTACATTAACTAATATTAGCTCACTAAATGATTCTTTTTTTCACTCGGGTAATACATTGATATATATGCGATATATGTTAATTGTATTATTTTATATTGTTACGATAAATATTATATATGTGATATATAATATTGTAACATGATATGATAACTAATGCAACATGTTTAGTTGAGATTAAACAAGGTTAGGGTTTGTTTTAGGTTAGTTCCTTCTTGATGATTCTAGAAGGTTTCTTTTTGTTTTGTGAAAGATATTTACAAATGACTCATCTTTAACCTAACCCAAACCCTACACCCTTGGTTAATTCTCTACAAAGGCTTAGCAACCATGGTTGCATTATTGATCATTATCTTCTTTCATTGTTCATCACAAAAGGATTCTATCATCTTCTTCCTTGAGTTCCTTCTTGGAAAAAGCTTTCTAGCTTTTTGCTAAGTGATGAAAGTGAGTGAGAATATGAAAACAAATGAGAGCAAAAATCCTACTTCATCATTCTCATCTATCCTTGCCCTTTAGATGAGAGTGTTCACTTCATTTAGTGAGTGTTAGCTTGTGTTAATGAAACTTCAAGGTAGATCATCTATGTTATCGAAGATCGGAAGTAAGACTGCATCTTTCTCTTCGTGGAGCCTCTCGAGAGTCCGGAACACGATAATCGCAGCGAAGGGACCTCAACACGGAGCTTAAGAAGTGAAGGACTGGATCTACAAAGGTTGTAATCCCTCTCACTTAGTGTTAAAGTGTTTAACATGCTTGTTTTCGCCTAAACCCTAGTTTAAAGATCTGGCTTTGGGTTGTTCGGCATGGCTAAATTTTAAATCGGGCATGGTTGATTCCTTATAGACCCTTGTGCGTGTGCCTAGCAACCATACACATGCCATATTAAAAAAAATATAGGGTGCTAAAGAAAACAACCTAAGGATCATACTAGAAAAGCTAGGGTAACAAAACTTTATACACAATCCACAAGAGGTAAAGACTAGGTTTAGAGAATACAACCTTTGTAGCTCCCTACGCTAGACTCCTTGGCCACTTGAGGGTTGAAAGAAGCTTGCTTGAGATCCTCCAAGTCCACAACGATCCACCCGGAGTCCTCTTTGTCCAAGCTTGAATCTCCACTTGATCAAGAGAAGAAGTAGAAGCCAACACTCTAAACTAATGGGCAAGAGTAGTGTTGAATGGTGATGTGGTTTGTTTTCTCACTTCAAAACCCTAATTTGATCACTCTTTTGTTCACTACAAGAAGCTAGAGAGCAAGAGAGTGAGGAGGAAGAAGATGATGGCAAATGAAGAGCTCAAGATAATGATAAGTGTTAAGTTAAGAATGAGAAAAGAAAATATATATATTTTCTTCTTCTCACTCTTAACCCAAGTTAATAAATATCTAGATATTTATCTTTCGTTGCAAAATGGCCATGGAAATTAACTCATGGTTAACACAAAGGTTAGTGGGGGAAATAAAATAATCAACCATGAGTAATTATCCAATTTTATTTTATTTTCCAAATATAAATATCAACATATTTATTTAGGTGTGAGTCTTATATTGCCACCATCCAATATATCAACAACCATGATAGAATTGTGTAAGCAGGTATGAGTGCATGCACATCCATATGTGCATCAAAGAGAATAAATTCATACATGCATGCATACAACAAAAGACAAGAAGGGTTTAAATTGAAAAAGCTAATTATCAATGATAAATCAACACTTGATTTAGCAAAGCGGTCATATCACATACGCCCGACCAATAGCAAACCACCCGATTAATATACGGTATCACATACGCGCATTTAATCGGGTCCCTGCGCTTATCTCATATGCGCACCATATCGTTTCGCCTAGACTAGGTAACTCCCTTGTGGGACTCTAAGACTCGTCAATACGCCGGCAGTGGGTGATGATCATATCAATCACCCCCAAGCCGCAAGAGGTCGGCTAAACGTAACGGCCACCATGATATTGAGCGATCAGGAGAAAATAAGCGAACCTATCACAACTCCCGTCGAGCCAACCGGCAACACTACCGTACAGTCCGGTCTCTTCGTTAGATATGCTGCATACTAAGTCTAGGGATGGTAACGTCGACCCCAATAACTCAATAAGTCGTGCTGATGAATGGTCTATAACAGATCGAGAAACTACTGATAACTCTTATCAGTAAATCTCAACAGCCCTGGCCAGGGAATTACTGATATAGCCAATCGTGCACAGCACAACATCAACCCCCAATACTGGGAGAGACGAAACCCCTCCTATCGCTCATCGTTTTCGTGTGTCTCGGGACTGTACCCAAAAGCCACCTGTTTGTACGACTCAGTGGAGCCGTGGTAGGGTGGTAATCAAAGTACAGAGGGAGAACCCACAAGACTCTATGACGATCTCAGGTATACAGACTAACCTGTACCAGTGTCACCTGAGAACTGCTATCCAACGATAGATATAATACCATATAGGAGTTCTCGGCGAGTCCGTCCAGTGTACCCAGTCACCACTGAGCACCCGTATACGATCTCGATGTCAAACATCAATGGATGTGGGAACATCCATCGCCCATCATATGGGTCTAGTATCATATACGCTAGTCTACTCTGGTATATCGATACCCCATCTCGATACACCTACGACTAGGGACATTTTAGGATATGCTTATAAACTACAGACGTCCCACTAGTATGATCTCCATCATAATCACAGTAGTCAAGCTAATATCCTCAGGGCTTTATCAACATGTCTGAATGAATAAAAGCATGATCAAGTCAACATGTCAGATAAAGAAGAACCAGATAGCATACTATCATGTCGAGCAAGAATGTACACTTAATACACACACACACACACACACACACACACACACATGTATAAATAAATCCACTATCATGTAGGGTTCCTAGGCACCCCAAGAAGGTCTCACAAAGCATCAACCATGCCAATTTCAACAATTATGGGTGCCGAGAAACCCTAATACGGACCGTTGGCTAGAAATCTAGGCGAAAAGAGAACTAGTTAACACTTAACTACAAGTAAACGGAAATACAACCTTTGTAGATCCGGTGCTCCACCTCCATAGCTCCGCAATGAAGTCTCCTCGCTGTCTATAACAAATCCCGGGCTCTAGCGTCGGTTTCATCGGAGAATAGACGGGCTAGGTCATCGACGACGTGCCGAAGATGATCTACGTCGAAGCATCACTAGATCAAGCTCCACCTTCACCAAGCCATGAAAACTTGTGAAGGAAACACACTCTACTACTTGGCAAGAGATAGAGGATGAAGAAATAGGAAGTGGGTAGACTTTAGAATTGGATTTCTCACTCATTTCCATCAATCACCATTGATGGAGCTTGCTTTCTTCAAGTGAAGAAAAAAAGAAGAAGAAGAATTATGTATTGATAAGTTAATCAAAAAGAATAGAAAAACAATCCTTATCATAATCCTAACTATGGTTATGTGTAGAGAATTAACCAAGGTTTAAAGGAATGGTTAGGGTTAAGGATGAGATAAGAATGGTGGACAAAGTCAAAGCTTCATGAAGCTTCAACTAAACAACAAATAAAGCCACCATTCTTTTCTCTTTTCCATTTATTTTCCAAAATGAAATGGATAAATAAATAAGTGAATAAAACAAAACCCTAACCATAATCATGTAACCATGGTTTGATCTTTACACAAAAACCCTAGCATAACATGTATCATCAAACATGATACAATCAAGTGCACAAAAGTATATCGCATATGCAATGCGCACATCCGAGTGAGAATATCCATTTAAAGTGAACCAATACGAGTTAATGCAAAGTAATATATCAAATATATAATTATACATTAAATCATTAAATCAACACTTGATTTAACGATCCGGTCATATCGCATACAACCGAATAATATCCAATGTATCGGTTTATCGAATCAATCCTTGATTCGATAACTAGGTTATATCGCATACAACCATTCGACACATTTATCGCGAGAATGGAATACGGTATCACATACACGTATTATTCTCGGTCCCGCACATATCTTATATGCGCTCCTATTTCGTTTCGCTTGAGCCAGGAAACCTCTGTGTAGGACTCTAAAGACTCGTCAATACACCGGCAGCAGATGATGATCATATCAAACAACCACAAGCCGCAAGCGGTCTGCTAAACATAACGGCCACCCGGGTATTGAGCGATCAGAAGATCGACGAGCAAGCCCGCTCACACTCCAGTGAATCCAACCAGTAACACTACCGTACAGTCCGGTCTGATCGTCTGATATGTCGCATATCTCGCCTAGGGGTGGTAAACGTCAGACCCCAATAGCTCGATAAGTCGTGTCGATATGAGGTCTATAACTATTCGAGAAACTACTGGTAACACTTACCAGTAAATCTCAGCAACCCTGGCCAGGGATTTCCTGTTATAGCCAATCGAACACAGCGCAACATCAACCCCCTATACCGGGAGAGACGAATCCCCTCCTATCGCTCATTGCCTCCATGTGACTCGGGACTGTACCCAAAAACCACCGTTTTGCACGCCCTCTTGGACGTGGTAAGATGGAAATCAAAGCACAGTGGGAACCACACAAGACTCTATGACGATCTCGGGTCAACAGACTACTCTGTACCAATGTCACCAGAGAACTGCCATCTGACGTAAGGTATAATACCATCTGCGAGTTCTCGGCGAGTCCGTCCAGTGTACCCAGTCTCTACTAAGCACCCGTATATCTCCTCTGATATCAAACACCAATGGATATGGGATCATCCATCGTCCATCTGTATGGGTCGAGAAGGTACACGCTAGTCTACTCTGGTATATCGATGCCCCGTCTCGATACACCCACGACTAGGGACTTTGAAGGATGTACTTATGGACTACCATGTCCCCATTAGTATGATCCGCATCATAGTCCAGGTAGTCTAGTACACATCCTAAAGGCTTTACCAACATGTAACAGAGAGACAATCAGCATACACGTTAAGGTAAAGAGCAACCAGATAGCATACTATCATGTTGAGCAAGAAAGTCCTCCCTATATATGTCCCAGCATCCACTACAATATACATCCTATGTATAGTAATGGCCTCTAGGGCATACATATAACTAACAATCTCCCACTTGCACTAGGGCCATCTGTAGTAGTGGTTGTAGTATCTCATACTCAACCATCCCATAAAAGTCTCTCTCTGGGAACAGGCCTTTGTGAGTGGATCCGCTGTGTTGTCCTCTGAGTCTACTCTCCTAACCTCGATCCCTTGGAGATCAACCATCTCCATGATCAGGTGATGCTGCCTTAGAATATGTTTGGATCACTGATGGGACGGACGTTCCTTGGCATAAGCCACAACTCCATTGTCACACAATGGGAGGAACATGGTTCATCTTATGAACCAATATATACCCAAACAGCCTCTTTGGTAGCATCTTAAATAGCGATGTATCAAGCCTTTATTGTCTAGTAAGCCACGGTATCTAGCTTGGAACTCTTCCAACATACCGTCCCTTTACTGAGGGTAAAGACAATGCCTGCGACTGACATTCAGTCGTCTTTATCACCCTGGAACACTTCCAGTGATTCTCCCCAGGGTCGATTGATACCTTCTCACTACAACTAGTGAGAATCCTAACATCCACTTAGATCTATCTCATAGATCCAAAACCTAGGATTTAGTAGGTATCACTTTGATCCTAAATGGAGAATCATTGTGATAAGCGGAGATTGATCGAGCGTAGCATAAGAAACTCCTTTCTTATCAAGAGTATGTCATCCACGTACTCTACGAGGATCACCACCATACTCCCTACTACCTTTTTGTTTATACAAGGTCCATCTACCATTTTGATGATGTCAAACTCTTTGACTACTTCATCAAAACAGATGTTCCAACTCCGCGATGCCTGCTTTATCCTATAAAGTATCTTGCACACGTTTCCGCTGCTCCCACTGTCTACGAGGCCCTCTGGCTGTGTACTTATAGACTCCCTCTTCTAAAACATCATTTAGAAAAGCTGTCATGACACCCAACCACCAGATATCGTAGTCATGGTATGTAGCCGTGGTAAGTAGGATCTGGATGGACTTAAGCATAGCTCCTTAGAAAAGGTTTCATCATTATCCACGCCTGGTCGATGACGAAAAGCTTTAACAAGTCTAGCTTTGAAAGTCTCAACTTTTCCATCTACGCCAAGTAATCTTCTCAAGATATACTTGCTCCTGATGGGGATTTAACCCTTCAGATATAGCAACCAAAGTCCATACTTTGCTGGTGTATGAGGATTCCATCTCAGTTCACTAAGCATCCAGCCATTCTTACAGAGTCTCACTCCTGATGGCCAGCTCGAAACTAGTTGGGTCATCATCTCATGATGCAATCCTCGCTCCCACTGTCATAGAGAAACAGAAGTATCTCTCAGGTGAGTGAGGAACCCTACTAGATCGGCGGAGAGGCTGAGGTTCGTTGGATTCTACTGAATCCATTGGTTCTTTCAAATCATCAGCTGCAGTTTTGTATAGCTGGAACATTTCCAGTTCTACATTACAGACTTTGCCTCGAGCTTGTCCGGATTTTGCTTTTAGACATAGGCCGGTCAACCCCAAATCTTAACTAGCTTAAGACATGGGCTCTTCCCTTTCCATATCACATATGAAATGGTAGGCAACTGATTTGATTCGAACCCTATTCAATAGGTATGCAGCTTCTCAAGTGCATAACTCCCAAAAGGAAATGGCAAACTCGGTAGTACTCATCATAGAGCACACCATATCAAATAGGGTGTATCTGCTCCGCCCCGATATACCATCGTGCTATGGTGTATACGGAGGAGTAATGCTGAGAGAGAATCTCATTCTCCTTTAGAATAATCCAGGAATTCCGTGCTCAAGTATTCTCCTTCTTGATCTCATCAAAGGACATAATACTTATACCCGTATTTTGGTTCTCTACTTCTAACTTATATTCTGTGAATATCTCAAAAGGTTCGGACTTGTGTTTCAACAGGAACATATGTCTGAATCTTGAGAGATTATCAGAGAATGTAACGAAGTACAAAGAACCAATCCTGGCATATGTAGACAGGGGACCTACATACATCAACATGTATCATCCCAAGAGTTTACTAACTCTTTCTCTGTTTCCAATAAACAGAGCTGGTGTCATTATATCTTTGTGACATGACTGGCGAGTTTCACAAGATGTAAATTCAAACTGATTTAAATATGCATCTACATGTAACTTCAGCCAGTCGGGTCGCATAAATATGACCTAGTCTACAATGCCTTAAGAAGGATCCGTTCATTTCTGAACTCTTCCTCTTGTGTGTGTTCCGTATACTAAGAACTGTAGTTTGATCTAGAACATCAATTCTTTTAGATAACGTGCCTGAACCGATCAACTTTTGATATAGGAAATGTTCAAAACATTATCCAACTATACAAAATTTTATCATTTCTTTACTAATAAAGAGATAGATATGATTTTGTATATCAGGTTCGGTATCTAACAACATTCGTTCAGAATCAATGTATTGGTAATACAGGGTGACAGTGACCAACAGACTTGGCTGCAACTCTTGCCCCATTTTCTGCCTCATGAAACTTATCACCCGTTCTCAGTTCTTTGTAATGAACACACCCGAAGATGATGCATCAGCTTGCACTCTCTTCGTTTGGGCGGCACGGAAAATCTGGTATTCCCCAATTTGCTGCTCTGTCTTATAACAATTATAAGTTGGAGCGGGACCAACGTTCCCCAGCTCAGTATAACAAGCGGGTTCGGTCAATATTCTGTATTATTATCTTGATTAAGGCGTGATATGGTCGCTACCAGGAGAGAGAGAAAAGAAAACACTCAGCGTGCGCTCTTGCAAGAATAGATTGGTTATTATTTTATCTAATTAGGATGGCTCCCACTGCTTTTTATCAAATCTTCCTTCAAACCCTAAAAGGAAAGACTACCCGGGATTAATTACACACTACAAGTTCGCCAATTTTTCAGCCAGGCCAGTGTCGGTACTTTGAGGGAGGTCCCCCGTGCTTTCGCACGAACCTAATTAATGTAAACCTTGTTTTCCCAGAGGCATAACCTCGTTGACACCTTTCTAGACACCTACTTGATCGGCTAATTGTAATGTATAAAACTCTCCCAGGAGTAACTCTTACTCGCAGCGGGTATCGGGATCCAACTATCTCATAGAAGGTATGCAATCTCATTGCAAATTTTAACACTTGAAATTCCCGATAATATTTTACCCCTAGCGTCCTATGAACTTGACAGAGGTCAACAAACCATAGGCTGCTAGTCAAGTTCAACCCGTCATTTCCTGATTGAAGTAAACCCACCGGCACGACCCTTGACAGAGGTCAACAAGGTCGCACGACTACCCTAAATCAATCACATCATATGCTTATGCAGATAAGCACTAATCAGCTACCGCACACTACGCCTTGACAGAGGTCAACAAACGCAGCACGAATACTAACCAGTACATATCTGAAATGACGGAGGGCTACGACAGGTTTTTCTGAAAACCTATTGCGTAATGAACTTGATATCGTTGTAGAATCAAATGATTTTAAAATGGAGTTCTTTTGAGGCTTTTCTAGTTTTGCTAAAGGAGTCACTCCCGGTGAAGGGATCGTCGGTCCTTTCCTCATCGAATGAGGTGCGGGATATATCATATATATCACTGTGCAAAGCAGAACTTTTAAAAGCAATCAAAAGACAAACCGAGTGTGTAGCATCTGCCAGTTATTGCTAAAGGAGTCACTCCCGGTGAAGGGATCTCGGTCCTTTCCTCATCGAATAAGGTGCAGGATATATCACATATACCGCTGTGCAAAGCAAGAACTGTAGCTACCTGTTTTATTTTGAAATTCGATTCTACAACATCTTAGGTTTCTTTTATTTCATTAATCACATTAATGAAGTCCCATCATTTAAGTACCTAAACATCACAGATAAATACGACGTACACTTATGCCATCCGCATTCGCCTCGATGTCCCCTCGTGCACCGTTAGGTTAGGTAACTAACGGCAGAGCGGGGCAGGGCTAGCGCGGGTGTAAAACATAAGTAACGCCTATATAATATATCATATATACTATATACTGTATCTATCACAGAACATCACAAGATCACATCACAGATATCGCAGCAGAAGAATCATATGAAATATTGGATATACTAGGACGTCCGTGTTTTCAATACGAGCCAGTATAAAACACGGATTCCACGGTCGCGATGAATAGCCAAACCCACACCCCTAGACCCCTACGAGAGCGGCAAGCAACCCTACCAATTCTAGAGTTAGGAGACCCGGACTCGACTCCTCGAGTTGGTCTCCCACTGGACTCCAGAACCCGGTTACTTGTGCTCCCCTCCTTGGGTCTATCCTAGTGCGGAAAAGTAAATAATATACAAACGGTGACATCTTCCGCAACCTGGAAGTGCCCCAAATAAAAGAATATTACATACAAGTTTTTACATGAATGAAAAAGAAAAACACTCATCTCACATAAAAACCCCCGGCTATTCAAACACGACGATCCAATATAACATATCCAGCAACACATAACATCACATGTCATCAACGTAAGTAAATATGCGCATCCCAATTGTCGTTGACATATAGCAACGAAACCGGCGATATCACATATTACACTTACGGTCGCAGAAAAGAAAGTGTAAAACTACAATAGTTGGAATCCGCAACCTCCATAGACATCGCATGCCTAATCAAATGAATTACTTAGACATCGCATGCCTAACAATTATAAACCCCGCATTTTAGTCTCATTATCGAAAACCCTTTTCAATATCAAGTCGGGCAATTCAACTAGATTCCTGACATCCTGATCGAATGCTCGTCGCAAACTTTAGTAGGCGGCCGCACCCCCGATACCGTCGACGAAGTGCACCAAGGCGGAACACCGCTACCGGGAGCACCCGAACGGATGCTTTCAGCGACGGGGTTCTCCTACAGTCACTTGGTCGGGGCTATGGAGCGAGGCTGTCTATTAAGTTTACCCGGCGAGTATCCGCGTGCGCTACGTGATTGCGACGGACTTTTGATCACATCAAAATTCCGTAGCAACCGATCAAGTGAGACTAAACTGCTATGTTTATAACGTTCATTCCGTTATCTCATAACTACTTTTGAATTCCAATTATTGTATCACATTTCAGATAAACAGAAAATGTTAAACTTTCCGATCGAACATTCGAACACCCAAGTTTTCCCGATACGACTCAACACATGAAATAAGTCTAACAGCATTCAGTTCGTGCCTCAGTACCAACGGTCCAGCCGTAAAAGGGTCAAGCCAACGCCTCACATGTGGCACGCCGTACTGCCCCAAACCCGACGGTTCAAAGGGCAGTTCAAGACGGTCACATAATCGAGTTAAGGTTTGTTGTCTTCTAGAGGGACCATCGCGTTACTTGCACTACTTAGAACGTCGTTAAACTACGGAAAAATCCAACACTTGGAAATTTCCCGACAGGGGAAAAATTGGGTATTTATATCCGGTCGAACTTTTTAACATATTCTAAAATTTATCCGGAAAGCCACAAAGACAAAATCTGATATCCCGATCGAAACACCGAATCCCCAAAACAACTGCAGAAAATTCAACTCTTGAAAAAATATTAAAAATTCCCAGAAAAATCACCACTGGAAACTAAGAATTACTGTGCAAAATAATTTAAACAATGTGGCCGTACGGCCGCGGATCCGCCGCATGAGCCTTGCTCATGCCGCGGAAACGCGGTGGAAAAGTTGAATTAGGTCCACGAAATTTACAGTAATTCCTAGAAAACCCTGCTTGATTTTCTGCATATTTTTAATTTGGAAAAATCCCAGATTTTAGAAAAAGGATAGAGAGCATGTTCCGGGTTGGATTTTCGGTTCGTTCGGACTTCAAATTCCGTCTAGTCTTCGCCTAAGGCTCTAGCTAGGCTCTGATACCACTGTAGGGTTCCTAGGCACCCCAAGGAGGTCTCACAAGGCATCAACCATGCCAATTTCAACAATTATGGGTGCCGAGAAACCCTAATACGGACCGTTGGCTAGAAATCTAGGCAAAAAGAGAACTAGTTAACACTTAACTACAAGTAAACGGAAATACAACCTTTGTAGATCCGTTGCTCCACCTCCATAGCTCCGCAATGAAGTCTCCTCACTGTCCATAATAAATCCCGGGCTCTAGCGTCGGCTTCATCGGAGAATAGACGGGCTAGGTCATCGACGACGTGCCGAAGATGATCTACGTCGAAGCATCACTAGATCAAGCTCCACCTTCACCAAGCCATGAAAACTTGTGAAGGAAACACACTCTACTACTTGGCAAGAGGTAGAGGATGAAGAAATAGGAAGTGGGTAGACTTTAGAATTGGATTTCTCACTCATTTCCATCAATCACCATTGATGGAGCTTGCTTTCTTCAAGTGAAGAAAAAAAGAAGAAGAAGAATTATGTATTGATAAGTTAATCAAAAAGAATAGAAAAACAATCCTTATCATAATCCTAACTATGGTTATGTGTAGAGAATTAACCAAGGTTTAAAGGAATGGTTAGGGTTAAGGATGAGATAAGAATGGTGGACAAAGTCAAAGCTTCATGAAGCTTCAACTAAACAACAAATAAAGCCACCATTCTTTTCTCTTTTCCATTTATTTTCCAAAATGAAATGGATAAATAAATAAGTGAATAAAACAAAACCCTAACCATAATCATGTAACCATGGTTTGATCTTTACACAAAAACCCTAGCATAACATGTATCATCAAACATGATACAATCAAGTGCACAAAAGTATATCGCATATGTAATGCGCACATCCGAGTGAGAATATCCATTTAAAGTGAACCAATACTAGTTAATGCAAAATAATATATCAAATATATAATTATACATTAAATCATTAAATCAACACTTGATTTAACGATCCGGTCATATCGCATACAACCGACTAATATCAAATGTATCGGTTTATCGAATCAATCCTTGATTCGATAACTAGGTTATATCGCATACAACCATTCGACACATTTATCGCGAGAATGGAATACGGTATCACATACACGTATTATTCTCGGTCCCGCACATATCTCATATGCGCTCCTATTTCGTTTCGCTTGAGCCAGGAAACCTCTGTGTAGGACTCTAAAGACTCGTCAATACACCGGCAGCAGATGATGATCATATCAAACACCCACAAGCCGCAAGCAGTCTGCTAAACGTAACGGCCACCCGGGTATTGAGCGATCAGAAGATCGACGAGCAAGCCCGCTCACACTCCAGTGAATCCAACCAGTAACACTACCGTACAGTCCGGTCTGATCGTCTGATATGTCGCATATCTCGCCTACGGGTGGTAAACGTCAGACCCCAATAGCTCGATAAGTCGTGTCGATATGAGGTCTATAACTATTCGAGAAACTACTGGTAACACTTACCAGTAAATCTCAGCAACCCTGGCCAGGGATTTCCTGTTATAGCCAATTGAACACAGCGCAACATCAACCCCCTATACCGGGAGAGACGAATCCCCTCCTATCGCTCATTGCCTCCATGTGACTCGGGACTGTACCCAAAAACCACCGTTTTGCACGCCCTCTTGGACGTGGTAAGATGGAAATCAAAGCACAGTGGGAACCACACAAGACTCTATGACGATCTCGGGTCAACAGACTACTCTGTACCAGTGTCACCAGAGAACTGCCATCTGACGTAAGGTATAATACCATCTGGGAGTTCTCGGCGAGTCCGTCCAGTGTACCCAGTCTCTACTGAGCACCCGTATATCTCCTCTGATGTCAAACACCAATGGATATGGGATCATCCATCGCCCATCTGTATGGGTCGAGAAGGTACACGCTAGTCTACTCTGGTATATCGATGCCCCGTCTCGATACACCCACGACTAGGGACTTTGAAGGATGTACTTATGGACTACCATGTCCCCACTAGTATGATCCGCATCATAGTCCAGGTAGTCTAGTACACATCCTAAGGGCATTACCAACATGTAACAGAGAGACAATCAGCATACACGTTAAGGTAAAGAGCAACCAGATAGCATACTATCATGTTGAGCAAGAAAGTCCTCCCTATATATGTCCCAGCATCCACTACAATATACATCCTATGTATAGTAATGGCCTCTAGGGTATACATATAACTAACATATCATATAATGGCCTCTAGGGCATACATATATCCAACAATCTCCCACTTGCACTAAGGCCAGTTATTGGCGTATCTCATACCTAACATCTCAAAATGTCGCTCATGCTACGGCTGAGGGAGTGCCTTGGTGAGTGGATCCGTAGAGTTATTCTTTGTGTCTACTCTCCTAATCTTGATCTCGCGGCGATCTACAATCTCCCGGATTAAATGAAAACGCCTCAGGATGTGTCTGGACCGCTGATGGGACCTGGGCACCTTGTCTAACGCCATAGTCCTATTATTATCACAATACAATAGTATTGGATCAATATTGGTTGGAACTACACCTAGCTCCGAGACGAACTTCTTCATCCAGACGTATTCCTTGGCAGCATCATTTGCAGCAATGTACTCAGCTTCCATCGTAGAGTCTGCAACAGTATCCTGTTTGGAACTCTTCCAACTTACCGCCCCTCCATTGAGGGTAAATACAAACCCAGAGATAGACTTGCTGTCGTCCTTATCACTCTGGAAGCTCAAATTGGTAAAGGCCTCCATTTGGAGATCTCCATTACCATAAACCAAGAATAATTCTTTAGTCCTTCGCAAGTACTTAAGAATGTTCTTCACAACTATTTAGTGATTCTCCCCTAGGTAGGATTGATACCTGCTTACTATACTAAGTGCATAAGCTACATCTGGGCGTGTACATAACATCGCATACATTATAGATCCTACTGCCGAAGCATAGGGTATAATGCTCATGTGAGTCCTTAGAGAGAGTGACCCCATGGCAAGCGGGTAAAGCACCCCGCTTGGAGTCTTCCATACTAAACCTTTTTAGGATGGTGTTGATGTACCTGGTTTGGGACAATCCCAATAACCTTTTGGATCTATCCCTATAGATCCGAATGCCCAGAATGTATGTGGAATCACCCAGGTCCTTCATGGAGAACCTTAGTGATAAGAATGATTTGACCGACTGTAGCATAGGAATATCATTTCCTATCAGAAGAATGTCATCCACGTACAATACGAGGAATGTGACAGCTCTTCCTACAGCTTTCTTATAAACACAAGGTTCATCTGGATTTTTGATGAAATCATACTCTCTGATAACATCATCAAGACAGATGTTCCAACTCCGTGATGTCTGCTTTAATCCATAAATGGATTTAAGCAATCTACATGCTTTCCCACTGCTCCCACTGTCAATGAAGCCCTCTAGCTGATCCATATAAACGTATTCTTCTAAATCTCCATTTAGAAATGTTGTTTTAACGTCCATCTACCAAATTTCATAGTCGTAGTGAGCGGCAATAGCAAGTAGGATCCAAATAGATTTAAGCATGGCTACGGGAGAAAACGTTTCGTCATAGTCCAGACCTGGTCTTTGACGAAAAACCTTCACCACAAGTCTTGCCTTATAGGTCTCTACTTGCCCATCTACACCAATCTTTCTTTTAAAGATCCATTTGCACCCCACAGGTTTTACCCCAAGGGGTAAAACGTCCAAAGTTCACTTTGTTGGTGTACATAGACTCCATTTCAGATCTCATGGCATCCAGCCACTTCATAGAGTCTCCACTCGTGATAGCTTGCTGAAAGCTAGTAGGATCATCATCCTCCATGATGCAGTCTTCTCTATCACCATCAATAAGGAAACCGTAGTACCTCTCCAGTGGGCGAGAAGTCCTACCAGACCTACGGAGTGGCCGAGGTTCATAAGTTTCTGTTGCAACAGCTGGTTCAACCAAGTCGTCATTTGTAGTTTGTGTTTCTAGAACTCTTCTAGATCTACCACATCGCCATCAGTATTTGTAAAAAATTCATTTTCTAAAAATTTGGCATTCCGGGAAACAAATACCTTTTGTTCCTCCTTGTGGTAGAATAGATATCCATAAGAATTCTTTGTATATCCCACAAATTTACACATGACTGACCGTGTCTCGAGTTTGTCCGGATTCTACCTTTTGACTTAGGCCGGACAACCCAAATCTTAAATTGCTTAAGAGATGGTCTCTTCCCATACCATAACTCATACGGTGTGGTAGACACTGTTTTGGTTGGGGCCCTGATTGCACACTTTTGCGGCGTGTCAGAGTTCAAAGTTCTAAAGTTATAACCGCGATCAGGATGGTGTCGCTATACAGCTAGCCGGTTGGGCAGGGTCGACCCACAGGGAGATGGTTGTATGTCCGTTCGTGTTTTAGACGAGTCAATAAAGAATTTGTATATGTTTGTTCAGTTCTATCCTAAGTGTTCGTATTTATGTTCAAGTAAGCTTGTTAAGGTTAGGTTAGTTAGTAGAGTTAGGATTAGTCTTGTACTTATGTTTTGCCATTCTTAAAATGATGTTGGGATAATTGAAAGTAGCGGGGATTAGGAGGACATAGGAATGGGATTTGCGAGTTTAAGCAAGCTTTCCAACGCTAAATCCATTCCTAGTGCCCCTTGTACGTCCGCTAAATACGCTTATTTCCAACCCTCGGCCAAACACCCGCAACCATATATCCAATTAAGTCACAACTACATGTCACGTTGTAGTGCGCTTAAAGGACTTCTCGACTTAGGTCGCGGCTATATGTCACGTATAGCGCGCCTAAGCGAGGGGGTTGCGGTTGTTTGGTCAGGGTTCGTTTCAAGATGTTTGGCGAAGAGAAGCACAAGGGATTTCTCCGTCCCTCATACTACCTTCCTTAGCCTTAACAAGAGGAAAATTATTCACACATCATAAAAGAAAAGAAAACAAAACATGAAGGAAGAAAAGAGGAAAATACGGTTTTACAAGTGAAGCAAGCTAACTATTGGGTCCTCACCTTAGCAAGGAACTCCGTCAAGTATCATCGCTTGAAAATACGGATAAAAGAAGAGAAGAAAAGAGAACAAGAAAAGAAATAACAACAACTAGTTAACAACAAATAATAAAATTACAATACAAGATAATAAAATTACAAGACAATAAATAAAAGAGACAAGATAAAAATAACCCTCATCTTCATTGATCTTCCACTCAAAAAGCTCTCACTACAATTTTCATGGAGGAAAGAATGAAGAAGAAGAAGAAACTAAGCTAAATCCTAACAAAGAGAGAATGGAAATCAAGACATCAAGAAGCCCTTTGGCTTGCACAAAACTGGGCTATTTATAGGCTGCGTGCTGAAACCCTAGGGCCACATTCTGGCCATACATAAAAATACCAAACTACCCCCCAATTTTCATCTGTCACCGAGTTGACTCGGCCGCGGATCCGCGGCCGAGTCGCCATGTTGGCCGCGGATCCGCGGCCGTTCTGGGGAGTTGGGATGTCAAAATTCCTGGGTTTTATTGTGTTGCATTATTCTATTTTTCTATATGTACCAAATTGCAAATTGCTTCCATAATTGCTTCAAATCTGCAACGGTCCAAAATGGCATCAAAAACAATAGTTTTGACCTTTTCTCCTTCGAGCTCCGTGCACCCATTGATTCTTGTGCTGCTCCCCTCGTGCTCTATCCTTGTCCCAGACACGAATGACCACTGTCATTTGTCTGATCTCTGGAACTGGTACGCAGCACTGGACGGATACAGATGATCGGAACCCGGCTTTTATCTGTTGTCAATAGGTGTTCTGTATTTTGGCGTAACTGTGGAGATTTTGTATCAATTGTGTTATTTTGGACAAGGAACCTGTAGCCTGTAAATATGTAGCAAACACGGATTAAAAGCACCTACCTATAAACAAACGAGCGTAACAATGGGCGGTAGTAAAAGCAATATTCTGGTATGAACAAATACCCCCAAACATAACTTTTGCTCATCCCGAGCAAAACCAATTATTCACAAAAAGTCCTAACCTCACTTTCGCAGGGAACGCGATTGCACTGAACTCGTGCAACAAGCCGTTAAACCTCTAGGTGTCCCTATTAGGAGGAGTGTTGTCTCCTGAGGTTTTTCAGCGGATTACACCCACAAAATCCCGTCAAGCTAGTGTCATAAGTTAACATCGATTCTACTCCTACAGTTTAGTATCTACGTTAGAAACTCTATCATCCCAAGTTAGAAATATCCAACCCTTATATTTCACATATCCTATCTGTTTAACCTTAGATCCTATACGTTCCAAAAAAGTTTAGAAAGACGTTGGTTCTCTTGAGTTTTCCTTCTAACTGTGTGGTCTTAAATCAGGGATTTTTATCAACTTTACAAAAAACATAAGTCTTATCTTTTATTTCTATCTTTTATCCAAACATCGATTGTATACCCCTGCGTGTGTGTATTATTTCACCCCTACACTTGAGAATTCAATTCAAGCTATAGTACCCTTTCCCTAATACCTAATACTACTTCTTTTCATTTATGATGACCGGTGTTGCTCACACACCTTTTATGCGACTATTAATGCTTCTTGAGGCACTAACAGCCGATTACTGAATGTGTGAGCTTAAAGCGTAAATAGCAGTTTCCAGGTCTTGACTTTATTCTATTTTTCTTTTTCTTTTTCAAAACCGGATATATTTTTCAATAATACTCTTTTGGTGTTTAGCTTTAAATACCGTTTTTTTCTTTCATGCTAGGCTGTCAGGCAAGAGTATTTCTAGGTATCCTCTACTATCCCAAGTTTCAAGGTACGTGTATGTGCAGTTTGTAGGGTATATACTTTCTAAATTTAAACTTAAGAATAGAAACTATTTTTTAGACTTATCCTTCAGTAAAGCTTCGATACTTTCCCTTCATCTTGACTTAACTCAAGAGCTGAACTCAAGATTACCTACTTCTATAAAAAAAACTGTAAGGACATATAATTACCAAGGTCAAAGAGAATGAGGGCTATTTTTAGGATTTTCAATTCCTAAGCCTAGAATTTAGTTATTTCTAACATATCAACTATACTTTGAGAATAAAAATCTAAGTTAACCTATTAGCTAACTTGACGACAAAGTTTTTATATCTTTTGGAAAAAAATTCGATTTTTATGGGATTTTAATATGGTATGCAAATGCAAAATATACAAATGAATACGAAGGAAGAAAGCTTACCGAGCACACCCCCAAACTTAAACTTGACAGTGCCCTCACTGTCAGGCTACACCAAGAGGGTCAAAATTGTCGGCGCTCCCTAAAAACAAATTATATACTAAACAAAAAGGAAAACAAAAATTATATACAAAAAGGTTCCCCCCAAACTTAAGTAAAACAGTGTTTCCACTGTTAAGCGTTGAAGTTCAGGATCAGGGGAGAAAGAAAAGTATCAAGCTATACAAGGCCTTACACAGGCCAACCATTCAAAGATTTTATCTCTATAATGTACAGGTTGGTGGAATAAGGCGTAAAGAAAAGAAATGGAGAATACACGAGACCGTATGGAGATAGACGTGGTATACGGTCTCTGTATATAAGAAGAAGAATGGCAGAAGGGAGAAAGAAGTGGAATACGAACTTGAGGGTGAAAATGGAGTGAATAGATTAGCACAATATGTGATGAATGATGTGTAAAAAGTGATTGTGCTAATCTACCAACCCGTCGAGAAATGGAGTCAAATCCCTCAAGATTCGTGAGAAACCATGGGTAAGACGAACTCTGTAAACCAGACACAGGAAGTGAAAATGATACGGTGTCTTGCCAGGTCGGAACGATGGAAAGGATGGAGGTAGGTGATTGAGGAAGGTTATCGGTTAAAGGTTCATGAGGGTGTACACATGAAAGGGATAGGATGAATTGGAAAATCCGACTCATCAACAAGAACTGTTTCATCCTCAAAAATATCCTCAAAATTCTCCTCAAAGTTAAGCACATCCATGCATTTATCCTCAAAATCCAGATGCATATGGGGTTCGGGAAAGACATTTAATGACTCGGGATGATGAATTGAAGAGAAAAACTCAGCCAAATCTATGGGTTCATCATCCAAAATATTCCCAGCGTCAATATCCTCAATCAAGTGAAAATCAATATTCTCAGACACCTCATCAAAAGCATGGATTTCAATCGATTCTGGTTCTAAGATGGAGGTGTAGAGGTCAAAAGGATTTGGTGTGGTTTCACTCAAAAGGGACCCTTCACAATCGGGGAAATCAAACACTACAAAGTCACACAACTCATTATCTGTTCTATCTTTAATCAATGAATCATTTGGAACACTAGATAGACATTCAAAACCGGAGTTGTGGGATTCAAGTTGAAATGGGTAGGCTTGATTCTGAAGGGGGTACAGCTCACTCTCTCCACTCAAATTCTCAACCTGTCCTAACGCTTCTTCATACATTGGAAAATTTGGAGCTAGTTGAAAACTAGCTACCGGGTCATTAGGTTGTATGAGTGCGGCCATGGACGCATTCAAATCCATCATCTGTTGGTACGAAGCTACCCTAAAGTCTTCCAATTACTGTTCCAGACAGAACATGGATTATGAAGGGGTTTCAGTAAAAGATTCAAAGTTGTTTGGATACTGAAAACTCCCAAATGGCGGTTCAGAAGCAATGTCTAGGAAAGGTGTAAAAGTCGGGTAGGACTGGTAGGAATTGAATGGCTGGACAGGGGTAGCATCAACATTTGGATAAGAAGGTGAATGGAATTGTTGATCCAAAGAATTTGAAGTGTTGAAAGGAGTGAAAGATCGGCTACGAGATTGTTCAATATGTTCAGCAATAAACATTGGTTTCGGAGTTTCAACCGGACTTTCAAAAGAGGTATCAACGTAAGAAAGTGGTGGAGGTTGAAACGGTTGATACAAAGTGGATTGCGGGGTCTAGTTATTCGTCCTAGACGCATCTATCCGATCTTTCAAATAGATTTTTGGCATGAAGGGATCGTTCGAGGTTTGACCAAAGCAAGAACCGTAGGAAGTTATGTCTGGTTGTGGGTACCAAAGTTCAGCAAGAGTTTTTCTAGGTGGAGTACCCATGATATGAAGAGAGAAAGAAAGGAAGGAAGAGAAAAGTAGGGGAAAAAGAATGTGGATTTTTTATTTTATTTTTTATTTTTTTATATTTATATTTATATATTTTTTTTTATATTTTTAAAAAAAATGTTTGTTTTTTTTGGAGTTTTTGAAATTGTTTGTTTGAAAGAATACGGAATTATGGGTCTAAAATTTACAAGCACAATCACAATCACAATATGAACAAACACACCTAGAGCTAGGGTCACCTAGGTCAGCTAGACAGCTCCTAACTGTTCCAAAGGGCTAGAAATAAGACCTGAAATCGCCTCTTCACCGCCAATTGCGGCCAAGTGGGAGGCTCCCCAATACAAGTAGTCGACCTAATTAAGTAACCACTTGCCTTAGACACACTTGCCTAGACACCGCAAAGTCAGGTTAGGATAAACGGCCGATACCTACAACTAGTCCTCTGTCCTATTGAGCGTGACGTCCTTAGGGCTGAGTCTAGTATTTTTTATTAGCTCAAGGTAATGCATATTCAATTAGTGATTTGTGGGGTCTTAGGAAGGGTGATGAAATCCCCACCCAATCTGAATTGGTGTTATAGCCCCTTAATGTCCGTATTAATATATGCAAAGCGGTAAACAAACAAAATCTAAAACAACAAAAATTTATTTGGCTGCTGCACAATCTGTGCAAAGAAACCTGCAGAAAATACAGTATGGTGGAATTCACAGAGAAGATTAAAGGACAGAGAAAGGGCAGAAAAAAAATTAGGGCCCTGAGACCTCAATACAGCCGCGGAACCGCTGCTAAAGCCCCCTTTTGACCGCGGTTCCGCTGTCAAGTTGCTTAGTTGGGGCTTCAACTTGGGTCCCTGCACTCCTCTTGGTCACTTCTCCAAAATAAAATTCTCTGTTTTTGTTTTTGATTACTGTACTTGCTCCAAATTAGCCTGCACACTTGCGCATAAAAATTATCAAAAATAACAAAATGATTTTATTTTATATTTATAGTTATAATTTTATATATATACAAAAAGAATATTAACCCGAATAACAAGAAAGAAAATACGTTACCGTCTCCCTGGCAACGGCGCCATTTGATCGCACACTTTTGCGGCGTGTCGGAGTTCAAAGTTCTAAAGTTATAACCGCGATCAGGACGGTGTCGCTATGCAGCTAGCCGGGTTAGCACGGGTCGACCAACAGGGAGATGGTTGTATGTCTGTTCGTATTTTAGACGAGTCAATAAAGAATTTGTATATGTTTGTTTAGTTCTATCCTAAGTGTTCGTATTTATGTTCAAGTAAGCTTGTTAAGGTTAAGGTTGGTTAGTAGAGTTAGGATTAGTCTTGTACTTATCTTTTGCCATTCTCAAAATGATGTTGGGATAATTGAAAGTAGTGGGGATTAGAAGGACGTAGTAATGGGATTTGCGAGTTTAAGCAAGCTTTCCAACGCTAAATTCATTCCTAGTGCCCCTTGTCCGTCCGCTAAATACGCTTATTTCCAACCCTCGGCCAAACACCCGCAACCATGTATCCAATTAAGTCACAACTACATGTCACGTTGTAGTACGCTTAAAGGACTTCTCGACTTAGGTCGCGACTATATGTCACGTATAGCGCACCTAAGCGAGGGGGTTGCGGTTGTTTGGTCGGGGTTCGTTTCAAGATGTTTGGCGAAGAGAAGCACAAGGGATTTCTCCGTCCCTCATAGTACCTTCCTTAGCCTTAACAAGAGGGAAATTATTCACACATCATAAAAGAAAAGAAAAGAAAACAAGAAGGAAGAAAAGAGGAAAATATGGTTTTACAAGTGAAGCAAGCTAACACTTGGGTCCTCACCTTAGCAAGGAACTTCGTCAAGTATCATCGCTTGAAAATACGGATAAAAGAAGAGAAGAAAAGAGAAAAAGAAAAGAAATAACAACAACTAGTTAACAACAAATAATAAAATTACAAGATAATAAAATTAGAAGACAATAAATAAAAGAGACAAGATAAAAATGACTCTCATCTTCATTGATCTTCCACTCAAAAAGCTCTCACTATAATTTTCATGGAGGAAAGAACGAAGAAGAAGAAGAAGAAACTAAGCTAAATCCTAACAAAGGGAGAATGGAAATCAAGACATCAAGAAGCCCTTTGGCTTGCACAAAACTGGGCTATTTATAGGCTGCTTTCTGAAATCCTAGGGCAACATTCTGGCCCTACATAAAAATACCAAACTACCCCCAAATTTTCATCTGTCACCGAGTTGACTCGGCCGCGGATCAGCGGCCGTTCTGGGTAGTTGGGATGTCAAAATTCCTGGGTTTTCTCGTGTTGCATTCTTTTATTGTTCTACATGTACCAAATTGCAAATTGCTTCCACAATTGCTTCAGATCTGCAACGGTCCAAAATGGCATCAAAAACAATACTTTTGACCCTTTCTCCCTCGAGCTCCGCGCACCCATTGATTCTTGTGCTGCCCCCCTCGTGCTCTATGCTTGTCCCAGACACGAATGACCACTGTCATTTGTCTTATCTCTGGAACTGGTATGCGGCTCTGGATGGATACGGATGATCGGAACCCGGCTTTTATCTATTGTCAACAGGTGTTCTGTATTTTGGCGTAACTGTGGAGATTTTGTATCAATTGCGTTATTTTGGTCAAGGAACCTGTAACCTGTAAATATGTAGCAAATACGGATTAAAAGCACCTACCTATAAACAAACGAGCGTAAGAATGGGCGGTTGTAAAAGCAATATTCTGGTATGAACAGACCCTATTCAGCAGAAACGCTGCAGTCTCCAATGCATGCCCCCAAAATGAGACAAGTAACTCAGCATCACTCATCATGAAATGAACCATATCTAATAGGGTCCGATTCCGTCGTTCTGATACACCGTTGTGCTGTGGTGTGTAAGGAGGAGTGAGCTGAGAGAGAATCCCATTATCTTTTAGGAAGTCTGCAAACTCTCTACTGAGATACTCCCCACCTCGATCTGATCGAAACATTTTGATACTCAAGCCGGTTTGTTTTTCTGCTTCGAGTTTATATTCAGTGAATTTCTCGAAAGCTTTGGACTTGGGCTTTAATAAAAATACATGACCGAATCTTGAGAAATCATCAGTGAATGTAATGAAGTATGAAAAACCGCCTCTAGCTTGTGTAGACATTGGCCCGCATACATCACTATGTACGAGGCCTAAGAGCTCAGTAGCTCTTTCTCCGTGTCCGGTAAACGGAGTTCTGGTCATTTTACCCTTGATACAAGACTGGCAAGTCGCATAAGATTTATATTCAAAGGGTTTTAAATATCCATCTTTTTGTAGCTTGTTCAGCCTTGTTTCGTTAATATGACCAAATCTACAGTGCCAAAGAAAAGCTTCATTTATTTCTGAAAATTTTCTTTTAGAAGTGTGTTGTATGCTGAAAACTGTGTGTTGATTTAGGACGTATATCCCGTTATTAAGTGTACCATACCCAACCAACATTTGATTCAGGTGAATGTTCATAACATTGTTCTGCAATACAAAATTATATCGTTCATTGTCTAACAAAGAAACAGATATTATATTACAAAGCATACTAGGTACATAATAACATGGGTTCAAAACCAATATACATCCGGACGGCAATCCTAAGTGATACTCTACCACTGCAACTGTATGTATATTGGAACCATTTCCAACACGGAGAGTATAGTCACCTGTCTTCAAAACCTTTCTATTTCTCAGCCCCTGCATAAAATTGCAAATGTGAGAACTTGAACCGGTATCTAATACCCAGGAAGCAGATTTTATTGAAAAACAGTTTTCTATCACAAACACACCTGAAGCGGAAGCATTCCCATGCTTCTTCTTGAGATCCAAGTACTCCGTGCAGTTGCGCTTCCAGTGTCATGTTTTGTGGCAGTGATAGCATTCCCCTTTCCCCGATTCCCCAGCTTTGGACTTGTCTTTCCCCTTAACCTTTTTAACTCCACCCTTAGGTTTGGTGGGTTTCTTCTTCATCTTTCCCTTGGCCTTAGCTTTCGGGCGAGAGGAAGAAGATGGCCCAACACTCAAAACGGGAGTCTTCACTGACTTCAGTGTGCTCTCTGCACTCCTTAACATATTAAGGAGTTCAGGTAGTTCATTCTCCATGTTGTGCATGTTGAAGTTAACTATAAATTGAGCAAAGGTGGAGGGGAGAGACTGCAGAATAATATCCGTATATTGCTCATTGTCCATTGTCCATCTAAGGTTCTCAAGCTCCTCTATGAGAACTATCATCTTCAGAACATGGTCTCCTACTGGTGTGACAGGGGCCATTCGCATCTGAATCAGCTTTCTAGATGCTTCGTATCGTAATACACGGGATTGCTCTCCATACAACTCCTTTGTATGGAGAAATATGGCTTGTACGTCCATATTCTCGTGCTACTTCTGATATGTGTTATCCATCGATGCAAGCGCGAGGCACTTGGCCGTAGCACAGTCAGCGTCCCATATCTTGCGGACTTCCTTATCCGCAACCGAAGATTTAGGACCTGGGACGGGCAGGGCTGGAGCCGTAAGGACATATGATACCTTATTATAAGTCAAGGCAATGTTAAGATTCCTGAGCCAGTCTTTATAATTGGTCCTATTCAGTTTATGTTTATCTAGTAGAAGCTTGAGTCCTGTCTTTAAGAGAGAGAAAAGAATACACTCAGCGAAAGCTCTTGCAAAGATATGATTGGTTATTATCTTATCTAATCGATGTCTCCCACTGCTTTAATCAAGTTTTTCTTTCAAACCTTAGAAAGAAAACTAGACAGGATTAATTACAGTTTACAACTTCGCCAACAGTTCAGCCAGGCCAGTGTTGGTACTTGAGGGAGGTTCCCCGTGCTTTCGCACGGACCTAATTAATATAAACCTCGTCTTCCCAGAGGCGTAGCCCCGTTAATACCTTTCTAGACACCTAATAGGTTAGCTAATTGTAAACTGCAAAACTTTCCTGGGAGCAACTATTGCCCACAGTGGGATCGGGATCCAACCATCACATGAAAGGTATAAAATCTCATTGCAAATTTAAACTCTTGAAATTCCCGATGTGGTTTTTACCCCTAGCACTCATGGCCTTGACTGTAATCAACATGTCATAAGTACTAGTCAAGTTCTACCCGTCATTTCTTGATTAATCAGATCCACCCATATGACCCTTCACTATGATCAACATAATCATATGAATGTCCTAACTAATCACATCATATGTTTTATAGGAAGACATCACATAGCTACCGTACACTACGCCTTGACTATAATCAAAATATATAGCACGAATACTAAGTACTCTACTTCCTAAAATGACGGAGGTTTGCGGATGGTTTTTAAGAAAACCTTTAATGCTTTGAACTTGATATCTTCATAGAATCAAATGGTTTTCAAAAGGAGTGGCTATAGCTCCGCAGTTTTGAAATGTAGCTTTTTCATAAAAAGCCGAGTGGTTTTCAAATCCGATTCTACAACATCCTTTTAGGTTTATTTTTCTTCACATTAATCATATTAATGTTGTCTCATCATTTAAGTCCTTAAGCCATCACAGAAAAGAAACGAAAATACAACGTACGCTTATGCCATCCGTATTCTCCGCAATGTTCCGTTATGCACCGTTAGGTTAGTTAACTAACGGCATACCGGGACGGGATCAGCGTGGGTGTAAAACATAAGCAACGTCTATTATATATCTCATATATAATATATCATTCGTCTCAGATATATTAAGTGATCACATCACAGAATATATGCAGCAGAAACACAAATATGATCATATAGGATATACTAGGACGTCCGTATTTAGTATTTAGCCAACAATAGAAAATACGGATTCCACAGTCGTGATGAATAGCCAATCCCACACCCTAGACCCCTACGAGAGCGGCAAGCGACCCTACCAATTCTAGAGTTAGGAGACCCGTTCTCGGCTCCTCGAGATGGTCTCCCAATGGACTCTAGAACCTGGTCACTTGTGCTCTCCTCCTTAGATCTATCCTAATGCGGAAAAGTAAATAATATACATCAATGGTGACAACATCCTCAACCCGGAAGTGCCCCAAATAAAAGAATATTACATTACAAATGAATTTTACATGAATGAAAAGTAAAACTCACATCTCATATAACCCCCCCCGGCTATTCTGATCACGACAATCCTATACATCACAACACATAACATCACATTTCATCAACGTATGCAAGTATGTGTGCCCCAATTTCCGTTGACATATAGCAACGAAACCGGCGATACACATACTACACTTACGGTCGCAGAAACAAGTATCACATACTATTAGGAAATGTTAAACCCTTCGATCGAATTAACGAACACCCGCATTCCCCAGCAAGCTCAAGACTTGAGCACTGTTAAACAATACCCAATATCTATGCCACAGTATTTAATGGACCAACCGTAGAAGGGCAAACCCAAGCCTCATTTGTGGCGCCACTAACTACGGTAAACCCTAAGGTTTAGTCGCAGTTTGGTGGTCACATCTCGAGTTAGGGTTACTTTCTTCTAGAGGGTCCATAGGAATACCTGCATTATATATCGAGTATGTTCAACCTGGAAGATACCAGTGTTTGATAGTTCGTTCGACCTGTTTAACTTCACCAAAGTTACCAATACAATGCTATAAAAATACGAATACGAAGTACTCCGCAAATAGTCCATTACCAAACTTACATCACATGCAATTCTGGACTTTATAAACAATACCAGAAACCCCAGAATAAGATGTACAGAGCAATGGTGCAATACGAGGAGGAGGGGAGATGATCCGGCCGGCGTCGCCGGAAATTACAAGATGGTCGCCGGATTTTTCCGAGCTCCCCCACTTCGTATTTCACCAGTGTTCTTATATCATCTTAAATGTCACTCTGCAGTTGTTGAAATAATTTTTTGAACACTTTTTAAAAAAATTCCAGAGAGCAATTTCAAGGGTTTCTAAAATCGTATTTTTGCGGAAGTTTTCGTTTTCGTATTGTCGTAACATCTTCTAGGCTTCTAGTTAGGCTCTGATACCATGAAGGGTTTTCTACGGCACCACTACTTGTGTTTGGTAGCAACACACATGCCATATTAAAAAAATATAGGGTGTTAAAGAAAAAAAAAACCTAAGGATCATACTAGAAAAGCTAGGGTAACAAAACTTTATACACAATCCATAAGAGGTAAAGACTAGGTTTAGAGAATACAACCTTGTAGCTCCCTACGCTAGACTCCTTGGCAACTTGAGGGTTGAAAGAATCTTGCTTGAGATCCTCCAAGTCCATGAAGATCCACCCGGAGTCCTCTTTGTCCAAGATTGAAGCTCCACTTGATCAAGAGAAGAAGTAGAAGCCAACACTCTAAACTAATGGGCAAGAGTAGTGTAGAATGGTGATGTGGTTTGTTTTCTAACTTCAAAACCCTAACTTGATCACTCTTTTGTTCACTACAAGAAGCTAGAGAGCAAGAGAGTGAGGAGGAAGAAGATGATGGCAAATGAAGAACTCAAGATAATGATAAGTGTTAAGTTAAGAATGAGAAAAGAATATATACATATATTTTCTTCTTCTCACTCTTAACCCAAGTTAATAAATATCTAGATATTTATCTTTGGATGCAAAATGGCCATGGAAATTAACTCATGGTTTGCTCGACATGATAGTATGCTATCCGGTTCTTCTTTATATGACATGTTGACTTGATCATGCTTTTATTCATTCACACATGTTGATAAAGCCCTGAGGATATTAGCCTGACTACTGTGATTATGATGGAGATAATACTAGTGGGACATCCGTAGTTTATAAGCATATCCTAAAATGTCCCTAGTCGTAGGTGTATCGAGATGGGGCATCGATATATCAGAGTAGACTAGCGTATATGTTACTAGACACATATGATGGGCGATGGATGTTCACACATCCATTGATGTTTGACATCGAGATCGTATACGGGTGCTCAGTGGTGACTAGGTACACTGGACAGACTCGCCGAGAACTCCTATATGGTATTATATCTATCGTCGGATAGCAGTTCTCAGGTGACACTGGTACAGGTTAGTCTGTAGACCCGAGATCATCATAGAGACTTGTGTGTTCTCCCGCTGTACTTTTATTACCACCCTACCACAGCTCTACTGAGTCGTGCAAACAGGTGGCTTTGGGGTACAGTCCCGAGACACACGAAGACGATGAGCGATAGGAGGGGTTTTGCCTCTCCCGATATTGGGGGTTGATGTTGTGCTGTGCACGATTGGCTATATCAGTAAGTCCCTGGCCAGGGCTATTGAGATTTACTGATAAGAGTTATCAGTAGTTTCTCGATCTGTTATAGACCATTCATCGTCACGACTTATTGAGTTATTGGGTTCGACGTTACCATCCCTAGACTCAGTATTCAGCATATCTGACGAAGAGACCGGACTGTACGGTAGTGTTTCCGGTTGGCTCGACAGGAGTTGTGACAGGTTCGCTTATTTTATTCTGATCGCTCAATACCCGGGTGGCCGTTACGTTTAGCTGACCTCTTGTGGCTTGGGGGTGCTTGATATGATCATCACCCACTGCCGGCGTATTGACGAGTCTTAGAGTCCCACAATGGAGTTACCTAGTCCGGGCGAAAAGATGTGGTGCGCATATGAGATGTGCTCAGGGACCCGATTAAATGCGCGTATGTGATACCGTATATTAATCGGGCGGTTTGCTATTGGTCGGGTCGTATGTGATATGACCGGTTTGCTAAATTAAATGTTGATTTATCATTGACCATTAGCTTTTTCACTTTAAACCCTTCTTGTCTTTTGTTGTATGCATTTATTCTCTTTGATGCACATATGGATGTGCATGCACTCATACATGCAAACACAATTCTATCATGGTTGTTGATATATTGGATGGTGGCAATATAAGACTCACACCTTAATAAATATGTTGATATTTATATTTGGAAAAGAAAATGGAATTGGATAATTACTCATGGTTGATTATTTTTTTTCCCCACTAACCTTTGTGTTAACCATGAGTTAATTTCCATGGCCATTTTGCATCCAAAGATAAATATCTAGATATACTGAAGATGATGGGTACAGTCCAGTCTCTTCGTCAGATATGCTGAATACTGAGTCTAGGGATGGTAACGTCGACCTCAATAACTCAATAAGTCGTGCCGATGAATGGTCTATAACAGATCGAGAAACTACTGATAACTCTTATCAGAAATCTCAATAGCCCTGGCCAGGGACTTACTGATATAGTCAATCGTGCACAGCACAACATCAACCCCCAATACCGGGAGAGGCGAAACCCCTCCTATCGCTCATCGTCTTCGTGTGTCTCGGGACTGTACCCAAAAGCCACCTGTTTGCACGACTCAGTAGAGCCGTGGTAGGGTGGTAATAAAAGTACAGCGGGAGAACACACAAGGCTCTATGACGATCTCGGGTCTACAGACTAACCTGTACCAGTGTCATCTTAGAACTGCTATCCGACGATAGATATAATACCATATAGGAGTTCTCGGCGAGTCTGTCCAGTGTACCTAGTCACCACTGAGCACCCGTATACGATCTCGATGTCAAACATCAATGGATGTGTGAACATCCATCGCCCATCATATGTGTCTAGTATCATATACGCTAGTCTACTCTGGTATATCGATGCCCCATCTCGATACACCTACGACTAGGGACATTTTAGGATATGCTTATAAACTATGGATGTCCCACTAGTATGATCTCCATTATAATCACAGTAGTCAAGCTAATATCCTCAGGGCTTTATCAACATGTTTGAATGAATAAAAGTATGATCAAGTCAACATGTCATATAAAGAAGAACCGGATAGCATACTATCATGTCGAGCAAAAATGTACACTGAATATATATAGATATATATATATATACATGTATAAATACATCCACTGTCATATAATGGCCTCTAGGGCATACATATATCCAACAGCATGCACGAAAACGAACAGCAAGTGCCAACGCGTAAAGAAAACGCAATCTGATAACACAGATGCTCAAAGACATAAATCGGGTGCAACCAAGGCACGGTGTATAAAGCCAGTGCAACCAATGCACAAAATACCAAGCTGGTGAAACAATGCACGAAATAAAAATACGGTGCAACCCATGCACGAAAACTCATCAATAACGCAAATGCGTATATAAAAACAACATCGTGTGTACCAAGATGTATAAAATCAAAAACGTATGCAACTATGTGCACAAAATCCGTATCAATGCATGGCAAGCATATATGAGCTATACTGAGTGCAAAAATAAAATCGAGTGCGTACCACACGCACAAAATCAACACAACTAAATGAAATCCACGAAATCATAAACACGTGCAGCAAAGGCACCAAAACCGATCTCAAGTGCAATAAATGTGCACAAATCATAAATCAACACAATAGTGTATAAAACATATCCCAAGCGCAATAACTATGCAATAAATGTGAATACCTAGTAGGTGCAGCCATGGTGCACGAAAACAATATCATGAAACTCAAATCCAAGCGATATAAGTGTAATACTCGGATCATAAACGCAAATCCCAACAAATGAAATTGAGGTACACCTCTTACAATGTCGAAAAAATATCGGTGCGCCCAAAACTGGCAGAGCAAGAACATCCGCTTGCCTCCTGCTCACGGTCTGGCGTCTTCTATCTCTAGGTCATCATTTTCTCTGTGGATCACCAATCATGCAATCCATCGGCTCATCGGTCCGGTCCAGTGCACTAACGGCAACAATTTCCGCTCTGGCACTCCTCTGGTCATTTCTCGACTGATTATCATGACCACTCGTAAAGCAGCACGTCACTGGCGTCGGCCTCTGGCCCTCTGACTACTCGTGACACAGCTGATCCTCGGTGCAAATCTCATCGCAGCAGTGTCCTGGAAGGAACCTACTCAGGGTCTCTTCCGGTCTCGCCTATGCCGAACTATACTGAGGCTGGTACTCTTGCATAATCTTTTCTTGTTTTCTGGACATCTATGTTCTTAGCACAATATTTCCTCGGGAACTGGCCGCATCCCAACGCCTCTGTATGCATATCAGATCTCTAATCTCGACAGGGAGTAACAACAGCTCGCCAGCATCTCGCACGAACCCCTGTTTCCACTCGTCTTTATCATCGTCCGCATCGACGTCACGTCTTGCTATCTGCGTACTGCTACGTTCTCGGCTACAGTCAATCCGGAGTCTCTTACATGGACTCGAACTCACAAACTCGGTATATTCATCACTCTGTAGAAGATATCTAGCCTAACACGTCCTCGGGAACTCGTCCCAACCATCGGAGGAATACTCAATACTCGTCCGTTCTTGATCAACTCACAACGCATCTGGGTGAGGTCCTCTATCCGAAGCTGGTCAGCTTGCTGATCTCTTATCACATGATATTCGGACGACGTTAAACGTTTCGATCGATTCATCAACGGTCATCTCTGGATCGTTCTACTCTAGATCTGAGTAAGACTCTCCACACTGGAAATCTTCAACTCAACTGAGCCTGCGTCGGCGCATCAATCTGACGAATCACCTTCGTCTCTCAACTCGGGATAGACTAGCTATCATCTGTCGCATCTCTGCCTGGAAGCTCCAGCGATCTCGGCTCGTAAAGTCTGGAGGCGACATCCTATCAATCTCAGCAACAGCTGGGTCATCTGTCTGCACGGTAGACAACATCATAATTTCTGAGGTAATCTGTACATCAACAGTCCTCTCACAACTGGCATCCTCTATCAATGTCCCGATCATCCGGTGCAAAGCCAAACACTCGCCTCAAATAAGAGGTCACAACACAAATGCTAACTCGAGACGTTCCCGTGTCACCAGAAAACACGATGGTCAGTGATTGATCAACTTTTGTTGTGTTTTATGTAAAATGCATCACAGTCAAAGAAATTTATACCGCAATCAATTGACGGTGTCTATTGTAGGTTCATCGGTGAATGCGGATCGTCCACTGGGAAAGTGTGATTTGGTCGATCAGGTTTTAGTTGTGTTGGAAATTAAAATATAAAAGAAAATGATTCAAGAATTGTGAAATTTATTTTTAAGAATCATCACAAACTAGATCTAAAACAAGAAATGGTAGAAATCAAGAAAATATTCAAAGCGTTTAAGTTATCAATATTTGTAGAGAGGCATGTCGGAATCAATCGAATCGATAGTGATAATTGATGCTTAGAATTTCAAATTCTTATCTATTGAATATTTGATGCTAGATCGATGACAATCAACGAGGTTTAGGGATCTATCGAAGAAATTAGGGTTTCTTCATCACCATCCCTTATCCTTTCGTTGATTAGCATTCAAATTCTAGCCTCTAGGAAATTCAATCATCGATTGTTGATCTCTAATTTAGAGCGAAAACATTCAAGAAAATATCTCGCTCAAAACTAGGTAATCTTTGATTCAATTTCCTAGGGTTTACAAAACTCATAAGACTTAAGAATCATTCAAGAATTCATTAATATCATTCAACCTACACTTTCGATTCTGATGCAAGCGGAGTTTTATTCACGCATCATTATAAAGCAATCAAGAATGAAGAATATCAAAATGCGAGAATGAATAGAAAGCAAGAATAAAGATCTTCACATTTTATTATTCGATGTTTCGTTACAACACACTCAAAGACTACAAGAATTGAGGAGGAACTAAAATCATCGAACTAGCTTCGCATCGTCTTCTTGAGTCGCGGATCGTCGTGGATCTCTTGCTCGGATGAAGACCGGCGATGCTTCAAAAGGATCGTTGGATGCTTGCTCAATTTGGTACTCGATTAATCTTGATTTGGATCAAATTGTGTCACTCAATTTGTTTTGGAATTGATTTGGATCTCACTCGATTTTACCCTAAATGATGAACAACAATCAACCCTAATTAATTTCCCTCCAAATTCAACAACCTTCAAACCCTAGATCTAGATCCCTTTTTATAACCACCTCATTTGAATCTTCCCTCCAAAGCTAGGTTGTTAGGGAGAGTCTTCTAGAAGAAGTTTGTTGGAGGGAATATTCTAGAATAAGGCATATTCTAGGATAAGGTTGTTAGGCCGAGCCTTCTGGATAAAGCCACGTGTTCTTTTAGGAGTCTTCTGGAAGCCTGGCCGTTACAGAGAGACACGTAGAGGAATCTGACCCACTGAGGAGCTAACAATGGTGCGGATCCGCGGCGGATAGGCCAACTTGGCCGCGGATCCGCGGCCATGTGGTGGACTTAGTGCTTCATTTCTCTGGGCTGTTATGTGTTGGCTTTATGGCACATCATGGGATGCTTGGAATCTTTTTATTCTTTCAGAATCTTTGCCAGATTACAGGTCTTGGACTTGGTGTATTTTTTATCAGCACTTTAGCCGCTCCGGCTTTTTTACCTGAAGAATTTCCTGCACAAAATCTCGAGACAAGGATTGATATATATAGATCAATGCAATTAGTAATAAAACACTTAATTTCCCTTTAGAATATCGATTATAAATATAACACAGGTTATTTGGTTTTTTCCAGATGAATTCGTAATCTGTGTTATAATTACAATAAACACCTATATATGAATGATAAGAGCAGGGAAGTTAACATGTTGAGAATGCACTATTTTCGACTGATCAAATTCTCACAAACTTAATTTTTTGTCGTCTCGATCAAACATCTTTTATTTAAGAGAAGGAGAAAATAAAGAAAGAGAAAAACTAACTAGCACACTTTCGTAGGAAACACGATTGCACTGAGCACGAGCAACAAGCCTTTAAACCTCTAGGTGTCCCTAGTAGAAGGAGTGTTGTCTCCTGAGGGTTTTCAGCGGATTGCACCCACAAAATCCAATAATAAAAGGAAGACTGTGAAAGTTACATATAATGATAAGACTATAAAAGAAAGACTTTGAAAATTAGAGTTTCCAACTAATACTAGTTTTTCGGTTGTCATGAGCCCTATCTTAATAGTCATGAAAAGATGTTAGAAATCACATCATCCCGCAATAAAACATCGCCTTTAATCTTCATTCCTACCTTTCTTCCAAACATCGATCATATAACCCTACGTGTGTGTAAAAGACATCCCTACACTCGGAGAATTCAATTCAAGCCATGATACTCTTGTCCATCGGCCTCAGTACTTTTTAATCGATGAATATTTAGAAGGAATTGCTCATACATTTTTCATGCGACCGTTAATACTTCTTGAGGCACTAACCGACCGATTACTCAACATGCTTGCTGATTAGGCGTATTTAATATTTTCCTCATCTTGCAACACCTAAGGCTTAGCAGTGATTCCCAAACCAGTTGGTCTAAGGCACTAGGTGATGAAGCACCCTTGCTATATTTTTTTATTGCTGCCTTGGTGATAACAAAACCAGTGTTCATTTTTTTCACCATTTTATATTTTCTTCATTTATTATTTCCTTCATACTTTGGCTTTTAGACAAAAGCATATCAAGGTATCCTCTATTATCCCGAGTTTCAAGACGTGTGTAAGTGCGAATAGTAGGGTATCAACATTCAAATGTTTGGCTTCCAGAATAGAAACTATTTTTCAGACTTATTTTTATACGCAGATTAGTGACTTCTTTCATCTTACTAACCCTTGGGACAACGGCTCATAACTACTTATTACTAGTTTCGTTTAAGAAAACTTCTAACTTTCTAGGTTTTCTTAAATTTTCCTAATCTTTTAGATGTAATTTTTCACTATCTAGTCTTTTATTATAAAATTAAATATTAAATATTTTTATCTTTTAAAAATTTTCAAATTTTTTTATGTTTTAAAAGCTTTGTGCTTATGCAAAGTATGATGCAAAATGATAAGCAAATAAGCACAAACCTCCCCCAAACTTTTCAACAGTGTCCTCACTGTTGCTATCAGCTAGATCATAAAAACCTGTAAGCTTGGGAGGAAATTTATTAACGTGTTGAGAATGCACTATTTTCGACTGATCAAATTCCCCCAAACTTAATTTTTGTCGTCTCGAGCAAACATCTTTATTTAAAAAGAAGGAGAAAATAAAGAAGAAGAAAATATCTAACTAGCACACTTTTGTAGGCAGCACGATTGCACTGAGCACGTGCAACAAGCCTTTAAACTTCTAGGTGTCCCTTGTAGGAGGAGTGTTGTCTCCTGAGGGTTTTCAGCGGATTGCACCCACAAAATCCCATAATAAAAGGAAGACTGTGAAAGTTACATATAAAGATAAGAATTATAGAAGAAAGACTTTGAAAATTAAAGTTTCCAACTAATACTAGCTTTTCGGTTTTCATGAGCCCTATCCTAATAGTCATGAAAAGATGTTAGAAATCACGTCATCCTGCAATAAAACATCGCCTTTAATCTTCATTCCTACCTTTCTTCCAAACATCGATCATATAACCCTACGTGTGTGTAAAAGACATCCCTACACTCGAAGAATTCAATTCAAGCTATCATACTCTTGTCCATCGGCCTCAGTACTTTTTAATCGATGAATATTTAGACGGAATTGCTCACACATTTTTCATGCGACCGTTAATACTTCTTGAGGTACTAACCAACCGATTACTCAACATGCTTGCTTAATAGGTGTATTAGTATTTTTTCTCGTCTTGCAACACCTAAGGCTTAGCAGTGACTCCGAAACCAGTTGGTCTAAGGCACTAGGTGATGAAGCACCCTCGCTATATTTTTTAATTGCTACCTTGGTGATAACAAAACCAGTGTTCATTTTTCTCACCATTTTATTTCTTTTATTTTCCATTTATTATTTCCTTCATACTTTGGCTTTTAGACAAGAGCATTTCAAGGTATCCTCTACTATACCGAGTTTCAAGACGTGTGTAAGTGCGTATAGTAGGGTATCAACATTCAAATGTTTGGCTTCCAGAATAGAAACTATTTTTCAGACTTATTTTTATCCGCAGATTAGTGACATCTTTCATCTTACTAACCCTTGGGACAACGGCTCATAACTACTTATTACTAGTTTCGAAAAGAAAACATCTAACTTTCTAGGTTTTCTTAAACTATTCTAATCTTTTGGATGTAATTTTTCACTATCTAATCTTTTATTATAAAATTAAATATTAAATATTTTTATCTTTTAAATTTTTTTTAAAATTTTTATATGTTTTAAAAGTTTTGTGCTTATGCAAAGTATGATGCAAAATGATGCGCAAATAAGCACAAACCTCCCCCAAACTTGTTTTCAACAATTTCCTCACTGTTGCTATCTGGTAAAGCTCAGAAACCTGTAAACATGGGAGGAAATTTGTTAAAGGGGATATGTAATATGATTATGGAAATTTTCCCCCAAACTTATTTCTTATTCATGTAAAAAAACTTTTTATGAATTTGTTTTATGTTTTTATATTTTTTTTCTAAAATTTATTTACAAATTGACTCACCTCCATTCTAAAGATGTGACAAAATTACCAAGTCATGGAGGTGAGGTGGAGGAAAATTAGTCATTATAAAGCGGCTCCTGTAAAAACAGGAGCTCCTCCGAGGGGTCAGTGGAAAAATACGGTTTAAGTCTATGACCATTTACTTTGAAGATCGTACCGTTTTCAACATTTTCTACCACAACTGTCCCGTGCGGTTATACATACCGCACAACAAAAAGTCCTTTCCACCGAGATTTTAGCTTACCCGCATGAAGGTGGAGTCGTGAATCATAAAGAAGGACTTGTTGACCAGATGTAAAAGTTTTTCTCAAAATGTTTTTATCGTGAAATACCTTAGTCCGATTCTTTATAATTACAGCATTCTCATAAGCTTCATCGCGGAGTTCGCTTTGCTCGTTTAATTGCAGCTTCCGAAAGTTGCAGGCTTGATTTAAATCAAAGTTAAGTTCTCTAATGGCCCACATTGCTTTATGCTCAATCTCGACCGGAAGGTGACAAACCTTTTCAAACACTAGTCTGTAAGGAGACATACCTAGATGGGTTTTATATGCAGTTCGGAATGCCCAAAGAGCATCCGTCAATTTGGTCGACCAATCTTTTCGATTTTTAGAAACATTTTTCTCCAAGATTTTTTTGATTTGTCCTTTTGAAATCTCAGCTTGCCCGCTCGTTTGGGGATGATTAGGTGTGGAAAGTTTGTGGTTGATTGTATATTTCCGCATCAAAGTCTCAAAAGACCGATTGCAGAAATGCGTCCCGTTATCGCTAATGATAGCGCGTGGGTGTACAAATCGCGAAAAGATGTTTTCTTTTAAGAACTTAATGACAACCTTTTTTTCATTAGTGCGACAAGGAATAGCTTCAATCCATTTCGAGACGTAATCAACCGCAAGCAATATGTACGGATTCCCAAAAGAGTTGGGAAAAGGACCCATAAAGTCTATGCCCCAAACATCAAAAATTTCAACCACCAAGATGGGTTGAAGTGGCATCTCATTTCTTCGGGAAATCTTACCCGTGTGTTGACACTGTGTACAGGTTTTGCAATGATCATATGAGTCTTTGAACAAAGTCGGCCAATAGAAACCACATTGCAAAACCTTCTCCACCGTCTTTCGAGAACGGAAATGACCCCCACATGCCTGATCATGAAAAAAAGATAGATCACTCTTGAATTCATCATTAGGGACACAACGGCGAATGATCTGGTCAGGACAATACTTAAACAGATAGGGTTCATCCCAGTAAAAATGTTTTACTTGGGATAGAAATCGATGTTTGTCCTGTTTTGACCATTCACGGGGGATAAGTCCCGTAGCAAGATAATTCACAATATCCCCGAACCAAGGTTAATAGGATACATTCAAGAGTTGTTCGTCTAGAAAAGAATCATTGATCGGCAGGGTCACAGGTGAATAAGAAATGTGTGACAGATGGCCGGCTACAACGTTTTCAAATCCTTATCTTTAATAACAAGATCAAATTCTTGTAATAGAAGGATCCAACGTATCAGCCTACCTTTAGCATCCTTCTTCGCCAAAAGATGTTTCAAGGCGGAGTGGTCAGTGTACACCACGATTGGTGAGCCAATCAAGTAAGGCCTGAATTTTTCTAATGCAAATACAACTGCCAAAAGTTCTTTTTCAGTAGTTGTATAGTTAATTTGAGCATCGTTCAGGGTCTTACTTGCATAATAGATCACGTGTGGCATCTTTTCAATGTGTTGTCCTAAGACTGCACCAACTACAAAATCTGATGCATCACACATAAGCTCAAAAGGGTGGTTCCAATCTGGAGATGATAGAACGGGGGCTATAGTGAGAGAGTGTTTGAGTGAGTCAAATGTTGCCTCACAATCCAAGTCAAAGTGGAAGGTTGTGTCCTTGGCCAAGAGAAGAGTTAAAGGTCAGCAATTTTGCTAAAATCCTTAATGAATCTCCTGTAAAAGTTTGCATGGCCAAGAAAAGATCTATATCCTTGACGCATTTGGGATGAGGAAGGTTTTGAATGACATCTATTTTAGCTCTGTCAACCTCAATGCCTTTCCGTGAAATCACGTGTCCAAGCACAATTCCTTCTTGAACCATGAAATGGCATTTTTCCCAATTCAAGGTTAAGTTCTTCTCTTTACAACGAGTAAGAACTGCGTCAAGATGTGATAGGCATGTTAGTGTATATGCCCTAGAGGCCATTACTGTATCATACTAGTTTGTATATTACTTGATGGAAGCTTGGGATATTCACCTTGTATAAACAATCTTGCTCAATATAGTAGTATGCTACTTGGTTTGTTTCTACTTCAATGTGTACTTGTGTTTATTTCAGTATATCACTTATACGCATTAGTGGAGCCCTTAGGATCTTTGCTTGATTACCAGCGTTGTGATGGCAGTCACACTAGTGGGGGCTGGGTAATCTATAAGCACATCCTTATACAGGTCCCTAGTCGCAGGACTATCGAGACAGGGCATCGATACTCCGGAGTAGACTAGCGTATGCGCTTCTCATCCCAGTGTGGGAGATGGTCTGTCCCACAGCCATCAGTACGTCGTACTGGAGATAGTATACGGGTGCTCGTTGGGTTACGAGTAAACTGGACAGGACTCGTCGGGAACTGAAAGGTTGGTATTATACCTATCGTCAGTTATCAGTTCCCAGGTGACATGAGTACAGCTTAGTCCGCTGACTTGACACTGGCACTTCGCCTCGAGTGTGTTCCCACTACACTTTGATCACTACCCTACCACGGCTCAAAGGAGTCGTGCAAACAGGTAGTGGTTGGGTGCAGTCCCGAAGCACTCGGAGGCAGTGCCGGTTAGACAGGATTCGTCTCTCCCGGTATTGGGGGTTGACATCGCGCTGTGTCTAGGAGAGCCATTACACGAGTAGTCCCTGGCCAGGGCAAGCGAGATATACTGGTAGGCTTCCAGTGTTATCTCAGGGTGTTTTGGGCTTCACTCCGACACGACTTGTACCGCTATTGGGGGACTGACGTTTTACCGCCCCCTAGGCCCGACATGCGATGTATCAGACGAACAGACCGGACTGTACGGAGAATGTCACATTCAGACTCAGTAGGAGTTCAGATGGGGTTTCACCTCGTCAGCCTTCTTGTCGACATCTACCTGGGGACCGTTACGCACAGCTAGTGCCGCTTGCGGTCTGTGGTTAAACCCACTGCCAGCGTAGTGTCGAGTCTTTAGAGTCCCACACAGAGGGTATTCGCCTCTGGGCAAAACAGAGTAGAGGTCGCATGGTTTTGCGACAGGGTTCGTTCTCATCCGCGCACTTGTGCACGTTTGGAGTCCGGACGGATTATACTGGCAGGCTCTGGTTTGAGCCAGATACTGGTATATGTTTTGGGGTTGCTTTTATCTCAGTATTCATGTTCCTCGGAACAAGGATGCAGGTGTGTATGCACGGTTATTTGAGGAAGAGGAAGATGACTTTCATTAGGGTTTCGGAACGGGTGCGTATGCACAGTTGACAGTCGTCTTTTTCCAAACCCTAATGGATTTGTATTATATCAATTAATAATATATAATAAAATGAAATTGTGTCATGGTTGGTTTTTGTTGACTTGTTGACCATGGTTGACTTGTTGACCATGGTTGAAGTTTTGACCATCATCATTACAAAAGAAAGATGCTCTTTGATTCTAGCAAATTCATTTAATGTTTGAAATGATAATGGTCATTCTAAAACTTTCCATCAACCTTTTCATTTTCATTATTATTATTATTGATAATTCTTTTTCTTTTGCATTATGGTTGCAAGAAAGAAAAAGGATAGCTCATGATATCATATTCATTCTCTCTCTTCACTTCATCTTCTTCTTCCTCTAGCCAAAGAGAAACTTTCTCATGTGTTGAGAATCCTTCTCTTTAAAAAGAAAAGCAAACCCTAGTCACTCTCTACTCATTCTAGGTTCAAGGTTTAGCAAGCCGGAAACCCTAGTTCACTCAAAGATCGAGGAAGAGCCCAAAGGTCGAACCTTCGAGGTGGATCCATCTTCGACGGAAGAAGGCGACGAAAAGAGAACCATCAACCTTTACAAGATTTCAAGAAGAAGGAGTTCAAGTTTAGGTATAACCTTCATCCGAGTAGCTAACTCCTTTTAGCGTATTTGCTAGTTTAGTTTAGACACGATCCCGACCTTGTTTAGTCCATGTTGCCTCTTGCGATAAAAATTTGTTTTTTATACCGTTTCCGCCTCCCCGTAAGCACCGGGGGTCGCAACGTGGACTTACAGTGGTATCAGAGACTAACTAAACTTAAACTAGCTTGGTAGTGAAGTGTATGGAAGTTCGAAACCGAAAAATCGCAAAACCGGAAAAACCAAAACCCTAAGTTTCTGTTGAAATTTTTTCTGCTCTAAATGAAAAACTTTATACTCCAAAAATCGGCTCAGGGTTTTCTAAGAACACCCACCAAAAACGATAGCATGATTCTTTCAAAGCGCCGCCCATCCGCGGCCTCACCTGTTCATCAGGCCGCGGATCCGCCGCTGTTTGGTGTCCTCTCTGCATCGTTTTTCGTGCAGTGTTCTTCTGTGTTGGTTTTGGGATTTTTCAGATGTATTATATGTGCCCAGATTTTCCAGAACTGAAATTCACTTTTGGGGTCCTATAATTCCGTATTTTTCCCGAACTTCACTGCACTTTGGCTATGTTGGTTATATCTGTGTTGCTTGCATGTATTGAACGTCGGCTAATCGCTATAAGTCGATTAGTCGGGGTTATACATGATCTGTGTTTGATATTGGAATGTGTATATGAATGTGTTGGACTGTCGCGGGTGAATAGCCGGGGTGGATGTGAGATGAGCTTTTGTTTTTCTTTCATTCATTGTAAATGTAAATTGATGTAATAATATTATTTGTTTGGCCGCACAACCGGGTCGGGGTTGTAGCCGTCATTGTATAATTCTTTTTACTGTTTTTGCTCCTAGGATAGACCCATGGAGGGGGTGCACAAACTGCCGAGTACTTAGCGGGTAGTTTGCCGCACCCGTAGGGGTCTTGGGTGGGGTATTTGGCTATTCACCGCGACCGTGTAATCCGCTTTTCGTTGCAGGCTCGAAAGGATTGCGGATTGCTAATATATCCAATGTATTCATCTGTGATCTGTAATGTCTATCATTGCTTTCTATTTAGGCGTTGCTTATGTTTTACAGCCGTGCTAGCCCAGCCCCCGCTCTGTCGTTAGTTAAGTAACCTAACGAGTGATGACGGGACCCTGTGGCGAATGCGAATGGCATAAGAGTACGTCATATTTTGGTTGTTTTCTGCAATGGTAGGAATTAAATGATGGGACGCATTAAAAGTACTAATGCAAGAATATCACGCATTAAAAGAACTAATGCAAGATAATAAACCAAGTTAAAATCGTTGGAACTCTTTCGAAAAACCACTCGGTTCTTTTCAAAACTAACTTTTAAATGCGGAGCTTGAGCCACTCCTTCTAAAAGCTATCTCGTTCCATCGATTATATCAAGTTCACTACGTTCACGGTTTCGCCAAAACCATTCGTAGCCCTCCGTCGTTTCACATAAATAGTCAATAGTATTCAAGCTGTGTTTGTTGGCCAAAGTCAAGGCATAGTGATTGGTAGCTATTGGATATTCATGTGCAGCATAGATAGATGCGTTGATTTGGAACAGTCGTACTGCCTTGTTGGCCAAAGTCAAGGGTATGTACGGGTGGATTCAAATTAACCTGGAGAACAACGGGAAGAACTTGACATGTGACTTATGATTTGTTGGCCAAAGTCAAGATCATAAGAGCATGGGGCAAAAATCCACATCGGGAGTTTCATAAGTACTGAAACTTGCTAGATTTGCATACCATTTGGAGTGTGATGATTATGGTAGGATTCCTTCATTTTCGTCACGCGATGATATTTGGATCCCGATCCTACTGTGAGTATATGCTACTCCTCGGGAAATTTCTCACTAAACGATCAATGCTATAAACCTAGTAGGTGCCTAGAAAGGTGTTAGCGGGGCTACGCCCCCAGGGAAAAGAGGTTCTTAAATTAAGGAACTTCGCGAAAGCGTTGGAAAACCTCCCTCGAAGTACCGACACTGGCCTGGCTGAACGGTTAAGCAAGTATTGTACGGTGGGATTGATCCCGACTAATTCTTCCTTTGTGGTTTGAGGAGGGATTCGAGAGACAGTGGGAGCCATCCTGTTTAGACAAATTAAAAACCATTCTAAACTTGCAAGAGCATCGTGCTAAGTGTTTCTTCTCTCCCCCTGCAGCGACCAAATCGAAATGACTGGACTTAAGTTACTTCTAGATAAAAACATACTGACAGGGCCAAACTACAAAGATTGGCTCAGGAATGTCAAATTGGCAATCGCTTACGACAAGCTGGGGTATCTTCTTACCACCAAAGCTCCCCCCATCCCAGGTCCCACCTCCAGCGTCGCGGATAAGGAAATCCGTAAGACTTGGGAGATTGATTGCGCGAAGGCCAGGTGCCTCGTGCTTGCCTCTATGGACAACGAACATCAGAGGAGGCATGAGAATATGGACCTCGAGTCCATATTTCTCCATACAAAAGAACTGTATGGAGAGCAGTCTCGTATCGCAAGATACAAAGTGTCGAAGAAGTTATTTTCGACTAAGTTGGTCGTCGGATCATCGGTAGCGGACCACGTGCTTAAGATGATTGGCTACACTGAGGAGCTCGCGGAACTTGGGACCACGTTGGATAGTGAACTTTATACAGATTTAATTCTCCAGTCCCTTCCATCCACTTACGCCCAGTTCATACTGAATTTCAACTTGCAAGAAAAGGAAGTTGAACTTTCAGAACTCCTCAACCTGCTGAGGAGCGCAGAGGGCACCCTACAGAAGGGTAGGGAAACACCCGCTTTGTTTGTAGGAGGATCTTCTTCCTCTAGGTCCAAGGCGAAAGCCAAGGGAAAGAGGAAGAAAGCCCCCGCCAAACCAAGAGGCGGTGTTAGTAAAGTGGGTACGAAAGGAAAGGAAAAGGCAACAAAGATTGCGGGGAAGCTTGTTGGAAAGGAAGAATGCTTCTATTGTCATAAGAGTGGACACTGGAAGAAAGATTGCAGGGCTTGGAAAGCCAGGACACAGGAACTGAAGCAGGTTGCGGCTTCAGCTTCAGGTGTGTATGTTATTGAAAACTGTCTTTCTATAAACTCTACTTCCTGGGTATTGGATACCGGATCAGGATCTCATATCTGTAATTCTTTGCAGGCGTTGAGAAACCGTAGGTTTTTGAAGGAAGGTGACATGACCCTCAGAGTTGCGAACGGAGCTAGCATGGATGCTAAAGCCGTGGGGGACTATCACCTGGGAATGTCAGATGGGCATGTTTTGGTTTTGCGTAATTGCTTTTTTGTACCCAACGCAACTTGTAATATCATTTCTGTATCTTTGGTTTCTAAAGAAGGTTATGAATTTGCGTTTGTAGGTAATGTTGTAAACATTCACCTTAATCAAGTTCTGATTGGGTCAGGTACACTGAGCAATGGTATATACGTATTAAACCAACCACAGATTTTCAATGTCCAGAATACACACAAAAGAAAGTCTCCAGATATCAATCAGACATTCTTATGGCATTGTAGACTAGGTCACATCAATGAGAGAAGGTTGACTAAGTTACATACAGAAGGATATTTGGATCCGTTCGAATATCAATCGTATGCCACTTGTCAATCCTGTCTCAAAGGAAAGATGACAAAGACTCCGTTCACTGGACACGGAGTAAGAGCGAGCGAGCTCTTGGGACTCGTACACAGCGACGTGTGCGGTCCAATGTCTACACATGCGCGAAGCGGTTATTCTTACTTCATTACTTTTACGGATGATTTTTCAAGATACGGTTATGTCTTCTTAATGAAACATAAGTCAGAATCTTTTGAAAAATTCCAGGAATTTAAGAATGAAGTAGAAAAACAAACCGGCAAAAGTATCAAGATTCTAAGATCGGATCGAGGTGGAGAATACTTAAGTGCCGAGTTCCTGAATTACTTAAAAGAGAATGGGATTCTCTCTCAGCTTACTCCTCCATACACTCCGCAACATAACGGTGTATCGGAGAGACGGAACCGGACCCTATTGGATATGGTACGGTCCATGATGAGTAACGCTGAGTTACCGCGATCATTCTGGGGGTATGCACTAGAATCAGCTGCGTACCTATTGAACCGAGTTCCTACTAAAACTGTGCCTACTACACCATATGAGATGTGGTGTGGGAAGAGGCCCCATCTCAGTCACATCAAGACTTGGGGATGTCCAGCTTTTGTTAAAAAGCAGCATGTGGACAAGCTCGAGGCACACTCAGTACAGTGTAAGTTCGTGGGATATCCAAAGAACTCTAAGGGATATTTCTTCTACTGTGAAGAGGAACAAAAAGTTCTTGTTTCTCGTCATGCCTACTTCTTGGAAACTGAGTTTTTGGAAAACCAGATAAGTGGGAGCACTGTAGAACTGGAAGAAATTCCAGAACCGTGAGCTATTACTGAAAGCTTAGTAGAACCAGAGGGTTCAAATGAACAAGACATTCCTACGCCGCTCCGCAGAAGTAGTAGGCAGTCTCATCCGCCCGAGAGATACTACGGTTTTCTCATAGACGGGGATAGAGAGGATTGCATCATAGACTATGATGAGCCTACTAGCTTCCAGCAGGCCGTTCAGAGCGTAGACTCGGTAAAATGGCTGGATGCAATGCGGACCGAAATGGAGTCCATGTACACCAACAAAGTATGGACGTTGGACATTGCTCCAGACGGGGTAAAACCCGTAGGATGCAAGTGGATCTTCAAAAGGAAGATTGGTGTAGATGGACAGGTTGAGACCTATAAAGCTAGACTTGTAGCAAAGGGTTTCCGTCAAAGACCTGGCTTGGACTATGACGAAACCTTTTCTCCAGTGGCTATGCTGAAATCCATTCGGATCCTTCTTGCCATTGCTGCTTTCCACGATTATGAGATTTGGCAGATGGACGTAAAAACCGCTTTTCTAAATGGAAATTTAGAGGAGTGTGTCTATATGGATCAGCCAGAGGGTTTCATTCAGAGTGGGAGCAGCGGAAAGGTGTGCAAGTTGCTTAAGTCCATCTATGGACTAAAGCAGGCATCGCGGAGTTGGAACATCTGTTTTGATGAGACGGTCAAGGAATTTGACTTTATCAAAAATCCAGATGAACCATGCATCTATAGTAGATTTGTAGCGAGAACTGTAGTATTCCTTGTTTTATACGTGGATGACATTCTCTTAATAGGAAATGACATTCCTATGCTACAATCTGTCAAAGGTTTCTTGTCACACAGGTTCTCCATGAAAGACCTGGGTGATGCCTCTTACATCCTGGGGATCCGGATCCATCGTGATAGATCCAAGAGGATATTAGGACTTTCACAGTCCAGGTACATCGACACCGTACTGAAAAGATTCAGTATGGAAGATTCCAAGCGCGGTAATCTACCGGCTTGTCACGGGATCACCCTCTCTAAAGAGATGTCTCCCAAGACTGATTTGGAGAGAGATCGCATGTCTATTATACCCTACGCTTCTGCGGTAGGCTCTATAATGTATGCGATGTTGTGTACCAGACCGGATGTAGCTTATGCACTGAGTGTAGTAAGCCGGTATCAGTCAAACCCTGGGGAGAAACATTGGATAGCAGTAAAGAACATTCTCAAGTACCTGAGAAGGACTAAGGAGATGTTCTTGGTGTATGGCGGAAAAGACCTCCAGATTGAGGCCTTTGCTGACTCCAGCTTCCAGAGTGACAAGGATGATTCCAAGTCCATGTCGGGTTTTGTTTTTACCCTCAATGGAGGGGCGGTGTGCTGGAAGAGTTCCAAACAGGAAACCGTTGCAGACTCGACTATGGAAGCGGAATACATCGCTGCATCTGATGCCGCAAAAGAAGCTGTCTGGATAAGGAAGTTCTTAAAAGAACTTCAGGTGGTTCCGTCCATTGTTGACCCAGTACCTCTGTATTGCGATAACAACGGGGCTATAGCTTTAGCAAAGGAACCCAGGTCCCATCAGAAATCCAGGCACATCTTGAGGCGGTATCACCTGATCAGGGAGATCGTGGATCGCAAGGAGATCGAGGTTCGGAGGGTTGCTTCAGAAGAAAACACTGCAGATCCATTCACCAAGGCCTTACCCCAGACTCAGTTCGAGCGGCTGATCGAGATGATAGGTCTTCGGTACGCCAGTTCATGGCCTTAGTGCAAGTGGGAGATTGTTAGTGTATATGCCCTAGAGGCCATTACTGTATCATACTAGTTTGTATATTACTTGATGGAAGCTTGGGATATTCACCTTGTATAAACAATCTTGCTCAATATAGTAGTATGCTACTTGGTTTGTTTCTACTTCAATGTGTACTTGTGTTTATTTCAGTATATCACTTATACGCATTAGTGGAGCCCTTAGGATCTTTGCTTGATTACCAGCGTTGTGATGGCAGTCACACTAGTGGGGGCTGGGTAATCTATAAGCACATCCTTATACAGGTCCCTAGTCGCAGGACTATCGAGACAGGGCATCGATACTCCGGAGTAGACTAGCGTATGCGCTTCTCATCCCAGTGTGGGAGATGGTCTGTCCCACAGCCATCAGTACGTCGTACTGGAGATAGTATACGGGTGCTCGTTGGGTTACGAGTACACTGGACAGGACTCGTCGGGAACTGAAAGGTTGGTATTATACCTATCGTCAGTTATCAGTTCCCAGGTGACATGAGTACAGCTTAGTCCGCTGACTTGACACTGGCACTTCGCCTCGAGTGTGTTCCCACTACACTTTGATCACTACCCTACCACGGCTCAAAGGAGTCGTGCAAACAGGTAGTGGTTGGGTGCAGTCCCGAAGCACTCGGAGGCAGTGCCGGTTAGACAGGATTCGTCTCTCCCGGTATTGGGGGTTGACATCGCGCTGTGTCTAGGAGAGCCATTACACGAGTAGTCCCTGGCCAGGGCAAGCGAGATATACTGGTAGGCTTCCAGTGTTATCTCAGGGTGTTTTGGGCTTCACTCCGACACGACTTGTACCGCTATTGGGGGACTGACGTTTTACCGCCCCCTAGGCCCGACATGCGATGTATCAGACGAACAGACCGGACTGTACGGAGAATGTCACATTCAGACTCAGTAGGAGTTCAGATGGGGTTTCACCTCGTCAGCCTTCTTGTCGACATCTACCTGGGGACCGTTACGCACAGCTAGTGCCGCTTGCGGTCTGTGGTTAAACCCACTGCCAGCGTAGTGTCGAGTCTTTAGAGTCCCACACAGAGGGTATTCGCCTCTGGGCAAAACAGAGTAGAGGTCGCATGGTTTTGCGACAGGGTTCGTTCTCATCCGCGCACTTGTGCACGTTTGGAGTCCGGACGGATTATACTGGCAGGCTCTGGTTTGAGCCAGATACTGGTATATGTTTTGGGGTTGCTTTTATCTCAGTATTCATGTTCCTCGGAACAAGGATGCAGGTGTGTATGCACGGTTATTTGAGGAAGAGGAAGATGACTTTCATTAGGGTTTCGGAACGGGTGCGTATGCACAGTTGACAGTCGTCTTTTTCCAAACCCTAATGGATTTGTATTATATCAATTAATAATATATAATAAAATGAAATTGTGTCATGGTTGGTTTTTGTTGACTTGTTGACCATGGTTGACTTGTTGACCATGGTTGAAGTTTTGACCATCATCATTACAAAAGAAAGATGCTCTTTGATTCTAGCAAATTCATTTAATGTTTGAAATGATAATGGTCATTCTAAAACTTTCCATCAACCTTTTCATTTTCATTATTATTATTATTGATAATTCTTTTTCTTTTGCATTATGGTTGCAAGAAAGAAAAAGGATAGCTCATGATATCATATTCATTCTCTCTCTTCACTTCATCTTCTTCTTCCTCTAGCCAAAGAGAAACCTTCTCATGTGTTGAGAATCCTTCTCTTTAAAAAGAAAAGCAAACCCTAGTCACTCTCTACTCATTCTAGGTTCAAGGTTTAGCAAGCCGGAAACCCTAGTTCACTCAAAGATCGAGGAAGAGCCCAAAGGTCGAACCTTCGAGGTGGATCCATCTTCGACGGAAGAAGGCGACGAAAAGAGAACCATCAACCTTTACAAGATTTCAAGAAGAAGGAGTTCAAGTTTAGGTATAACCTTCATCCGAGTAGCTAACTCCCTTTAGCGTATTTGCTAGTTTAGTTTAGACACGATCCCGACCTTGTTTAGTCTATGTTGCCTCTTGCGATAAAAATTTGTTTTTTATACCGTTTCCGCCTCCCCGTAAGCACCGGGGGTCGCAACGTGGACTTACAAGGCAGTCAGCAAAAGAATCTCCAAATATCGAGAAATCGTCCATTGAAATCTCCAGAAAATTCTCGACTATGTCCGAGAATATCCCCATCATACACCGCTGAAATGTAGCAGGAGCATTGCATAACCCAAAAGGTATGCGTTTATAAGCATAAGTACCAAAAGGACAAGTGAATGTGGTCTTGTCTTGATCCTTTTTGGCAATAGGGACCTGGTTATAGCCAGAGTATCCATCCATAAAGCAGTAATAGTCACATCCAGCTAAGCGTTCCAGCATCTGGTCAATAAAAGGTAGAGGAAAGTGGTCTTTCCTCGTTGCGGCATTGAGTTTTCTATAATCAATACATACACGCCACCCATTTTGAGTGCGTGTCTGGATTAACTCATTTGTCACGACCGTAATGCCAGATTTCTTAGGGACGACATGAATTGGACTTACCCATTGGCTATCGGAGATTGGGTAAATGATACCATTGTTTAGGCATTTGACGATCTCTTTCTTGACCGCATCCTTCATGACGGGGTTTAACCGTCTCTGTGGATTTCGGTTTGGCTTGGCTTCATCCATCAGATGTATATGATGTTCAACAATTAAGGGGCTAATCCCTTTGATGTCAGCCATAGTCCAACCAAACGCCTGCCTATTAGATCTCAATACCGTCAAAAGTGCGTTCTCTTGCTCTGAGGCTAGAGGAGCTGATATGATAACAGGTAAAGACTCGTTCTCACCTAAATATGCATATTTAAGGTGAGAAGGTAAAAGTTTGAGATCTAATGCTGGCGGAGCAACTATAGAAGGTGGGGTCATCGAATGATATTCGGAGTCAAGGAGAAGCTCGTAGCCTGCATAGGATACAGACTTGGAAGGTGAGGAGTCAAGAGTTTCAGACTCAAGCGTGGAAAATGTGTCCTCACTAAGATGTGACAGATCAAACATTGATGTGCTAGTGTCGCGAGATTTTCAAAGCAAAGTTCATCAACTTCGCAACTTTCGGGAGCAATCTCGTCGATAGAACAGACATCAAGTATATGAGCATAGGGTTCAGATGGCTGACTTCCATTTTTATAGATGTTTAGTTCAATTGTCATTTTTCCAAAAGATAGGTTCATTGAACTGTTTCGACAATTAATGACAGCATTGGAAGTGGCAAGGAATGGTCGACCCAAAATCACCGGAATTTGGTTCTGTGGGTTCGCTACAGGTTGTGTATCGAGAACAATGAAGTCCACAGGGAATATGAATTCCCCGACTTTAATCAACACATCCTCAAGTTAACCCCTAGGTTTGGTGATTGATCGGTATGCCATTTGGAGAGTGCAATGAGCTGGTTTCAACTCTCCAATCCCTAGCTGCTCGTAAACAGAGTATGGAAGCAGGTTAAGTAAAACACGGTTGATGTTTTTACCCCCAATAGAAATTGATATCGTAGGACATCCTGGGTCCTTACCATTCTTTGGTAACTGTGGGGTAAAAGCAGTGCTAACATTATTAGTCATGAAGTCTTTCTTCGGCACTTGAGTCTTCCTCTTCCTAGTGCACAAGTCTTTCAGAATTTTCGCATAAGTGGGGACTTGTTGAATAGCATCTAGGAGAGGGATATTGATGTTAACCTGTTTGAACATTTCCATAATCTTCTCCATATGTGGACTAGCCTTGTTACCCTTAACCGATTCGGATAAGGAGCTTTAGCAATTATAGCTGGGTCCAACATTGGAAAAGGTGTTGTGTGTGGAACTGATCCCAGAATAGAAGTGGGGATCATCTTTGGTGGAGTAGAAGAGGTATGCTGAGGTGTCGAGCCTTGAGGAAAATGGAGAATAGGCTCGCAAGAAGGTGGTGGGGTAGATAAAGTAGGTGTAGAAGTAGAAGTGTGTGTGGAAGGAAAAATCTGAGCCGGGGTATCATCGATTAATTCTTCATGATTATCAATCTCGTCCCCAACATGATTATTCAACACTCTTCCAGATCTCAACGTTGTGATGGCATTCACATTGTAGTGTTGTGAATACCCAGGATTCGGTAGGGGTTGAGACGGAAGTTTCCCTTTTCTCTAGCACTCATTTCAGCTTTTAATTGAGCAATTTGAGCTTCCATCGATTTAATACTCTCACTTTGGGAGTCAATGTTTTTCTGGATTTTATCAATGGAAGACTTAAATTCAGCCGACATTTGTTTCATGAACATTTCAAAAGTTCGTTCGAGTGAAGAGGAATTATCAGTATCGGTCAACTGCAAAGGATTATACGGTGCAGGTGTGTTGACCGGATTTTGAAAGTTTTGTGATTGGTAGGGGTGCTGAGTCAGTTGATATGGCTACTGTTGCGGTGGAGGACCCCTTTGAAAATTATTTTGGTTTGGAACCGTGTTTTGATTTTGTTGTTGGTTCCAAGCAAAGTTAGGGTGATTCCTCTAACCCTGATTATAAGTGGAAGAATACGGATCGTTTCTAGGTCTTTGTTGGAAAGCAGTATTGGTATGCTCTTGACCTTGAAACGAAGAATTTAAAGGACATTCTTCCGTAAGATGTGATGGATCAGAACAACATCCACATACAGTTTTGGAGAGTGACATCTGATTTAGGGAGGCTGCTAAAAATTTAAGTTCCATAGCTTCGAGTTTCTTTTGCATTGCTGCCATTTCAGCTCTAACTCCTATGGAAACATCAATTTGGTGAATGCCACCCCTAGACGATGACTGGTTTACACTTTCCCACTGTAAAGATCTTTCAGCGAAATCTTCTAGAAATCTCCAGGTTTCACCATCATCTTTAGTCATGAAGGTGCCTTGACACATTGATTCAACATTCTATTTAGTTGTAGGATTAATTCCCTCATATATGATTCTGCACAGATCCCATCTAGGAATTCCGTGATGAGGACATTGAACTAACAGATCCTTGAAGCGTTCAAAACACTTCGAGAATGGTTCATTTGGAACCTGGGTAAATTAGTTTATTTCGCTACGGACTCGAGCTGTCTTATGATTAGGGTAGAATTTCTTAAGGAATGCTGTTACGAATTCTCCCCAGTTCGAAATAAAATGTGCGGCTGTGTTATAAAGCCACTTCTCGGCTATATCGCACAAAGTAAATGGGAGAAGAGTACACGCATAACATCAACAGAAAGATATGAAGTACCTATCATTGCGCATACATTTTCAAATTTGGTAATAAAGACATATGCGTCCTCAGAATCGAGACCGTGATATTTTGGTAGAAGATTGATGTATTGGGGTTTTATTTCAAAATTGTCCCCATTGGCTGGTGGAATGGTGAGACAGGTCGAAAGAGGAACTCGCATAGGGTAACATCTCTCTTGGAGAGAGATGCGAGGCTGATTCTGCGCACCTGCGGACGGTGGAAGAGTAGTGTTAAAGAAGTTCGATGGAGAATCGTCCATCGAAGTGGGTGTGGTAGGGGGTATAGAAAAAGTAGACGTAGAAATACCGACTTCGGAGTCGATAAGAGGTACGCGGACAAGTCGGGCACTAGAATCCCGTGTCCAGCCGAGCATGCACTAAATGGTTAAGCACAAGTGGCAGCGTTGTGATAATTAAGGAAAAGATAAGTTTGGTGTTTGATTTTTGAAAAATACGGATTTTTGAAAAAATTCACACAATCAATGCATAAGCAACCCTAAATCTAGTGGTCATCTAGGTCAAGTCTCCAGACCGCTCCTAGACTTCCAGAAGACAAGTCGCAAGATAGATCCTATACTGCCTCTTTGTCCCTCCTGTGTCCAGGTAAGTGCCAGGTAAGTGGGAGGTTCTCCACTACGTAAGTAGTGGGCATAATTAAGTAACCACTTTCCTTTGACACACTTGCCTTAGACACCACAAAAGAAACGCGGATAACCAATAGATTAACCACGACCTCCTTCTGTCCTAATTGAGCGCGACAATCCTTAGAGTCTTGTCTAGATATTTTTTAGTTAATGAGGGTGATGCGGATGCAAGTTTGTGATTTTTGGGGCCTAGGACGGGTAATGAAATCCCGACCTAATCTGAACTTTGGTCGTGCCCCTTAATTTCTGTGTTAAAAATCCAAACAACCAAGATCAAACACGCAACAATTTTTCTTTTTGCGGCGCTGCGAATTTTTGCAAAGAAACCTGCAGAAATTGGTTAATGGAGCAGATGAGGGAAGAGATATGAAAGAAAGAGAGTCACCTAGCAAATTTGAAGCAGTGAAGCCCTAATCCCACCGCGGAACCGCCGCAATGAGCGCTATATGGCCGCGGATGCGCGGTCTTCTGATGAGATCCCTGCACAAAAATTTCAGGAATTATTCCAAATGCCTCTCTGGACTTTTTGAGATGTCCTGAAAATTTTTCCTTTCGCTCCACAGATTCCAGATCTCCTTGCAACAAATCACAACAAATCATTAAGCGCTGTTACGAATTTTGATCTAAAAAACTGATGGTATAATAAATTTTCCAACTCAAATTACAAAAACGAACAAATTAGCACACTATCCCCGGCAACGGCGTCATTTGATTGATCATCTTTTGTTGTGTTTTATATAAAATGTATCACAATCAAAGAAATTTACAACGCAATCAATTGACGGTGTCTATTGTATGTTCGTCAGTGAATGCGGATCGTCCACTGGGAAAGTGTGATTTGATCGATCTTGTTTTAGTTTCGTTGGAAATTAAAATATAAAAGAAAATGATTCAAGAATTGTGAAATTTAGTTTTAAGAATCATCACAAACTAGATCTAAAATCAAGAAATGGTAGAAATCAAGAAAATATCCAAATCGTTTGAGTTATCATGATTTGTAGAGAAGCTTGTCGGAATCAATTGAATCGATAGTGATAATTGATGCTTAGAATTTCAAATTCTTATCTATTGAAGATTTGATGCTAGATTGATGACAATCAACGAGGTTTAGGGATCTATCGAAGAAATTAGGGTTTCTTCATCATCATCCCTTTTCCTTTCGTTGATTAGCATTCAAATTCTAGCCTCTAGGAAATTCAATCATCGATTGTGTTGGAGATAGTGCCCTCAGAGTCAATTATTGGATCACAGGCACGTGATTGTAATGATTGAGGGAGGACCTATCCCGATAGGACAGTCTTACTCTAGATGATAGTATGCTATCTGGTTTATCTTTATCATCGTGTACTGCTTTAAGTGACCTGACATGTCGCTATTGCACGTTGATAGAGCCCCTAGGATTCTTGCTTGACCACCAGCAGTATGAGGGCGATCATATACGTGGGAGCTGGCAGTCTATAAGCATATCCTTAAATGGTCCCTAGTCGTGAGAGTTTCGAGACAGGGCATCGATACTCCAGAGTAGACTAGTGCATACAGTCGAGACCACGACGAGGGGCGGTGGCCGGTCTCACAAGCCACCGGTGTCAGTTGGTTCACCTAAGATGTATACAGGTGCTCATTGGGTTATGAGTACACCGGACAGGACTCGCCGGGAACATGCTAGTTGGTCATATACCAGACGTCAGATGGCAGTTCCCTGGTGACATGTGTACAGGTTAGTTTATCGACCTGGGGATCGTCATTTGTCTCGTGTGAGTTCCCACTGTACTTTGATTACTGCCCTACCACGCTCAAAGGAGACGTGCAAACAGGTTTTAGTTGGGTACAGTCCCGAGCCACATGGAGGCAGTGAGCGTATCTTCAGGGGTTCGTCTCTCCCGGTATTAGGGGTGAGGTCGCGCTGTGTCTAGGAGAGCCATTACACAAAGCCCTCGGCCGAGGCAAGGAGATTTACTGGTAGGTATTCCAGTAGTATCTCAGGGTGTTCTGGGCTACACTCCGACACGACTTGTACCGCTTTTGGGGGTCTGACTTTTACCAACCCCCTAGGCCCGCCATGCGATGCTCATAGACGAACGGACCGGACTGTACGGATATTGTCACTGACAGGCTCAGTAGGGTTGTCAGGCTGAGTTCGCTCACAGACGTCCCTTTTAGTCTATACCTGGTAGCCCGTTACGTATTGGCTTATACCTCTGACGTGCTAGTGGTTAAATCCACAACCAAGGTGTTGACGAGTCTTTAGAGTCCCCCACATTCAGTTACTCAGCTTTCGGGCGAAAAGTTGTAGAGACCGTATGGAGATATGGGAAGGTCCGATCAGATACGTGCGGTATTGCACGGATCAGGATCGGACGGTTTGTACTAGAGGCCGTATGGATATATGGCAGGGTTCGATCAGATACGTGCGGTATTGCACGGATCAGGATCGAACGGATATTACTAGCCGGCTTTGGTTTAAGCCGGATCCTAGTATAGTACAGTGTAGATTTTGTCTCATTGCATTTGTATTCGATCGGAATACAAATGCGGGTGTGTATGCACAGTATCGGAGTTTTCCTGTAATTCATTACGGGACCAGTTTTCTGGAGTTGCCAGTTTGTTTTTCGTTTCGGCCAATTTCCTTTGAATCGTTCATTGGCCGAAGATTGGTGGAGGAGGGCTTATTTGCATTTGTGCAAATAAGCAATTTGGAGGGTGTTATTTGCATATTATTGTATCATGATGGTGCACCATCCATTGACCTTGCTTGACTTCTATCTTCATGATGGCATGACTTTTGAGTCATCATGGTTGTTGATGATTAGTTGGTGGAGTGTGGGTTTGTGTTGGTAATCATTTCCTTTCATGATATCTTTTGACCTCTCTCTCACTTGGATGGGTGTGGCTCCTTTTCATTTTTGATACACACTCACTCTCTTTCTCCCGTCTCCAATGACCTTGGCCGGCCACTTCACTATGGGGGCTGTCCCAATTTTGGTGTGGGTGATTTTGGTTGATATCACATCATTTTCTTCACCAAAATTCCCAAGAAAAACTCCAAGTATCATACCTCCACCAATATGGCAATTCCTATAACCCCAAGTGAGACTTGAGCACTACACATTCTACAGCAAATCTTGGGCACGTCGACTAGCCAGCTTCGTGCCCGAGTTGCCTCGGTATTGAGGTGGGAGCCCGTAAAAGATGCAGACGATGTGGTGTCCTTCCGGCAAGGAGGCGACGACCGGAGTTTCCGCAGGAGATCGGGACGGCGACGAGAAGACCGGAGGACTTGGATCAGTCGGTATATTTCTCCTCCCCATCTTGTAGTTAGCTAGGACTAGTTAATGGTTCGATCCGGGTACTAGTGCGCGGTGGTGCCAGTTCATGAAAAATTAAAGTTAACAATCGCTTCCGCATTTTGGCCTCGGGATGGAGGCCGGGGCGCCGCCGTGCACTTACAGTGGTATCAGAGCCTCGCCATTAACTTAGTCTAGCTTTGTTTAATGTTTTTACATTTCCGATCGACCAAAATTCCAAAATCCGCGTTTTTGTTCACATCAGTTTTCTGTTGAAATTTTTTGGAGTCGAAATTTTTTTCAGGTTATAGAAAAGTGATGTACTGGAAATTATAAGCACTCTGTAGAAATTCGACACAGTGAATCGACCACTGAAGAGCGGAACCGCGGCCAAACCCCCCTTTGGGCCGCGGTTCCGCCCCACATTGGTGTCCTCGCTGTATCATATTTTTGCAGTCGCTTTCTGGGTTAATTTTAGGGGTTTTGGAATATTAATTTTGGGCCCAGAATTTCTTGATGTGCTACAGTAGTACTTGGGGGCCCACTTGTTAAAATTTGATCGATCGGATATTTTAAACACATTACTTCACAGTATTTATATTATATCTGCGACCGTGAATGTCACTCGATCGGTAAATCCCGTCTAACTGCTATATCCCGGTTAGACGGATTTACGAACGTGATTTTCACGTTGTGTTATGTGATTTTGCTGTGATGTTGCGGATCGGTCGGTGGGGATAGCCTGGTAGCAATGCTAGTACAGTTTTGTTGTATTATGTACATTTGGGTTTGCGGGGCGAGCGTCCGACATGTAGACTGCCGTCACTGCCTGATTGTATTATTATTTTGGGGCACGACCAGGTTGCGGTCGATGTACCCGTTGTATGTATATTTTACTTTCTGTACTAGGATTGCCCCGCGAAGGGGTGCACGGATAGCCGGGTTCTAGAGGGCAACAAGCCCGCATCTCATGGCATTGGGACGGAGGGGGCTTCACTCTAGGATTGGCGGGCTATTCGCCGCACTTGTAGGGGGTACAGGTTGACCCAGGAGGGGTGCCCGAGTTACCGGATTCCGTGAAGTGCTGGGTGGTCCATTCACGGTGCTGAAAGGGGCTGCCTCGCTTCAGGTTTTGGCGGGTAACTTGCCACGCCCGTAGGGGTCTAGGATTTCATTGCACAGGCTATCCACACAACCAGGGGAACGTCGGGTTTCAGTAGTGGCTCTGTGAAACCCGGGGATCCCAGATATCTGTATTGTTTCTGTGATGCTGTATATTTCTGTGATGTTGCATTTTATCACGCCTTGAGCGAATATAATATATTGGTATATATATTAGTAGATGTTGTATATATTTTGCATCCGCGCTAGTCCAGTCCCCGCTCTGTCGTTAGTTAGCTAACCTAACGGGTAATGACGGGACCCAGTGGCGAATGCGGATGGCATATACGTACATCAGTATATTTTCGTTCTTTGTGGTGTGATCAATTGATGGGACTGCGTTGATTCGGATCAATGCAAGTTAAAAACAAACCTAATTTAATGTTGTTGGAACACTTTTCAAAAAGCTGTTATTGCAAGGACGTTCACTTTTGTTTTGCATCGTGGTATTCAGTTGGAATATCCTGCTCCTCAGTCGACGAGGCAAGGGCCGAGATCCCTTCACCGGGAGTGACCCCTTGGACAAAAAGTTTGCGTCAGGGCATTAACTTCACTATAGCCGACTACTTTTGCTTTGCACCGTGGTATTCAGTTGGAATATCCTGCACCTCATTCTACGGGGAAAGAGCCGAGATCCCTTCACCGGGAGTGACCTCTTTAGCAAAGGTTTTCGCCACTATATTTTCTAAAAGCTATCCGTTCCTTCGACGATATCAAGTTCTTTACGTTAAAGGTTTTCGCCAGAAACCATTCGTAGCCCTCCGTCGTTTCATATGGGTGGTCAATAGTATTCAAGCTGTGTATGTTGGCCAAAGTCAAGGCATAGTGATTGGTAGCTATTGGGGTATTCATATGCAGCATAGATAGATGCGTTGGTTTGGGACAGTCGTACTGCCATTTTGGCCAAAGTCAAGGGTATGTACGGGTGGATTCAAACTAACCTGGAGAATGACGGGTAGAACTTGACATGTGACTTATGATATGTTGGCCAAAGTCAAGGTCATAAGAGCATGGGGCAGAAATTACATCGGGAGTTTCAAAAGAACTGAAACTTGCCAGATATGCGCATACCTTCTGGAGTGTGATGACGTGAGCGGATTCCGTCACGTTATCATGCGGTGATAGTTGGATCCCGATTCCCACTGATGAGTTAGTTTACTCCTCGGGTGACCCCGACTAATTCTTCTTTCAGGTTTGGAGGAGAATTTGACAGTACAGTGGGAGGTTTCCAGATTAGATAAAATGGTAACCATTCTGATCTAGGATAGAGTGCACGCTGAGTGTTTCTTTTCTCTCTCTCTTTGGCAGCGACCATTGACCCGACCCTAAGACTATGACTCAGTGACCAAATCAACCGAACTTTCTTAACACTGGCTTTTGGATTGTCAGAGTTGCAAACCTCATTGCCACTCCTACTTTTACCCTTTTCTCCAGGACACCCCGTATTACTACGAACGTCCACTTCCATTGGACAAAACCATCGTATGGTTAGATACGAACTCGAAGGAATTTATTCGAGGATGGTTTCCGGTTCTGGAGAAAACGGATAGGATTATTCAGTTGTCTTTTCCTTTTATCTTCTCTCAGGTTGCGAGTACTCCTTGGTTTAGGAGATAGTACACCTATTACGCAAATTGGATAGTCTTCTTCCAAACCTTAGGCTGGTGCCGACTGGTAGGGAATGAAGAAAACCAATTAGCCTAACGATGGTGTACAGAAGGTATTAAGTTCAGACAAAGCAAGGGATTAGTAAGAGGGCAAAATAAATTGCAACTGATATTCACGACCAAACCAGGTATTTCGTTACCACTCCCACATCACCTTTGTATTTCTCCAGGACACTCCGTATCACTACGAAGATCCACAGTTTATTAGATATTCCATCGTATGGTTATATACGAACTCGAAAGGAACTTGTTCCAGTTCGGGGATGGATTCTGGTTCAGGAGAAATAGGAATAAGGTTTATTCAGGTGTCTTTATCTTCACCTTCTCTCATTGCGAGTGTTCCTAGGATTAGGACAGTACACCCATTATGCTTATTGGATAGTCTTCTTCCAAACCATAGGCTGGTGCCGAACGGTAGGGAAGGAAGAAAACCATTTGGCGTAAGGGGTGTGCAGAAGGTAATGACTAAAGGCATATAAAGGGATTTGGAGAGGTGGCAAAGAATTATACGGTTACAGTCGTGAATCTGGAAGAGGCATTACTAGGAATACCGGGATACCCCATCGAAACATTTCAATGTTTCAGTCTCACTGTGTACTGTTAAAGGAAAACTGATTTCCCGATTAGATACTTACTCCAGGGTATGTATTTACCAGGTACGATTCTCACATCTGTATGGTTTTTCAGATGATGAGTGGGAGTAGGTTATTGGGAATTGGGTGATCATCCTCATTATATTGGGATTCGTTGTAATCGGTGATATTTGAGGAAGTCACCTGGGCTGTTTGCCGGTCGGCAAATTTTTGGTTTTGAATATCCGCTGTTATGCACCAATTTCAAATTGATATATCTGTACGTCTATTTTTATAGAGTGAGATATACCTTTCTGAAATTATGTCTACGACATTTACCTAAATCAGTGGATGGTTAGGTAAGGAGCATTAAACAGCGGTGTAATTCTTCTTAAACCATAAGTACAGTTTTCAACCTACGACACACAGTGAATGAGTAATCAGACTCAAGGGACTTATACAGAGTATTGTATGTTGTCCAGGGTCCATCAGGACAGAGGGGTTGGTCCTCGTACTATATTCGGTTTACTTATGACTTCTCTAGTTTTTAGACAGGTGTTTCGTGGAAACACAGGGTCCGAATTTGGAGAAGTTATTGGTATTTGAATAGAGTAGAGAACCAGGTGTCGCAAGTATCGGGATTCTTCAAAGTGATCGAAGATGTAGATACTTGTGTATGGTGTTCAGTTGATAGTAATGATTAAGAGAAATTGCTTCTCTTTCAGGTTACTCATAATTGGAAGCATTCCTAAGTTGGGTAACGCTGATCAGGCCTCTTTCCGTTTTAGTTGACATGCACTGGAGACAGCTGCATGATTTGAATCTGGTTCAATTAAATCAGTGTCTCTGTTTCTATATTGGATATAGAACAGTTCATATCTTAACGATGTTAAGGTACGGGGAGTTGTCCGGTTTATGCTTAAAACCAGACACTGGACAACTCAAGGCACGTTTCTGTAATGGCTGTTTGTGGGTTGACCCAGGCTATGACGCGGGTTGACTTTCTACCATCTGGAAGATCAATAGCGATATTGTTCTAGACTCGCCACAGTTTTGTTAAAAATGGATTTTTTCAGAAAACAGTAGTGGGAGTATGGTAGAACTGGAAGTGATTCCAGAACCACAAACGATTACTGAAGATTTCATAGGAACCTAAAGATTCAATCTGGTTTGACATTTCATTAGCCACTCCGCAGATACGGTGGGTAACTTCAGGCACCCGAGAGGTACTCCGGTAGCCTCAAGGACGGTGACAGGGAAGTTCTTGTTTACCCACACTTGCCATTGCTGTTGTTCCAGGCTGCGAGACCCGGCAGGAGGATGAGTATAGCGTCGTTCTGAACTGGTTTCAGAAGTGTACGTGTATATGACTCTGCCAGAGGGTTGTCGTAGTCAGTGGGAGCAGCGGAAGCATTGGTGGACAGGTGGCTTATGTCTATTTATAGACTAAAGCAGATATAACGGAGATAGATCATCTATTTCTGACGTGACAGTCATAGGTTTGACTTCATCAGAATAGGGGATGGATCTGTTGAGAAGGTAGTAGGGTGTGATGTCCTGGTATTTGGATGACATACACAGTGTAGGAAGTGATATTCCTATACTACGATCGGTTATACTTTGGTCGTTACACAGTAGTTTCTCTACAAAGGAAATGGATTTTATATCAGACATACTGGTTACTAGATCTATAGTTTTAGATCTAGATTTGGGTAGTCTCCCAATCTGGGTACTTAGACAGCATTCTAAGGGTATTTAGAATGGACGACTCCATGCACGGTAGTGTTCCTGCAGAAGATGGAGTCACCCTCTCTGAAGGTGTCTTACAGACTAAAGGGGAGAGGGATGTGCATGATTGGCAGATCACTTGCTCAGACAATTGAGTCAATCATGAGATGTCAAGTACCACACCAGATATTGTTCTTGCACTAGATGCAATAAGTTGACATTGATCCAATCCTGGAGAAACAGTCGGAAGTAGTTCTAGGACATAAGTGGATGTTCTAGGGATATGATAACGACAGCCTCATGCAGGAGACTGTTATCATTCCAGGCTTCCAAGGTGACCTGGATGACAAGGAGGTCATCAGAGTTATAGTTTTTCCTTCTGATGAGGGGCAGTATTTTGGACAGGTGGTCCAAGGCAATACTGAGGGAGGCATGGCGCAGGATACTGATTAAGTTCAGTTGACGATACAGTCTGTGAAGTTTGGATTTGGTTTTCATTTATGAGCTATGTCCCATCAGACATCCAGACACATTCTAAGACAGGTATTGCTCATTTCGGGAGATGGGTTTTCTCCGTGAACATGAGATATAGAAAGACATAGAAAGAAACATCAAAGCGGATCCACTCACTGAGGCTATTCCTCGAACGCAATAGTTTCGCAAACGAGATTTGTGAGGCCGATTAGTAGAGGAGTTGGGTGTTCGGTATCACACGGGCTGTGAGTATGCGACATCGCAATAATTAGCCTTGAGTGCAAGTGGGAGATTGTTGGAGATAGTGCCCTCAGAGTCAATTATTGGATCACAGGGACGTGATTGTAATGATTGAGGGAGGACCTATCCCGATAGGACAGTCTTACTCTAGATGATAGTATGCTATCTGGTTTATCTTTATCATCGTGTACTGCTTTAAGTGACCTGACATGTCGCTATTGCACGTTGATAGAGCCCCTAGGATTCTTGCTTGACCACCAGCAGTATGAGGGCGATCATATACGTGGGAGCTGGCAGTCTATAAGCATATCCTTAAATGGTCCCTAGTCGTGAGAGTTTCGAGACAGGGCATCGATACCCCAGAGTAGACTAGTGTATACAGTCGAGACCCCGACGAGGGGCGGTGGCCGGTCTCACAAGCCACCGGTGTCAGTTGGTTCACCTAAGATGTATACAGGTGCTCATTGGGTTATGAGTACACCGGACAGGACTCGCCGGGAACATGCTAGTTGGTCATATACCAGACGTCAGATGGCAGTTCCCTGGTGACATGTGTACAGGTTAGTTCATCGACCTGGGGATCGTCATTTGTCTCGTGTGAGTTCCCAGTGTACTTTGATTACTGCCCTACCACGCTCAAAGGAGACGTGCAAACAGGTTTTACTTGGGTACAGTCCCGAGCCATATGGAGGCAGTGAGCGTATCTTCAGGGGTTCATCTCTCCCGGTATTGGGGGTGAGGTCGCGCTGTGTCTGGGAGAGCCATTACACAAAGCCCTCGGCCGAGGCAAGGAGATTTACTGGTAGGTATTCCAGTAGTATCTCAGGGTGTTCTGGGCTACACTCCGACATGACTTGTACCGCTTTTGGGGGTCTGACTTTTACCAACCCCCTAGGCCCGCCATGCAATGCTCATAGACGAACGGACCGGACTGTACGGATATTGTCACTAACAGGCTCAGTAGGGTTGTCAGGCTGAGTTCGCTCACAGACGTCCCTTTTAGTCTATACCTGGTAGCCCGTTACGTATTGGCTTATACCTCTGACGTGCTAGTGGTTAAATCCACAACCAAGGTGTTGACGAGTCTTTAGAGTCCCCCACATTCAGTTACTCAGCTTTTGGGCGAAAAGTTGTAGAGACCGTATGGAGATATGGCAAGGTCCGATCAGATACGTGCGGTATTGCACGGATCAGGATCGGACGGTTTGTACTAGAGGCCGTATGGATATATGGCAGGGTTCGATCAGATACGTGCGGTATTGCACGGATCAGGATCGGACGGATATTACTTGCCGGCTTTGGTTTAAGCCGGATCCTAGTATAGTACAGTGTAGATTTTGTCTCATTGCATTTGTATTCGATCGGAATACAAATGCGGGTTTGTATGCACAGTATCGGGGTTTTCCTGTAATTTATTACGGGACCAGTTTTCTGAAGTTGCCAGTTTGTTTTTCGTTTCGGCCAATTTCCTTTGGATCGTTCATTGGCCGAAGATTGGTGGAGGAGGGCTTATTTGCATTTGTGCAAATAAGCAATTTGGAGGGTGTTGATTGCATATTATTGTATCATGATGGTGCACCATCCATTGACCTTGCTTGACTTCTATCTTCATGATGGCATGACTTTTGAGTCATCATGGTTGTTGATGATTAGTTGGTGGAGTGTGGGTTTGTGTTGGTAATCATTTCCTTTCAAGATATCTTTTGACCTCTCTCTCACTTGGATGGGTGTGGCTCCTTTTCATTTTTGATACACACTCACTCTCTTTCTCTCCTTTCCCATGACCTTGGCCGGCCACTTCACTATGGGGGCTGTCCCAATTTTGGTGTGGGTGATTTTGGTTGATATCATATCATTTTCTTCACCAAAATTCCCAAGAAAAACTCCAAGTATCATAGCTCCACCAATATGGCAATTCCTATAACCCCAAGTGAGACTTGAGCACTACACATTCTATAGCAAATCTTGGCCATGTCGACTAGCCAGCTTCTGTAGGGTTCCTAGGCACCCTAATGAGGTCTCACAAGGCATCAACCATGCCAATTTCAAATTTAAACGGTGCCGAGAAACCCTAGAACGGATCGTTGGCTAGATTTTTAGGCGAAAAAGAAACTAGTTAACACTTAGCTACAAGTAAACGGAAATACAACCTTTGTAGATCCGGCCCTCCACCTCCACGGCTCCGTGATGAAGTCCTCTCCGCTGTCCAAATCAAATCCCGGGCTCTAGCGTCGGCTTCATCGGAGGAAGAGCGGGCTAGGTCATCGACGACGTGCCGAAGATGATCTACGTCGAGGCATCGCTAGATCAAGCTCCAACTTCACCAAGTCAAGAAAACTTGTGAAGGAAACACACTCTACTACTTGGCAAGAGGTAGAGGATGAAGAAATAGGAGGTGGGTAGACTTTAGAATTGGATTTCTCACTTGTTTCATCAATCCACCATTGATGAAGTCAAGCTTCTTCAAGTGAAGAAGATGAAGAAAAAGAAGCTAGTATTATGATAAGATAATTAAATTGAAAAGAAAAATGAATCCTTATCATAATTCCAACCATAGTTAGGTGTAGAGAATAGACTAGGGTTAGTGAATGGTTAGGTTAAGGAGATGAAGACAAAATGGTCAAAGTTGAATGAAGCTTCAAGAAACTTCATGAATGAATGCAACCATTTTGTTTTCTTCTCTCTTTATTAATCCAAAATAAATAGATAAATTAATGGATAAATAAATAAAAACCTAACCATATACTTAACCATAGGTTTAATTCTTTACACTTAACCAAAGCAAACATGTATCATCAAACATGATACAATCAATTGCACAAAAAGTATATCACATATACAATGTGCACATCCGAGTGAGAATATCCATTTAAAGTGAACCGATACTAGTTAACGCAAAGTAATATATCAAATATATAATTATACATTAAATCATTAAATCAACACTTGATTTAACGATCCGGTCATATCGCATATAACCGACTAGTATCATTAGTAACAACTTATCGAATCAACACTTGATCCGATAACCCGGCTATATCGTATATAACCGATCAATGTCACATCGCGAGAATCGAATACAGTATCACATACTGGTATTATTCTCGGTCCCGCACATATCTCATATGCGCTCCTATTTCGTTTTGCTTGAGTCAGGAAACCTCTGTGTAGGACTCTAAAGACTCGTCAATACGCCGGCAGCAGATGATGATCATATCAAGCATCCACAAGCCGCAAGCGGTCTGCTAAACGTAACGGCCACCCTGGTATTGAGCGATCAGAAGATCGACGAGCAAGACCGCTCACACTCCAGTGAATCCAACCAGTAACACTACCGTACAGTCCGGTCTGATCGTCTGATATGTCGCATATCTTGCCTAGGGGTGGTAAACGTCAGACCCCAATAGCTCGATAAGTCGTGTCGATATGAGGTCTATAACATTTCGAGAAACTACTGGTAACACTTACCAGTAAATCTCAGCAACCCTAGCCAGGGATTTCCTGTTATAGCCAATCGAGCACAGCGCAACATCAACTCCCTATACCGGGAGAGACGAATCCCCTCCTATCGCTCATTGTCTCCATGTGACTCGGGACTGTACCCAAAAACCACCGTTTTGCACGCCCTCTTGGACGTGGTAAGATGGAAATCAAAGCACAGTGGGAACCACACAAGACTCTATGACGATCTCGGGTCAACAGACTACTCTGTACCAGTGTCACCAGAGAACTGCCATCTGACGTGAGGTATAATACCATCTGGGAGTTCTCGGCGAGTCCGTCCAGTGTACCCAGTCTCTACTGAGCACCCGTATATCATCTCTGATGTCAAACACCAATGGATATGGGATCATCCATCGCCCATCTGTATGGGTCGAGAAGGTACACGCTAGTCTACTCTGGTATATCGATGCCCCGTCTCGATACACCCACGACTAGGGACTTTGAAGGATGTACTTGTGGACTACCATGTCCCCACTAGTATGATCCGCATCATAGTCCAGGTAGTCAAGTACACATCCTAAGGGCTTTACCAACATGTAACAGAGAGACAATCAGTGTACACGTTAAGGTAAAGGTCAACCAGATAGCATACTATCATGTCGAGAAAGAAAGTCCTCCCTATATATGTCCCAGCATCCACTACAATATACATCCAATGTACAGTAATGGCCTCTAGGGCATACATATAACTAACAATCTCCCACTTGCACTAGGGCCATCTGTAGCAGTGGTTGTAGTATCTCATACTCAACCATCCCATAAAAGTCTCTCTCTGGGAATAGGCCTTCGTGAGTGGGTCCGCCGTGCTGTCCTCTGAGTCTACTCTCCTAACCTCGATCCCTTAGAGATCAACCATCTCCATGATCAGGTGATACTGCCTTAGAATATGTCTGGATCACTGATGGGACCTGCGTTCCTTGGCATAAGCCACAACTCCATTGTCACACAATGGGAGGAACATAGTTCATCTCATGAACCAATATACACCCAAACAGCCTCTTTGGTAGCATCTTAAGTAGCGATGTATCCAGCCTTTATCGTCTAGTAAGTCACGGTATCTAGCTTGGAACTCTTCCAACATACCGTCCTCGATTGAGGGTAAAGACAATGCCTGCGACTGACATTCAGTCGTCCTTATCACTATGGAACCTTTCCAGTGATTCTCCCCAGGATCGATTGATACCATCTCACTACAACTAGTGAGAATCCTAACATCCAATTTAGATCTATCTCATAGATCCAAAACCCAGGATTTAGGAGGTATCACTTTGATCCTATGTGGAGAACCATTGTGATAGGCGGAGATTGATCGAGCGTAGCATAGGAAACTCCTTCCCTATCAAGAGTATATCATCCACGTTCTCTACGAGGATCGTCACCATACTCCCTACTACCTTTTTGTTCATACAAGGTTCATCTACCATTTTGATGCTGTCAAACTCTTTGACTAATTCATCAAAACAGACGTTCCAACTCCGCGATGCCTGCTTTATCCTATAAAACATCTTGCACACGTTTCCGCTGCTCCCATTGTCCACGAGGCCCTCTGGCTGTGTACTTATAGACTCCCTCTTCTAAAACATTATTTAGAAAAGCTGTCATGACACCCAACCACCAGATATCGTAGTCATGGTATGTAGCCGTGGCAAGTAGGATCTGAATGGACTTAAGCATAGATCCTTAGAAAAAGTTTCATCATGATCCAGACCTGGTCAATGATGCAAACCTTTAACAAGTCTAGCTTTGAAAGTCTCAACTTTTCCATGTACACCAAGTAATCTTCTCAAGATATACTTGCTCCTGATGGGGATTTAACCCATCAGATATAGCAACCAAAGTCCATACATTGTTGGTGTATAAGGATTCCATCTCAGATCGCTAAGCATCCAGCCATTCTAACAGAGTCTTACTCCTGATGGCCAGCTCGAAGCTAGTTGGGTCATCATCTCATGATGCAATCCTCGCTCCCACTGTCATAGAGAAACCGAAGTATCTCTCAAGTGGGAGAGGAACCCTACTAGATCGGCGGAGAGGCTGAGGTTCATTGGAATCTACTGAATCCTTTGGCTCTATCAAATCATCTGCTGTAGTTTGTAAAGCTGGAACCTTTCCAGTTCTACATTACAGACCTTGCCTCGAGCTTGTCCGGATTTTGTTTTTAGACATAGGCCGGACAACCCCAAATCTTAATTAGCTTAAGACATGGGCTCTTTCCATATCATATCTCATATGGAGTGGTAGGCAACTGATTTGATTGGAACCCTATTCAATAGGTATGCAACTTCATAAGTGCATGACCCCCAAAAAGGAAACAGGTAACTCAGTAGTACTCATCATAGAGCACACCTTATCATATAGGGTGTGATTGCTCCGCCCTGATATACCATCGTGCTATGGTGTATTCAGAGGAGTAATGCTGAGAGAGAATCTCATTCTCCTTTAGAATAGTCCAGTATTTCCGTGCTCAAGTATTCTCCTCCTTGATCTCATCAAAGGACATAATACTTATACCCGTATTGGTTCTCTACTTCTAGCTCATATTCTGTGAATATCTCAAAAGGTTCGGACTTGTGTTTCAACAGGAACATATGTCTGAATCTTGAGAGATTATCAGAGAATGTAATGAAGTACAAAGAACCAGTCTTGGCATGTGTAGACAGGGGACCTACATACATCAACATGTATCATCCCAAGAGTTCACTAACTCTTTCTCTGTTTCCAGTAAACGGAGCTATGGTCATCTTATCTTTGTGACATGACTGGCGAGTTTCACAAGATGTAAATTCAAACTGATTTAAATATACATCTACATGTAACTTCAGCCAGTCGGGTCGCATAAATATGACCTAGTCTACAATGCCTTAAGAAGGATCCGTTCATTTCTGAACTCTTCCTCTTGTGTGTGATCCGTATACTAAAGAACTTTAGTTTGATTTAGAACATCAATGCTTTTAGATAACGTGCTTGAACCGATCAACTTTTGATATAGGAAATGTTCAAAACATTATCCAACAATACAAAATTTTATCATTTCTTTACTATTAAAGAGACTGATATGATTTTGTATATCAGGTTCGGTATCTAATAACATTCGTTCAGAATCAATGTATTTGTAATACAGGGTGACAGTGACCAACAGACTTGGCTGCAACACTTGCCCCGTTTTCTGCCTCATGAAACTTATCACCCGTTCTCAGTTCTCTACCTATCTGTAGCCCTATGTAACAGATTACATATCTGGGATCCTGATCTGGTATCACATACCCAAGACGTAGAGGATACAGAGAAACGGTTCTTTGTAATGAACGCACCCGAAGATGATGCATCAGCATGCACTCTCTTCGTTTGGGCGGCACGGGAATTCTGGTAATCCCCAATTTCCTGCTCTCTCTTATAACAATTATAAGTTGGAGCGGGACCAACGTTCCCCAGCTCAGTATAACAAGCGGGTTCGGTCAATAATCCGTTTTATTATCTTGATTAAGGCGTGATATGGTCGCTACCTGGAGAGAGAGAGAAGAAAACACTCAGCGTGCGCTCTTGCAAGATCAGATTGGTTATTATTTTATCTAATCAGGATGGCTCCCACTGCTTTTTATCAAATCTTCCTTCAAACCCTAAAAGGAAAGACTAGCCGGGATTAATTACACACTACAAGTTCGCCAATCTTTCAGCCAGGCCAGTGTCGGTACTTTGAGGGAGGTCCCCCGTGCTTTCGCACGAACCTAATTAATGTAAACCTCGTTTTCCCAGAGGCGTAACCCCGTTGACACCTTTCTAGACACCTACTTGATCGGCTAATTGTAATGTATAAAACTCTCCCAGGAGTAACTCTTACTCGCAGCGGGTATCGGGATCCAACTATCTCATAGAAGGTATGCAATCTCATTGTAAATTTCAACACTTGAAATTCCCGATAATCTTTTGCCCCTAACCTGCTATGACCTTGACGAAAGCCAACAAACCATAGCCCGCTAGTCAAGTTCAACCCGTACATTTCTTGATCGAATTAAACCCACCCGCACGACCCTTGACGAAAGCCAACAAAGCCGCACGACTACCCTAATCCAATCGCATCGTATGCTGCAGATAAGCAGCATATAGCTACCGCACACTGCACCTTGACGAAAGCCAACAAATGCAGCACGAATACTATATACAACTTATCTGAAATGTCGGAGGGCTACGACAGGTTTTTCTGAAAACCTATTGCGTAATGAACTTGATATCGTTGTAGGATCGAATGAATTTTGAAATGGAGTGTTTTTGAGGCTTTTCTAGTTTTGCTAAAGGAGTCACTCCCGGTGAAGGGATCGTCGGTCCTTTCCTCGTCGAATGAGGTGCGGGATATATCATATATATCACTGTGCAAAGCAAAAACACTTAAAAGCAATCAAAAGACAAACCGAGTGTGTAGCATCTGCCAGTTATTGCTAAAGGAGTCACTCCCGGTGAAGGGATCTCGGTCCTTTCCTCATCGAATAAGGTGCAGGATATATCATATATACCGCTGTGCAAAGCACGAACTGTAGCTACCTGTTTTATTTTGAAATTCAATTCTACAACATCTTAGGTTTCTTTTATTTCATTAATCACATTAATGAAGTCCCATCATTTAAGTACCTAATCATCACAGATAAATACGACGTACACTTATGCCATCCGCATTCGCCTCGATGTCCCCTCGTGCACCGTTAGGTTAGGTAACTAACGGCAGAGCAGGGCAGGGCTAGCACGGGTGTAAAACATAAGTAACGTCTATATAATATATCATATATACTATATACTGTATCTATCACAGAACATAACATGATCACATCACAGATATCGCAGCAGAAGAAACATATGAAATATTGGATATACTAGGACGTCCATGTTTTCAATACGAGCCAGTAAAAAACACGGATTCCACGGTCGCGATGAATAGCCAAACCCACACCCCTAGACCCCTACGAGAGCGGCAAGCAACCCTACCAATTCTAGAGTTAGGAGACCCGGACTCGACTCCTCGAGTTGGTCTCCCACTGGACTCCAGAACCCGGTTACTTGTGCTCCCCTCCTTGGGTCTATCCTAGTGCGGAAAAGTAAATAATATACAAACGATGACAACTTCCGCAACCTGGAAGTGCCCCAATAAAAGAATATTACATACAAGTTTTTACATGAATAAAAATAAAAAACACTCATCTCACATAAAAACCCCCGGCTATTCAAACACGACGATCCAATATAACATATCCAGCAACACATAACATCACATGTCATCAACGTAAGTAAATATGCGCATCCCAATTGTCGTTGACATATAGCAACGAAACCGGCGATAACACATATTACACTTACGGTCACAGAAAAGAAAGTGTAAAACTACAACAGTTGGAATCCGCAATCTCCTTAGACATCGCATGCCTAAAACAATGAATTCCTTAGACATCTCATGCCTAACAATTATAAACCCCGCATTTTAGTCTCAAAATCGAAAACACTTTTCAATACCTAGTCGGGCAATTCAACAAGATTCCCGACATCCTGATCGAATGCTCGTCGCAAACTTCAGTAGACGGCTGCACCCCCGATACCGTCGACGAAGTGCACCAAGGCGGAACACCGCTGCCGCGAGCACCCGGACGGATGCTTTCGGCGATGGGGTTCTCCTACAGTCACTTGGTCGGGGCTATGGAGTGAGGCTGTCTATTAAGTTTACCCGGCGAGTATCCGCGTACGCTACGTGATTGCGACGGAATTTTGATCACATCAAAATTCCGTGGCAACCGATCAAGTGAGACTAAACCGCTAGATTTATAACATTCATTCAGTTATCTCATAACAATTTGCAAATTCCAGGTATTGTATCACATTCCAGATAAAATAGAAAATGTTAAACTTTTCGATCGAACAATCGAACACCCAAGTTTTCTCGATAATGATCAACACATGAAATATGAGTCTAACAACATTCAGTTCGTGCCTCAGTACCAACGGTCCAGCCGTAGAAGGGTCAAGCCAACGCCTCACATGTGGCACGCCGTACTGCCCCAAACCCGAAGGTTTAAAGGGCAGTTCAAGACGGTCACATAATCGAGTTAAGGTTTGTTGTCTTCTAGAGGGTCCATCGCGTTACTTGCACTACTTAGAACGTCGTTAAACCACGGAAAAATCCAACACTTGGAAATTTCCCGACAGGGGAAAAGTTGGGTATTTATATCCGGTCGAACTTTTTAACATATCCAAAAATTATCCGGAAAGCCACATAACAAAATTTGATACTCCGATCGAAACACCGAATCCCCAAAACAACCCCTGAAAATTCAACTCTTGAATAAAATTTAAAAAATACCCAGAGAACTCAGCACAGTTAAATAGGAATTACTGTGAAAATAGGTATGGCTGACGTCATCAAGTGGCGGCGGAACCGCCGCACGAGGCATGCTCGTGCCGCGGTTCCGCGCCTGTTTAAAATCCAAACAATGTCGTATTTGCACAGTAATTCTTACAATCTCCTGATGGGTTTTCTGCATATTTTTAATTTGGAAAAAACCACGATTTTAGAAAATGTCCAGAGAGCATGAAAATTTTGGGGTTTCGGTTCGTTCGGACTTCAAATTCCGTCTAGACTTTGCCTAAGGCTCTAGCTAGGCTCTGATACCACTGTAGGTCAGGCAGCAACCCTATCCAATGGGGTCGCCGTGGCACCAACGGGTCCCTCAGCGGCTACTTTTTACGCATGCCCCCTCGCGAGGACTACAACCCGCCGGAACACCTTCCGGTCTCGGGACACCCTGGGGGTAAGAGCCTATGCTTCGCCACACTGTCACACAGTGAGAACCCCCCATAGGTCGACATCCAATAACTAGTAGCTCTGATACCACTGTAGGGTTCCTAGGCACCCTAATGAGGTCTCACAAGGCATCAACCATGCCAATTTCAAATTTAAACGGTGCCGAGAAAACCCTAGAACGGATCGTTGGCTAGATTTCTAGGCGAAAAAGAAACTAGTTAACACTTAACTACAAGTAAACGGAAATACAACCTTTGTAGATCCGGTCCTCCACCTCCACGGCTCCGTGATGAAGTCCTCTCCGCTGTCCAAATCAAATCCCGGGCTCTAGCGTCGGCTTCATCGGAGGAAGAGCGGGCTAGGTCATCGACGACGTGCCGAAGATGATCTACGTCGAGGCATCGCTAGATCAAGCTCCAACTTCACCAAGTCAAGAAAACTTGTGAAGGAAACACACTCTACTACTTGGAAAGAGGTAGAGGATGAAGAAATAGGAGGTGGGTAGACTTTAGAATTGGATTTCTCACTTATTTCATCAATCCACCATTGATGAAGTCAAGCTTCTTCAAGTGAAGAAGATGAAGAAGAAGAAACTAGTATTATGATAAGATAATTAAATTGAAAATAAAAATGAATCCTTATCATAATTCCAACCATAGTTAGGTGTAGAGAATAGAATAGGGTTAGTGAATGGTTAGGTTAAGGAGATGAAGACAAAATGGTCAAAGTTGAATGAAGCTTCAAGAAACTTCATGAATGAATGCAACCATTTTGTTTTCTTCTCTCTTTATTAATCCAAAATAAATAGATAAATTAATGGATAAATAAATAAAAACCTAACCATATACTTAACCATAGGTTTAATTCTTTACACTTAACCAAAGCAAACATGTATCATCAAACATGATACAATCAATTGCACAAAAAGTATATCACATATACAATGTGCACATCCGAGTGAGAATATCCATTTAAAGTGAACCGATACTAATTAATGCAAAGTAATATATCAAATATATAATTATACATTAAATCATTAAATCAACACTTGATTTAACGATCCGGTCATATCGCATATAACCGACTAGTATCATTAGTAACAACTTATCGAATCAACACTTGATCCGATAACCCGGCTATATCGTATATAACCGATCAATGTCACATCGCGAGAATCGAATACAGTATCACATACTGGTATTATTCTCGGTCCCGCACATATCTCATATGCGCTCCTATTTCGTTTTGCTTGAGCCAGGAAACCTCTGTGTAGGACTCTAAAGACTCGTCAATACGCCGGCAGCAGATGATGATCATATCAAGCATCCACAAGCCGCAAGCGGTCTGCTAAACGTAACGGCCACCTGGGTATTGAGCGATCAGAAGATCGACGAGCAAGCCCGCTCACACTCCAGTGAATCCAACCAGTAACACTACCGTACAGTCCGGTCTGATCGTCTGATATGTCGCATATCTTGCCTAGGGGTGGTAAACGGCAGACCCCAATAGCTCGATAAGTCGTGTCGATATGAGGTCTATAACATTTCGAGAAACTACTGGTAACACTTACCAGTAAATCTCAGCAACCCTGGCCAGGGATTTCCTGTTATAGCCAATCGAGCACAGCGCAACATCAACTCCCTATACCGGGAGAGACGAATCCCCTCCTATCGCTCATTGTCTCCATGTGACTCGGGACTGTACCCAAAAACCACCGTTTTGCACGCCCTCTTGGACGTGGTAAGATGGAAATCAAAGCACAGTGGGAACCACACAAGATTTTATGACGATCTCGGGTCTACAGACTACTCTGTACCAGTGTCACCAGAGAACTGCCATCTGACGTGAGGTATAATACCATCTGGGAGTTCTCGGCGAGTCCGTCCAGTGTACCCAGTCTCTACTGAGCACCCGTATATCATCTCTGATGTCAAACACCAATGGATATGGGATCATCCATCGCCCATCTGTATGGGTCGAGAAGGTACACGCTAGTCTACTCTGGTATATCGATGCCCCGTCTCGATACACCCACGACTAGGGACTTTGAAGGATGTACTTGTGGACTACCATGTCCCCACTAGTATGATCCGCATCATAGTCCAGGTAGTCAAGTACACATCCTAAGGGCTTTACCAACATGTAACAGAGAGACAATCAGTGTACACGTTAAGGTAAAGGTCAACCAGATAGCATACTATCATGTCGAGCAAGAAAGTCCTCCCTATATATGTTCCAGCATCCACTACAATATACATCCAATGTACAGTAATAGCCTCTAGGGCATACATATAACTAACAGCTTCGTGCCCGAGTTGCCTCGGTATTGAGGTGGGAGCCCGTAAAAGATGCAGACGATGTGGTGTCCTTCCGGCAAGGAGGCACGACCGGAGTTTCCGCAGGAGATCGGGACGGCGACGAGAAGACCGGAGGACTTGGATCAGTCGGTATATTTCTCCTCCCCATCTTGTAGTTAGCTAGGACTAGTTAATGGTTCGATCCGGGTATTAGTGCGCGGTGGTGCCAGTTCATGAAAAATTAAAGTTAACCATCGCTTCCGCATTTTGGCCTCGGGATGGAGGCCGGGGCGCCGCCGTGCACTTACAGATTGTTGATCTCTAATTTAGAGAGAAAACATTCAAGAAAGTATCTCGCTCAAAACTAGGTCATCTTTGATTCAATTTTCTAGGGTTTACAAAACTCATAAGACTTAAGAATCATTCAAGAATTCATCAATATCATTCTACCTACTCTTTCGATTCCGATGCAAGCGGAGTTTTATTCACGCATCATTATAAAGAACTCAAGAATGAAGAATATCATAATGCGAGAATGAATAGAAAGCAAGAATAAAGATCTTCACCTTTTATTATTTGATGTTTTGTTACAACATACTCAAAGACTACAAGAATTGAGGAGGAACTAAAATCATCGAACTAGCTTCGCATCGTCTTTCTGAATCGCGGATCGTCATGGATCTCTTGCTTGGATGAAGATCGGCGTCGCTTCAAAAGGATCGTTGGATGCTTGCTCAATTTGGTACTCGATGAATCTTGATTTGGATCACATTGTGTTACTCAATTTGTTTTGGAATTGATTTGGATCTCACTCGATTTTACCCTAAATGATGAACAACAATCAACCCTAATTAATTTCCCTCCAAATTCAACAACCTTCAAATCCTAGATCTAGATCCCTTTTTATAACCACCCCATTTGAATCTTCCCTCCAAAGCTAGGTTGTTAGGGCGAGTCTTCTAGAAGAAGTTTGTTGGAGCGAATATTCTAGAATAAGGTATATTCTAGAATAAGGTTGTTTGGCCGAGCCTTCTGGATAAAGCCACATGGTCTTTTAGGAGTCTTCTGGAAGCCTGGCCGTTACAGAGAGACACGTGGAGGAATCTGACCCACTGAGGAGCTAACAATGCCGCGGATCCACGGCGGATGGGCCAACTTGGCCGCGGATCCGCGACCATGTGGTGGACTCAGTGCTTCATTTCTTTGGGCTATTATGTGTTGGCTTTTTGGCACTTCATGGGATGCTTGGAATCTTTTTATTGTTTCAGAATCATTGCCAGATTACAAGTCTTGGACCTGGTGTATTTTTTATGAGCACTTTAGCCGTTCCAGCTCTTTTACTTGAAGAATTTCCTGCACAAAATCTCGAGACAAGGATTGATATATACAGATCAATACAATTAGTAATAAAACACTTAATTTCCCTTTAGAATGTCGATTATAACTATAACACAGCTTATTTGGTATTTTCCACATGAATTCGTTATCTGTGTTATAATTACAATAAACACCTATATATGAATGATAAAAGTAGGGAAATTAACTTGTTGAGAATGCACTATTTTCGACTGATCAGTCAGTCCTCGTACCAGACGAGCTCGTCCTGACTGCATCACTAGCAGCAGCTCAATCTGCGCTCACCATGGTGACAGGAACCTCAATCGAGTATCGATGAAAAAAGATCAAAGGGATGAAAGGCACCAACAGATCCAGAATGGATACATGATCATAAGAAGAAACATCATCAATGAAAGTATGATCATGGAAACGAACAGAATCAAGGATCTCAAATGGATGTATAATCATGGGTACGAAGAGAATCACAGATCTTAAAATATGTGCATCCTAAGGTTTCTTAATTGGAGTATCGTATCGTAAATATGCCGCGGAACATACGTACGGTATGTCACTCTACTCAAGATACCTACTCCATCAATCAGGGTCAGCCTATGAAATGAATGTTTGGGTCAATACCCCCCTGTTCAAGTCTAAGTTCCGTAAGGTCAAGCCTAGGTTCCGAAATCATATACGCCCTAGACTCCATATAGTAAAACCTACACTTGAACCAAGGTTAAACCTAGCGCTCTGATACCAACTTTGTCACGACCCGAAATATTAGCTCGTGACCGGCAATTAAATCACGCCACGTCTAAAGGCGTAACGTCATTCAAGTAAGCCGAAACCCAGAAATCTAAACCTTCTTAAGAAAATAAAAGAGGTGAGGTTTTGAAAATAAGGTATGATGAAATCAAAAGTTTTCCTAAATACATAAACAATGGAACATGAATAATGGAAGTGAAATTTACTAGTTTGAAAACATGTTTCGTCTTTTAAAAATTTGGGCAGCACCTCTTTTGTATTTTTTGATCCAAAACCACAATACATAATAATGATAAAGGCAACCCCAAGAGGGAGCTAGATCTTCGCCAATCGGCGGATCCACAACCATGCCAAACATAAATATAAGTATACGACGCCCAACGGAGAAGATCACCACAAAATATAATGAAATAAGCAAGACATCAAAACCACAAGTAGCGGAAATACCCCTAGCTCTAAGTCTCGCAACCACAAGTCTCACTAAGTCTCATTACTTATACAAATACTAGTTTGATTGATGGAGTCGACTAGATACAATATGAATAATAAATACAAGAGGGGTACGATCCAATATGTACCACCTACCAAAGCAATCACCCGAATGCAACTATGTCACGACCCGAAATTTGGCCCGTAACCGGCACTTAAGCTACGTAACGTCTACAGGCGTACGCAACTCAAGTAAGCCGAAACCCAGAAATCTAAACCATCCAAATCTGGATCAACGAAGAAAAACATAGTTTTAACATTTGGAATTCACAAGTAAAATCTCTAACTATAGTTTTCTTTCTTAAAAATTTCGGCAGTACCTCCTTTGTAAAAACTAGCCCCGAAAACGGGTACAACACATATATATATATAAAGCATCCCAAATGGGTGCAAAATCATGCCCAACGGTGGAGACAACCATCACAAGATATAAATACGACGCCGAAGCGAAGAATATAAAAGGAAACAGTAATAAGAAGTAACTTTCCAACATAACCGGCTCCTACGAGCACGGCACCCAAAGTCACTAAAATAATACGACACTGAATCCTCACAAGTCGTCTCTAAGTCATATACAACAGTGGAAGATGGAGAATACTAGATCCAACAAAAAGATATACAATGTACAGACAGATAACCGCAAACTCACCTAAAAGCAAAGGCCTCACTGCCTAACATAGCGGTATCCGCAAAAGTAGTGATGATAAGATGCCTTGCCGCGACTACTCTGAGGGTAAGTCCTGCAAAACACTGTAGCACAACGGGGGTGAGTTGCCAACTCATGAATAGTAAATAACATCATACTGTAATCGCAGGTATGCACGAACAGCGATCCATCTATCACTTGTAATCCGATAGCATAAGTATGATATGTGAATATGCAATAATCATGTAAAGGTACATCATCAGGACACTACAACTACTTGAAACAATGCATAACAACAATAATCCTGAGTGTGTGGGATGATACAATAAAATCTCATGCAAAATCATCAGCATGGAAAAACACCAGTGTCCCTCACTGACACATCAAATCACAAATCCTCAGGCACCGCATCCTCAGATTGGCCCTCACATCCTGTAAATCTCATGCAACCTGAATGTCTATCATCGACACCCAAAATATCATGAAAACATATACCTGTAAGTATATATATATAAGGATATCAACCACGTATGTCCACCGATAATACGTAAAAATCATGAAAACCTGAGTGTCCAACACCGACACTCGAAACATCATGAAACCCGTGTCTAACATCGACACGTAAATCCTCATAACTCAGGCGCTGTCACCATGACTGGCCCTGACGATATGTCATACTTCACTCCGGTCGGTATCCCCCCGATAACCGCCGAGTCCAAATATAATCACCGGTAGGTAGTGGTCCTACCGCCAGGCTTATCGTCTACACCACGAAATCACCACTCGCCCCGGGGTACCATACCAGGTCCACCATGTACCGCAGACGGTGCCTCCCGCTCCTCGAATCGGGTATCACAAGTTAAATCTCAGAACCGAGAAATCACATGGTGGACGCACTGAAATATCATATCAAGAGAAACCGGGTTTTCAAACAATACATAGTTTTCTTGAAATACCCCCACGGTTCTCAAATCCATACATCATATGAAATCCATATCTCAATGAGTAAAACCCATATAAAACTGATATATGCTACATAAAACATCAATATGAGCGTATAAAGGAAAAACCGCTCTTTAAATGAATCCAGCTTTTAAAATATATCTTGCGGTTCCCAAAATCCTCCGAAAACAAATGCAACATCATATAATGTGTACATGTAATTGTAGCAAGGTTTAAGTATCTACATGTAAGCAAGTGGGTATGATGCATTTCATAAGCACAATGATCAACAACTCAATATCACATATAAAAAACAATACTACTTAGGGTGTATACAACTATAGCAAGCATATGCGGTATACATGTCAGTATCTGTGCATGGTGTACATGTATCTGAAATCGAGTAAGTAGTGTACATGTCAATATGTATGCATGCTTTACAAGTAACTGCAATCGAGTATGTGGTGTACATGTCAATATGTATGCATGATGTACAAGTAACTGCAATCGAGTATGTGGTGTACATGTCAATATGTATGCATGATGTACAAGTAACTGCAATCGAGTATGTGGTGTACAAGTCAATATGTATCCATGATGTACAAGTAGCTATAGTAAGATATACGTGAAGTGGAATAAGGGTCACTACCTCAACTATTCCTGCCCAATGCAATATCACGTATGTAGGTGTCATCAATATCTCATATGCACAATGGGATAAGGGCTACTACCTCAACTATCCTTATCCACTACCATATCACGTATGTAGGTGGTTTGTGCGTGCCATGGCAATTACTGACGATGTGGGTGTAGCATAATATTTAGTGCTCGTGTAACATGAACCGTCAGTAATGTGTTATATCTAAAGGTACGAGTCAGGTACAACAGATAATGCTATGCAATGCCATTCATATGAAAGTAACTAATATGCAAATACTATGCAGCTAACATATCTTATTCGCCCAAACGCATAACGCCATACGGGCGATTTCCCCGTAGATGTTAAATCTACTCACCAATGGTCTCCAGCTATGAAAATCCGACCGCTGCTTCCCCTTGTTCGCAGCGTCCGAAGTCCCCGCTTGCGATGCTATAATTTCACAAACACAAGAAATAATGCGAACATCTCAGAATGGATCAATATAACGAAAAACTACGTATTCAAAAAAACGCACCAACACACTAAACTAACACGCGAGTGTGCGTCTAGTGACTAACGTGTGTAACGATACCACAAAACCTAACTGAGTACAGCAGCAACACAAGTTCATGACTCATGTCGCAATACGTATCACGCGGACTCAAAACACTGGATTATAGGTAATTGATCCCAGATTTTACATACTGCAATTACTAAAAAAATAAACAGTACTAAACACCCCTAACCAACAACAGACAACTACCCACAGAAGACAAACCCAAGCAGCTCCCTACATCGCCGGCGTCGCCGGACTTCGCCTTAGGGGTCGCCGGCCCCGGCCGGTGGGGTGGTCCATGTCTCTCAGGTGGTGTCTCAGGTTCACTAGTACATCTCTAAAATTTTGTTTGGTCAAACACTAAATTCTCCAGATCACAGCAGATATGAAAGCTTTAAAAAGGCACTAAAAACCCGATATCACACTAATCGATATAAAAAGCGTGCTACGCTACAACCAACGAGCAAAACAACATACAAACTACTAATTAACAGTATAGGGATTATACCTAACTGTAGGGTTCCTAGGCACTCCCAAGAGGTCTCACAAGGCATCAACCATGCCAATTTCAAAAATTACGGTGCCGAGAAACCCTAGACTAGATCGTTAACTAGATATTTAGGCGAAAGATGCAACTAGTAAACTACTTTACTAAGAGAACGGAAATACAACCTTTGTAGATCCGGTCCTCCACCTCCATAGCTCCGCAATGAAATCTCCTCGTTGTCCAAATGAAATCCCGGGCTCTAGCGTCGGCTTCATCGGAGAAATGGGCGGGCAAGGTCGTCGGCTTCGTGCCGAAGATGATCTACGTCGAGGTATCACTAGATCAAGCTCCACCTTCACCAAGCCATGAAAACTTGTGAAGGAAACACCCTATACTACTTGGCAAGAGGTAGAGGATGAAGAAATAGGAAGTGGGTTCACTTTAGAATTGGATTTCTCACTCATTTTCTCACTTTGCCATTGATGAAGCAAAGTTTTCTTCAAGTGAAGAAGAAGAAGAAGATGAATATTATGATAAGTTGTTTTCAAAAAGGAAATAAAATGAATACTTATCATAATTCAACCATGGTAAAGTGTAGAGAATAGACTAGGGTTAAGTGGAATGGTTAGGGTTAAGCATGAGACAAAATGGTCACTTAGTCAAAGCTTCATGAAGCTTCATAATACATACAAAGAAAGCCACCATTTTCTCATTATGCTAATTATTTTCTAAAAGGAATAAAGAATAAATAAATAGATAATTAAATGAAAACCCTAACCATTACATAACCATGGTTTAATCTTTACACAAACTCAAGTAAGCATGCATCATCAAACATGATACAATCAAGTGCACAAAAGTATATCACATATACAACTTGTAAACTTCAAGTGAGAAAATCCATTTAAAGTGAACCAATACTAGTTAATGCAAAGTAATATATCAAATATATAATTAAATCATTAAATCAACACTTGATTCAATGATCCGGTCATGTCGCACACAACCGACTAGTATACAATGTATCGGCTTATCGAATCAATCCTCGATTCGATAACTAGGTTATATCGCATACAACCATTCGATACAATCATCGCGAGAATAGAATACGGTATCACATACACGCATTATTCTCGGTCCTGCACATATCTCATATGCGCTCCTATTTCGTTTCGCTTGAGCCAGGAAACCTCTGTGTAGGACTCTAAAGACTCGTCAATACGCCGGTAGCAGTTGATGATCATATCAAACACCCACAAGCCGCAAGCGGTTTGCTAAACGTAACGGCCACCCGGGTATTGAGCGATCAGAAGATCGACGAGCAAGCCCGCTCACACTCCAGTGAATCCAACCAGTAACACTAACCGTACAGTCCGGTCTGATCGTCTGATATGTCGTATATCTCGCCTAGGGGTGGTAAACGTCAGACCCCAATAGCTCGATAAGTCGTGTCGATATGAGGGCTATAACAATTCGAGAAACTACAGGTAACACTTACCAGTAAATCTCAGCAACCCTGGCCAGGGATTTCCGGTTATAGCCAATCGAACACAGCGCAACATCAACTCCCTATACCGGGAGAGACGAATCCCCTCCTATCGCTCATTGCCACCATGTGATTCGGGACTGTACCCAAAAGCCACCATTTTGCACGCCCTCTGGGACGTGGTAAGGTGGAAATCAAAGCACAGTGGGAACCACACAAGACTCTATGACGATCTCGGGTCAACAGACTACTCTGTACCAGTGTCACCAGAGAACTGCCATCTGACGTAAGGTGTAATACCATCTAGGAGTTCTCGGCGAGTCCGTCCAGTGTACCCAGTCTCCACTGAGCACCCGTATATCATCTCTGATGTCAAACACCAATGGATATGGGATCATCCATCGCCCATCTGTATGGGTCGAGAAGGTATACGCTAGTCTACACTGGTATATCGATGCCCCGTCTCGATACACCCACGACTAGGGACCTTGAAGGATGTACTTATGGACTACCATGTCCCCACTAGTATGATCTGCATCATAGTCCAGGTAGTCAAGTACATATCCTAAGGGCTTTACCAACATGTAACAGAGAGACAATCGGTGTACACGTTAAGGTAAAGATCAACCAGATAGCATACCATCATGTCGAGCAAGAAAGTCCTCCCTATATATGTCCAAGCATCCACTACAATATACATCCTATGTACAGTAATGGCCTCTAGGGCATACATATAACTAACAATCTCCCACTTGCACTAGGGCCATCTGATAGCAGTGGTTGTAGTATCTCATACTCAACCATCCCATAAAAGTCTCTCTCTGGGAAAAGGCCTTTGTGAGTGGATCCGCCGTGTTGTCCTCTGAGTCTACTCTCCTAACCTTGATCAACCTGGAGATCAACTATCTCCATGATCAGGTGATGCTGCCTCAGAATACGCCTGGGTCACTGATGGGACGGGCGTTCCTTGGCTTAAGCAACAACTCCATTGTCTCACAATGGTAGGAACGAAGTTCATCTCATGAACTAATATATACCCAAACAGCCTCTTTGGTAGCATCTGAAGTAGCGATGTATCCAGCCTTTATCGTCTAGTATGCCACGGTATCTAGCTTGGAACTCTTCCAACATACCATCCCTTCACTGAGGGTAAAGACAATGCCTGTGACTGACTTTCAGTCATCCTTATCACCCTGGAACCCTTCCAGTGATTCTCCCTAGGATCGGTTGATACCGTCTCACTATAACTAGTGAGAATCCTAACATCCAATTAGATCTATCTCATTGATCCAAAACCCAGGATTTAGGAGGTATAATTTTTATCCTATATGGAGAATCATTGTGATATGCGGAGATTGATCGAGCGTAGCATAGGAAACTCTTTTCCTATCAAGAGTATGTCATCCACGTACTCTACGAGGATCATCACCATACTCCCTACTACCTTTTTGTATATACAAGGTTCATCTACCATTTTGATGATGTCAAACTCTTTGACTAATTCATCAAAACAGACGTTCCAACTCCGCGATGCCTGCTTTATCCTATAAAACATCTTGCTTACGTTTCCGCTGCTCCCACTGTCTACGAGGCCCTCTGGCTGTGTACTTATAGACTCCCTCTTCTAAAACATCATTTAGAAAAGCTGTCATGACACCCAACCACCAGATATCGTAGTCATGGTATGTAGCCGTGGCAAGTAGAATCTGGATGGACTTAAGCATAGATACTGGAAAAAGGTTTCATCATTATCCACGCCTGGTCAATGACGAAAACCTTTAACAAGTCTAGCTTTGAAAGTCTCAACTTTTCCATCTACACCAAGTAATCTTCTCAAGATATACTTGCTCCTGATGGGGATTTAACCCTTCAGATATAGCAACCAAAGTCCATACTTTGTTGGTGTATAAGGATTCCATCTCAGATCGATAAACATCCAGCCATTCTTACAGAGTCTTACTCTCGATGGCCTGCTCGAAGCTAGTTGGGTCATCATCTCATGATGCAATTCTCGCTCCCACTGTCATAGAGAAACAGAAGTATCTCTCAGGTGGGTGAGGAACCCTACTAGATCGGCGGAGAGGCTGAGGTTCGTTGGAATCTACTGAATCCTTTGGTTCTATCAAATCATCAGCTGCAGTTTGTATAGCTGGAACCTTTCCAGTTCTACATTACAGACTTTGCCTCGAGCTTGTCCGGATTTTGATTTCAGACATAGGCCGGTCAACCCCAAATCTTAACTAGCTTAAGACATGGGCTCTTCCCTTTCCATATCACATATGAAATGGTAGGCAACTGATTTGATTGGAACCCTATTCAATAGGTATGCAGCTTCTCAAGTGCATAACTCCCAAAAGGAAATAGGTAACTCAGTAGTACTCATCATAGAGCACACCATATCACATAGGGTGCTATTGCTCCGCCCCGATATACCATCATGCCATGGTGTATACGGAGGAGTAATGCTGAGAGAGAATCTCATTCTCCTTCAGAATAATCCAGGATTTCCGTGCTCAAGTATTCTCCTCCTCGATCTCATCAAAGGACATAATACTTATACCCGTGTTTTGGTTTTCTATTTCTAAATCATATTCTGTGAATATCTCAAAAGGTTCGGACTTGTGTTTCAACAGGAACATATGTCTGAATTTTGAGAGATCATCAGAGAACGTAATGAAGTACAAAGAACCGGTCTTGGCATGTGTAGACATGGGACCTACATACATCAACATGTATCGTCCCAAGAGTTTACCAACTCTTTCTCTGTTTCCAATAAACAGAGCTGGTGTCATTATATCTTTGTGACATGACTGGCAAGTTTCACAAGATGTAAATTCAAACTGATTTAAATATGCATCTATATGTAACTTAAGCTAGCCGGGTCGCATTGATATGACCTAGTCTACAATACCTCAAGAAGGATTTGTTCATTTCTGAACTCTTCCTCTTTTGTGTGTTCCATATATTAAGAACTGTAGTTTGATTTAGAACATCAATGCTTTTAGATAACGTGCCTGAACCGATCAACTTTTGATATAGGAAATGTTCAAAACATTATCCAACAATACAAAATTATATCATTTCTTTACTTATAAAGAGACTAATATGATTTTGTGTATCAGGTTCGGTATCTAATAACATTCGTTCAGAATCAATGTATTGGTAATACAGGGTGACAGTGACCAACAGACTTGGCTGCAACTCTTGCCCCGTTTTCTGCCTCATGAAACTTATCACCCGTTATCAGTTCTCTACCTTCCTGTAGCCCTATGTAACATATTACATATGCGGGATCCTGATCCGGTATCATATACCCAGGACGTAAAGGACACTGAGAAACAGTTCTGCATAATGAACACACCCGAAGATGATGCATCAGCATGCACTCTCTTCGTTTGGGCGGCAAGGGAATTCTGGTAATCCCCAATTTCCTGCTCTGTCTTATAACAATTATAAGTTGGAGCGGGACCAACGTTCCCCAGCTCAGTATAACAAGCGGGTTCGATCAATATTCCGTATTATTATCTTGATTAAGGCGTGATATGGTCGCTACCTGGAGAGAGAGAGAAGAAAACACTCAGCGTGCGCTCTTGCAAGAATAGATTGGTTATTATTTTATCTAATCAGGATGGCTCCCACTGCTTTTTATCAAATCTTCCTTCAAACCCAAAAAGGAAAGACTAGCCGGGATTAATTACACACTACAAGTTCGCCAATCTTTCAGCCAGGCCAGTGTCGGTACTTTGAGGGAGGTCCCCCGTGCTTTCGCACGAACCTAATTACAGTAAACCTCGTTTTCCCAGAGGCGTAATCTCGTTGACACCTTTCTAGACACCTACTTGATCGGCTAATTGTAATGTGTAAAACTCTCCAGGAGTAATAATTACTCGCAGCGGGTATCGGGATCCAACTATCTCATAGAAGGTATGCAATCTCATTGCAAATTTCAACACTTGAAATTCCCGATAATATTTTGCCCCTAACCTCCTATGACCTTGACAAAGGCCAACAAACCATAGGATGCTAGTCAAGTTCAACCCGTCATTTCCTGATTGAATTAAACCCACCCGCACGGCCCTTGACAAAAGGCCAACAAGGTCGCACGATTACCCTAATCCAATCTGCATCATATGCATAAGCAGATAAGGACCAGTTAGCTACCGCACACTGCGCCTTGACAAAGGCCAACAAACGCAGCACGAATACTAACTACTACTTATCTGAAATGACGGAGGGCTACGACAGGTTTTTCTGAAAACCTATTGCGTAATGAACTTGATATCGTTGTAGAATCAAATGATTTTAAAATGGAGTGTCTTTGAGGCTTTTCTAGTTTTGCTAAAGGAGTCATTCCCGGTGAAGGGATCGTCGGTCCTTTCCTCGTCGAATGAGGTGCGGGATATATCGTATATATCACTGTGCAAAGCAAAAACTCTTAAAAGCAATTAAAAGACAAACCGAGTGTGTAGCATCTGCCAGTTATTGCTAAAGGAGTCACTCCCGGTGAAGGGACCTCGGTCCTTTCCTCATCGAATAAGGTGCAGGATATATCATATACACCGCTGTGCAAAGCAAGAACTGTAGCTACCTGTTTTATTTTTGAAATTCGATTCCACAATATCTTTAGGTTTCTTTTATTTCATTAATCTCATTAATGAAGTCCCATCATTTAAGTACCTAAACATCACAGATAAATACGACGTACACTTATGCCATCCGCATTCGCCTCGATGTCCCCTCGTGCACCGTTAGGTTAGGTAACTAACGGCAGAGCGGGGCAGGGCTAGCGCGGGTGTAAAACATAAGTAACGCCTATATAATATATCATATATACTATATAAAGTATCCATCACAGAACATATCACATGATCACATCACAGATATCGCAGCAGAAGAAACATATGAAATATTGGATATACTAGGACGTCCGTGTTTTTGATACGAGCCAGTATAAAACACGGATTCCACGGTCGCGATGAATAGCCAAACCCACACCCCTAGACCCCTACGAGAGCGGCAAGCAACCCTACCAATTCTAGGGTTAGGAGACCCGGACGCGACTCCTCGAGTTGGTCTCCCACTGGACTCCAGAACCCGGTTACTTGTGCTCCCCTCCTTGGGTCTATCCTAGTGCGGAAAAGTAAATAATATACAAAGGGTGACATCTTCCGCAACCTGGAAGTGCCCCAATAAAAGAATATTACATACAAGTTTTTACATGAATGAAAATGAAAAACACTCATCTCACATAAAAACCCCCGGCTATTCAAACACGACGATCCAATATAACATATCCAGCAACACATAACATCACATGTCATCAACGTAAGTAAACATGCATATCCCAATTGTCGTTGACATATAGCAACGAAACCGGCGATATCACATATTACACTTACGGTCACAGAAAAGAAAGTGTAAAACTACAACAGTTGGAATCCGCAACCTCCTTAGACATCGCATGCCTAAACCAATGAACTCCTTAGGCATCACATGCCTAACAATTATAAACCCCGCATTTCAGTCTCATTATCGAAAACACTTTTCAATATCAAGTCGGGCAATTCAACAGGATTCCCGAGATGCTGATCGAATACTCGTCGCAAACTTCAGTAGACAGCCGCACCCCCGATACCGTCGACGAAGTGCACCAAGGCGGAACACCGCTACCGCAAGCACCCGAACGGATGCTTTCGGCGACGGGGTTCTCCTACAGTCACTTGGTCGGGGTTAAGGGATGTAGCTGTCTAATAAGTTTATCCGGCGAGTATCCGCGTACGCTACGTGATTGCGACGGACTTTTGATCACATGAAAATTCCGTGGCAACCGATCAAGTGAGACTAAACCGCTAGATTTATAACATTCATTCAGTTATCTCATAACTACTTGTGAATTCCAAATATTGTATCACATTCCGAATAAGATAGAAAATGTTAAACTTTCCGATCGAACAATCGAACATCCAAGTTTTCCCGAAACAGCTCATCACATGAAATAAGTTCAAAAACATTCACTTCGTGCCTCAGTACCAACGGTCCAGCCGTAGAAGGGTCCAGCCAACGCCTCACATGTGGCACGCCGTACTGCCCCAAACCCTAAGGTTCAAAGGGCAGTTCAAGACGGTCACATAATCGAGTTAAGGTTTGTTGTCTTCTAGAGGGACCATCGCGTTACTTGCACTACTTAGAACGTCTTTAAACCATGGAAAAAATCCAACACTTGGAAATTTCCCGGCAGGGGAAAAAGTGGGTATTTATATCCGGTCGAACTTTTTAACAGTTTCTAAAATATCCGGAAAAACATAAACGAAGTTAAATTATCCGATCAAATTAACGAATCCCCAATAAAACCCTAGAAAACTCAACACTTGAGTGGAATTAAAAAATTCACATAAAAAATTGCCAAGAAAGGACCTAAGAATAAATATATGAAATTTGAGGGACTAAGTCCAAATTTGGGCCGCGGAAGCACCGCCAAACCCCTGGTTTGGCCGCGGTTCCGCGGTCGAATTATGGAATTAGAGGCCCAAACTTCACAGTAATTCTTAGTTTATCCTGCTCTATTTTCTGAGAATTTTTAATTCACAAAAATCCCTGGTTTTGAAAATTGTACAGAGAGCATGGAAAATTTGGGGTTTCGGGTTCGATCGGGTTTCTAACATCGTCTACGCATAGCCTAAGGCTCTAGCTAGGCTCTGATACCACTGTAGGGTTCCTAGGCACTCCCAAGAGGTCTCACAAGGCATCAACCATGCCAATTTCAAAAATTACGGTGCCGAGAAACCCTAGACTAGATCGTTAACTAGATATTTAGGCGAAAGATGCAACTAGTAAACTACTTTACTAAGAGAACGGAAATACAACCTTTGTAGATCCGGTCCTCCACCTCCATAGCTCCGCAATGAAGTCTCCTCGCTGTCCAAATGAAATCCCGGGCTCTAGCGTCGGCTTCATCGGAGAAATGGGCAGGCAAGGTCGTCGGCTTCGTGCCGAAGATGATCTACGTCGAGGCATCACTAGATCAAGCTCCACCTTCACCAAGCCATGAAAACTTGTGAAGGAAACATCCTATACTACTTGGAAAGAGGTAGAGGATGAAGAAATAGGAAGTGGGTTCACTTTAGAATTGGATTTCTCACTCATTTTCTCACTTTGCCATTGATGAAGCAAAGTTTTCTTCAAGTGAAGAAGTAGAAGAAGATGAATATTATGATAAGTTGTTTTCAAAAAGGAAATAAAATGAATACTTATCATAATTCAACCATGGTAAAGTGTAGACAATAGACTAGGGTTAAGTGGAATGGTTAGGGTTAAGCATGAGACAAAATGGTCACTTAGTCAAAGCTTCATGAAGCTTCATAATACATACAAAGAAAGCCACCATTTTCTCATTATGCTAATTATTTTCTAAAAAGAATAAAGAATAAATAAATAGATAATTAAATGAAAACCCTAACCATTACATAACCATGGTTTAATCTTTACACAAACTCAAGTAAGCATGCATCATCAAACATGATACAATCAAGTGCACAAAAGTATATCACATATACAACTTGTGAACTTCAAGTGAGAAAATCCATTTAAAGTGAACCAATACTAGTTAATGCAAAGTAATATATCAAATATATAATTAAATCATTAAATCAACACTTGATTCAATGATCCGGTCATGTCGCACACAACCGACTAGTATACAATGTATCGGCTTATCGAATCAATCCTCGATTCGATAACTAGGTTATATCGCATACAACCATTCGATACAATCATCGCGAGAATAGAATACGGTATCACATACACGCATTATTCTCGGTCCCGCACATATCTCATATGCGCTCCTATTTCGTTTCGCTTGAGCCAGGAAACCTCTGTGTAGGACTCTAAAGACTCGTCAATATGCCGGTAGCAGATGATGATCATATCAAACACCTACAAGCCGCAAGCGGTCTGCTAAACGTAACGGCCATCCGGGTATTGAGTGATCAGAAGATCGACGAGCAAGCCCGCTCACACTCCAATGAATCCAACCAGTAACACTAACCGTACAGTCCGGTCTGATCGTCTGATATGTCGCATATCTCGCCTAGGGGTGGTAAACGTCAGACCCCAATAGCTCGATAAGTCGTGTCGATATGAGGACTATAACAATTCGAGAAACTACAGGTAACACTTACCAGTAAATCTCAGCAACCCTGGCCAGGGATTTCCGGTTATAGCCAATCGAACACAGCGCAACATCAACTCCCTATACCGGGAGAGACGAATCCCCTCCTATCGCTCATTGCCTCCTTGTGATTCGGGACTGTACCCAAAAGCCACCGTTTTGCACGCCTTCTGGGACGTGGTAAGGTGGAAATCAAAGCACAGTGGGAACCACACAAGACTCTATGACGATCTCGGGTCAACAGACTACTCTGTACCAGTGTCACCAGAGAACTGCCATCTGACGTAAGGTATAATACCATCTAGGAGTTCTCGGCGAGTCCGTCCAGTGTACCCAGTCTCCACTGAGCACCCGTATATCATCTCTGATGTCAAACACCAATGGATATGGGATCATCCATCGCCCATCTGTATGGGTCGAGAAGGTATACGCTAGTCTACACTGGTATATCGATGCCCCGTCTCGATACACCCACGACTAGGGACCTTGAAGGATGTACTTATGGACTACCATGTCCCCGCTAGTATGATCTGCATCATAGTCCAGGTAGTCAAGTACACATCCTAAGGGCTTTACCAACATGTAACAGAGAGACAATCAGTGTACACGTTAAGGTAAAGATCAACCAGATAGCATACCATCATATCGAGCAAGAAAGTCCTCCCTATATATGTCCAAGCATCCACTACAATATACATCCTATGTACAGTAATGGCCTCTAGGGCATACATATAACTAACACTAACAACTTTTCTCACAAGCTCCTAGCTTTCCCTAGCTCCAAGTGATCTAAGAGCCAAAAATCAAGAACTTTTGGTATTTGTGATATATTTGGGAATTTTGGGGATTTTTGAGTTTGGATTGCTGATAAATGAGAAAGAAATGATTAAGAACGGCAGGGGGAGGAAGGAGCTCGGCCAAGTAAGGAGGTGGGGGCTTTGTGTGAAGTTTCTAGCTAATTTCCACAATAAATGCAAAGTTATTGCATTCACACTACACATGCACACATGCATGCATCTCTTTCTTTTCTTTTCTTTAAATTTAAACTTAAATCCTAGTTCACACAATGAATCTAGGTAAAGTGAGAAGGTTTAGGATTAACTCAACTTAATTGAAGAAAAGATCACAAAAAGAGAAATTTCCCAAAATATGAATACCGCATTAAAATAACATTAAAATTGGGAAAAATTCTAAATGAACCAAAACGTCCCATATACCCCCAAAGCTTGCACACTAGCTTTATTTTAGCTAAACTAGGTGCTGACAAGTCTATATGGTCGTCTGATCACAGTCGGGTTAAAACGGACAATACCGACAAACTTACCCTAAAACGGAAAAATTCGCATAACGATTTCTAAAACGTTACAATCTCCCCCCTTATAGAAATTCGGTCCCCGAATTAAAATTTCATACTAAGCGTACCTTAAAAGAGATGAGGGAATTTCTTCCGCATCTCGCTCTCGGTCTCCCAAGTGATCTCCTCACATGTAGGGCTACGCCATAGAACCTTCACAGATGGCAAGACCCTTGACCGAAGTTTCTTCACCTGCCGATCCAAAATAACTACCGGATGCTCGGTGAACGAAAGATCGTGCTCATGCTGAACGGTCTCGTGCTGAATCATGTGAGAAGGATCATGATGGTATCTACGAAGCATCGACACATGAAAAACAGGGTGAACATCCGGAAAACTGGGCGGGAGCACCAAACGATAAGCAACTGAACCTACTCGCTCAAGGATCTCGAAAGGACCGAGAAATCTGGGACTGAGCTTCCCCCTCTTCCCAAATCGCATAACGGCCTTCATCGGAGAAATCCTCATGAATACATGATCCCCCACTGCGAACTCAAGTCTACGACGACGACGGTCGGCATAAGACTTCTGCCTGCACTGGGCTGCTCTCATCCTGTCTTGAATCAGCTGGATCTTCTCCGTAGTCTCCTGAACTAGCTGGGGTCCTAAAACCAAACTCTCACTAAGCTCGGTCCAACAGACTGGCGATCGACACTTCCTACCGTATAAAGCCTCAAAAGGTGCCATGTTAATAGTCTCCTGAAAGCTGTTGTTGTAGGAGAACTCAATCAACGGCAAGTGACGATCCCAACTGCCACCAAAATCAAGCACACATGCACGGAGCCTATCCTCCAGAGTTTGAATAGTCCGCTCCGACTGACCATCGGTCTGCGGATGAAAAGCGGTGCTAAAACTCAACCGGGTATCCAAAGCTTCCTGAAGCTTCTGCCAAAGACGGCTAGTAATGGGTGCCTCTGTCGGATACTATGCATGTGGGAACACCGTGCAAACGCACAATCTCATCTATATACCGCTGAGCGTACTGAGCATAACCGAAAGTGGTCTTCACTGGAAGGAAGTGAGCCACTTCCGTAAACCGGTCAACAATCACCCAAATGGAGTCATATCCTCTACTGGTCTTGGGTAGACCCACAATGAAGTCCATGGAAATCTGCTCCTATTTCCACTCCAGAATGGGTAAAGGCTGCAACTCTCCAGCCGGTCTCTGATGCTCAGCCTTGACTTGCTGACAAGTCAGGCACCTCGAAACGAAGTCCGATATATCGCGTTTCATCCCTTCCCACCAATAAAAATCCCTCAGATCACGGTACATCTTGGTGGAACCTGGATGAACGCTAAAGGCCGACTGATGTGCCTGCTCTAGGATCTCGCGTCTCAACCCATCAGCATCTAGTACGCACAAGCGAGTCCCGCATCGTAGCACACCCTGGTCATCAATCATGAACTCCAAAACTGTACCCTGTCGAACAAGCTCAAGAATCTCGGACAAACGGGCATCACTGGGTTGCGCCTCACGGATATGATCAAATAGCAGTGGACGGGTGCGGACATGGGCAAACAGTCCCCCAGTGGAAGAAAACTCGAACTGCATTCTACTAATTCACAAGAGCTGCCAATCAGCAGACGACTGACGCTGAACTGCGCTGAACTGGGACAAGCTACCTCCGGGCCTACGACTCAAAGCATCAGCTACCACATTCGCCTTGCCCGGGTGATAAAGGATCTTACAATCATAATCCTTCACTAGCTCTATCCATCGGCGCTGTCTCACGTTCAGATCTCGCTGCTGGAAGATATACTTCAAGCTCTTGTGATCCGTGAAGATCTGACACGACTCTCCGTACAAGTAGTGTCTCCAAATCTTCAACGCAAAGACCACCACGACCATCTCAAGATCGTGAGTGGGGTAATTCTGCTCGTGCTTCTTCAGCTGCCTAGAAGCATACGCAATCACCCTATCATGCTGCATCAAAACACAGCCGAGCCCCACTCGAGAAGCATCACAATAAACAACATAGCCGCCCGATCCAGAAGGTAAAGAAAGAACTGGTGCTGTCGTCAACCGAGTCTTCAACTGCTGAAAACTCTGCTCGCACGCATCAGTCCAAAGGAAAAGAACTCCCTTCCGGGTCTGTCCCGTCAGCGGTGCAGCGATACTCGAGAAATCGTGCACAAAACGGCGATAATAACCACCTAAGCCCAAAAAGCTGCGGACCTCAGTCACCGACACAGGTCTGGGCCAAAGCTGTACAGCCTCTATCTTCCTCGGGTCCATAAGAATACCATCACCAGTCACCACATGACCCAGGAAGTCAACTCTATCAAGCCAAAATGCGCACTTTAAGAACTTAGCATACAGCTGGTGCTCTCTCAAAATCTGCAAAGAAATCCTCAAGTGCTGCTCATGCTCCTCAGGACTCCTAGAGTAGACCAGTATGTCATCAATAAACAATATAATGAACTGGTCAAGGAACGGCCTGAAAATCCGGTTCATCATATCCATGAACGCTGCTAGCGCATTGGTGAGTTCGAACGACATCACCAAAAACTCATAGTGCCCATAGCGCGTACGAAAAGCAGTCTTCGGAATGTCATCATTCCGAACCTGCAACTGATGATAACCCGAACGCAAATCAAACTTTGAGAAATGTTTCGCACCCTGGAGCTGATAAAAAAAATCGTCAATGCGAGGTAAAGGATACCTATTCCTCACCGTAACTCGGTTCAACTGATGATAATCCACACATACCCTCAAACTGTCGTCCTTCTTCTTGACGAACAGAACAGGAGCTCCCCAAGGCGAAACACTCGGACGCACAAGTCCCAAATCAAGCAACTCTTGCAATTGATCTTTAAGCTCTCTAAGCTCTGCCGGAGCCATCTAATAAGGCGGTATAGAAATAGGCCCCGTGCCAGGAATCAGATCAATGCAAAACTAAATATCGCGCTCTGGCGGCAACCCAAGTAACTCATAGGGAAAGACATCGGGAAACTCTCGCACGGTAGAAACCAGGTCCAACGACTCCACTGTGGCTCCAGTATCATGAATGAAAGCCAAGAATCCCCGAAATCCCCTCCTTAAAAGCCGACTAGCGCACAGAACAGAAATCAAACTGTGAGGGGCGGCACCACGGTCCCCCTGCACAACAAACATTCACTCGCCGGGAAAACAAAATCTAACTGTCTTCTCGCGGCAATCCACGGACGCATAGCAAGTATCTAGCCAGTCCATGCCCAACAGAACGTCGAAGTCCAACATCTCAAGATGGATCAAGTCGACGGACAGATCTCTGTCTCCTAAATGGACCGCACACGATCGGAACACGTGTCGTGCAACAAACGACTCTCCCACAGGAGTAGTCACGACAAGTGGCTGATCCAGCAAATACAACTCTCGGCCTAACCTCGGCATGAAGTGCGTAGAAACATACGAATGCGTAGATCCCGGATCAAAAAGAACATGTGCATCATAAGAACATACATAAATGGTACCTGAAACCACAGCATTGGACGCCTGAGCCTCCTGGTGAGTCAAGGCAAAAACCCGAGCCTGTCCTCTACCGGCTACTAGCTGTCCCATGCCTCTGCCACCTCATCCTCTCGGCACAAAACCACCGCGACCACGACCTCTCTGACCAGGAGTCTGATGCGGCGCAACAACAGGAATAAGAGGCAACGCTCTCTGAGGCGGAGAAGGTGATAAGGTAACCTGGGGAACTGCTGGCCCTTTCTGACGCACCACGGTACAATCCCGAACAAGGTGATGTAGACTGCCACACCCGAGGCATCCATAAGACGGTCGCTGGCCCTCCTGGGAATAAGAACTGAATAACTGGCCACGTCCCACGTCTCTGCTACTCCCCGAGTCTGAAAGAACTCTGCCTCGGCGTGTAAACCTCTGTCTCCATTCTGGTACATCTGTACGAGTCCTCTTCGGTTCCGGAACAACCGATGACTCAGCTAGACGCTGCTCCACCAATAGAGCTGCATCGACAGCTGCTGCATACTGTAAGTCCATGCTACCTCTCCCGGTACTTTCGGGCATGCGGAATTTGGTGAAAAACAATTTTCTAGAAGCGGTAACATGGACTCAAAACCGGATCTTTGTTAAACATCTAACTAACAACCTAACTAGGAGTTGTTAACTACTCGGTTAGGGGGTTATACCTTTCTTTCTTGAACTCCTTCGTCTTCAAACCTCGATGGTTGTCCGGATCGGCTTCACCCCGTCGTCTCCTTGCGCCGAAGATCGATCCACCTGAAAGCCTCTACCTTTGGCGTCTTCTTCGAACTTTGAAGAAACTAGTTCACTCGGTTTGCTAAACCTTGTGAACTAGAGTGAGTAGAGGAGAGTGTGTTGGGATTTTCTCTATGGTTCTTGGTTCTCAACACATGAGACAAGTGAACCATAGACTAAAGAGAGGGAGAGCAAGAGGAAGAAGATGAGAGCTCAAGAACACAAGAGAGAGAAAGGAAATGAAAGAATGAGCAAGACTTTTCTCTCTTGGCTCTCATAATCCAAAACCATCATAACCAATAATAGCAATCAAGTATTAGTGATGGTTTAAGCTACAATAGCCATATCATTTCATGCACTCATTTTGCACAAGAGGACAAGCAAGCAAAAGTCTTTGCCATGAAATGATAGCCATTGTCATCATGATGGTCAACTAGTCCAACCTAGTCAACCGGTCAACAAATTCAAACCCTCAACAACCATGTCACTATAATACTTAATTAATATTATTGTTAATTACATATCATATTCTCATTAGGGTTGAGCAATAAGTCAATAGTCAAGAGTCAACGATCAACAACCCTAATGAGAATCCTCTGCCTCTGTTTCTCAGTCAACTGTGCATACACACCCGCATCCGCGTTCCGAGGAACACGAATACATACTGGATAAAACCAATCCCAATACGTACACTAGGATCTGGCTTAAACCAAAGCCCGCTACTGTTAACTGTCCGGACACTGTACGTGCATAAGTGCACGGATGTAACCGAACCCTGTCGCAAAACCATGCGACCTGTCGCAAAACCATGCGACATCTACTCTTTTGCCTAAAGGCTAATAGCTTTCTGTGTGGGACTCTAAAGACTCGACACTACGCTGGCAGTGGGTTTAACCACAGACCGCAAGCGGCACTAGCTGTGCGTAACGGTCCACAGGTAGATGCCGACAAGAAGATTGACGAGGTGAAACCCATCTGAACTTCTACTGAGCCTGAATGTGACAATCTCCGTACAGTCCGGTCTGTTCGTCTGATACATCGCATGGCGGGCCTAGGGGGGTGGTAAACGTCAGTCCCCTAATAGCGGTACAAGTCGTGTCGGAGTGAAGCCCAATACACCCTGAGATAACACTGGAAGCCTACCAGTATATCTCGCTTGCCCTGGCCAGGGACTACTCGTGTAATGGCTCTCCTAGACACAGCTCGATGTCAACCCCCAATACCGGGAGAGACGAATCCTGTCTAACCGTCACTGCCTCCAAGTGCTTCGGGACTGCACCCAACTACTACCTGTTTGCACGACTCCTTTGAGCCGTGGTAGGATAGTAATCAAAGTACAGTGGGAACACACTCGAGGCGAAGTGACAGTGTCAAGTCAGCAGACTAAGCTGTACTCATGTCACCTTGGAACTGATAACTGACGATAGGTATAATACCAACTGGTCAGTTCCCGACGAGTCCTGTTCAGTGTACTCGTAACCTAACGAGCACCCGCATACTATCTCCAGTACGACGTACTGATGGCTGTGGGACAGGCCATCTCCCACTCTGGGATGAGAAGCGCATACGCTAGTCTACTCCGGAGTATCGATGCCCTGTCTCGATAGTCCTGCGACTAGGGACCTGCATAAGGATGTGCTTATAGATTACCCAGCCCCCACTAGTGTGACTGCCATCAGAACGCTGGTAATCAAGCAAAGATCATAAGGGCTCCACTAATGTGCATAGGTGATATACTAAAATAAACACATGTATACATTGAAGTAGAAACAAACCAAGTAGCATACTACTATTTTGAGCAAGATTGTATATACAAGCTGAATATCCCAAGCTTTCATTAAGTAATATATAAACTAGTATGACACAGTAATGGCCTCTAGGGTATATACACTAACAATCTCCCACTTGCACTAAGGCCATGTACTGGCGTATCGAAGACCTATCATCTCGATTAGCCGCTCGAACTGAGTCTGGGGCAAGGCTTTGGTGAATGGATCTACAGTGTTATCTTCTGAATCAACCCTCCGGACCTCGATCTCCTGGCGATCCACGATCTCCCTGATCAGGTGATACCGCCTCAAGATGTGTCTGGATCTCTGATGGGACCTGGGTTCCTTCGCTAAAGCTATAGCCCCGTTGTTGTCGCAATACAGAGGTATTGGATCAACAATGGACGGAACCACCTGAAGTTCTTTCAAGAACTTCCTCATCCAGACAGCTTCTTTTGCAGCATCAGATGCAGCGATGTATTCCGCTTCCATCGTCGAATCTGCAACGGTTTCCTGTTTGGAACTCTTCCAACACACCGCCCCTCCATTGAGGGTAAAGACAAAACCCGACATGGACTTGGAATCATCCTTGTCACTCTGGAAGCTGGAGTCAGCAAAGGCCTCAATCTGGAGGTCTTTTCCGCCATACACCAAGAACATCTCGTTAGTCCTTCTCAGGTACTTGAGAATGTTCTTTACCGCTATCCAGTGTTTCTCCCCAGGGTTTGACTGATACCGGCTTACCACACTCAGTGCATAAGCTACATCCGGTCTGGTACACAATATCGCATACATTATAGATCTCATAATCGTGGAAGGCAGCAATGGCAAGAAGGATCCGAATGGATTTCAGCATAGCCACTGGAGAAAAGGTTTCGTCATAGTCCAAACCAGGACTTTGACGAAAACCCTTTGCAACAAGTCTAGCTTTATAGGTCTCAACCTGTCCATCTACACCAATCTTCCTTTTGAAGATCCACTTGCATCCTACGGGTTTTACCCCGTCTGGAGCAATGTCCAACGTCCATACTTTGTTGGTGTACATGGACTCCATTTCGGTCCGCATTGCATCCAGCCATTTTACCGAGTCAACGCTCTGAACGGCCTGCTGGAAGCTAGTAGGCTCATCATAATCTATGATGCAATCCTCTCTATCCCTGTCTATGAGAAAACCGTAGTATCTCTCGGGCGGATGAGACTGCCTACTACTCCTGCGGAGCGGCGTAGGAATGTCCTGTTCTTTTGAACCCTCTGGTTCCACTAAGCTTTCAGTAATAGCTCATGGTTCTGGAATTTCTTCCAGTTCTACTGTCCTCCCACTTATCTGGTTTTCCAAAAACTCAGTGTCCAAGAAGTAGGCATGACGAGAAACAAAAACCTTTTGTTCCTCTTCGCAGTAGAAGAAATATCCCTTGGAGTTCTTTGGATATCCCACGAACTTGCACTGTACTGAGCGTGCCTCGAGCTTGTCCGCATGCTGCTTTTTGACAAAAGCTGGACTTCCCCATGTCTTAATGTGATTAAGATAGGGTCTCTTCCCACACCACATCTCATATGGTGTAGTAGGCACAGTCTTATTTGGAACTCGGTTCAAAAGGTATGCAGCTGATTCTAGCGCATACCCCCAAAATGATCGCGGTAACTCAGCGTTACTCATCATGGACCGTACCATATCCAATAGGGTTCGGTTCCGTCTCTCCGATACACCGTTATGTTGCGGAGTGTATGGAGGAGAGAATTCCGTTCTCTTTTAAATAGTCCAGGAACTCGGCACTCAAGTATTCACCACCTCGATCCGATCTTAGAATCTTGATACTTTTGCCGGTTTGTTTTTCTACTTCATTCTTATATTCCTGGAATTTTCCAAAGGCTTCGGACTTATGTTTCATTAAGAAGACATAACCGTATCTTGAAAAGTCATCTGTAAAAGTAATGAAGTAAGAATAACCGCTTCGTGCATGCGTAGACATTGGACCGCACACGTCGCTGTGTACGAGTCCCAAGAGCTCGCTCGCTCTTACTCCGTGTCCAGTGAACGGAGTCTTTGTCATCTTTCCTTTGAGACAGGATTGACAAGTGGCATACGATTGATATTCGAACGGATTAAAATATCCTTCTGTATGTAACTTCGTCAACCTTCTCTCATTGATGTGACCCAGTCTACAATGCCATAAGAAAGTCTGATTGATTTCTGAAGACTTTCTTTTGTGTGTATTCTGGACATTGAAAATCTATGGTTGGTTTAATACGTATATACCATTGCTCAATGTACCTGACCCAATCAGAACTTGATTAAGGTGAATGTTTACAACATTGCTTACAAAACGCAAATTCATAACCTTCTTTAGAAACCAAAGATACAGAAATGATATTACAAGTTGCGTTGGGTACAAAAAAGCAATTAACAAAACCAAAACATGTCCATCTGACATTCCCAGGTGATAGTCCCCCACGGCCTTAGCATCCATGCTAGCTCCGTTTGCAACTTTGAGGGTCATGTCACCTGCCTTCAAAACCCTACGGTTTCTCAACGCCTGCAAAGAATTACAGATATGAGATCCTGATCCGGTATCCAATACCCAGGAAGTAGAGTTTATTGAAAGACAGTTTTCAATAACATACACACCTGAAGCTGAAGCCGCAACCTGCTTCAGTTCCTATGTTCTGGCCTTCCAAGCCCTGCAATCATTCTTCCAGTGTCCCTTCTTATGACAATAGAAGCATTCTTCCTTATCCACAAGCTTTCCCACTTTCTTTGTTGCTTTTGCCTTTCCCTTCGTATCCACTTTACTAACACCGCCCCTTGGTTTGGCGGGGGCTTTCTTCTTCTTTCCCTTGGCTTTCGCCTTGGACCTAGAAAAGGAAGATCCTCCTACAAACAAAGTGGATGTTTCCCTACCTTTCTGTAGGGTGCCCTCTGCGCTCCTCTGCATGTTGATGAGTTCTGAAAGTTCAACTTCTTTTTCTTGTAAGTTGAAGTTCAGGATAAACTGGGCGTAAGTGGAAGGAAGGGACTGGAGAATCAAGTCCGTATATTGCTCATTCTCCAACGTGGTCCCAAGGTCCGCGAGCTCTTCTATGTAGCCAATCATTTTAAGCACGTGTTCCGCTACCGATGATCCGACGGCCAACCTTGCCGAAAATAACTTCTTCGACACTTCGTATCTTGCGATACGAGACTGCTCTCCATACAGTTCTTTTGTATGGAGAAATATGGATTCGAGGTCCATATTCTCGTGCCTCCTCTGATGTTCGTTGTCCATAGAGGCAAGCACGAGGCACTTGGCCTTCGCGCAATCAATTTCCCAGGTCTTACGGATTTCCTTATCCGCGACGCTGGTTTTGGGACCTGGGACAGGGGGAGCTTTGGTGGTAAGAAGATACCCCAGCTTGTCGTAAGTGATTGCCATCTTGACATTCCTGTAGTTTGGCCCAGTCAGTATGTTTTTATCTAGAAGTAACTTAAGTCCAGTCATGTCGATTGGTCGCTGCAATTAGGAGAGAGAGAAGAAACACTCAGCATGATGCTCTTGCAAGTTTAGAGTGGTTTTTAGTTTGACTAAACAGGATGGCTCCCACTGTTTCTCGAATCCCTCCTCAAACCAAAAAGGAAGAATTAGTCAGGATCAATCTCACCGTACAATTCTTGCTCAACCGTTCAGCCAGGCCAGTGTCGGTACTTCGAGGGATGTTTTCCAACGCTTTCGCGAAGTTCCTTAATTAAATAACCTCTTTTCCCTAGGGGCGTAGCCCCGCTAACACCTTTCTAGACACCTACTTGGTTTATAGCATTGATCGTTAAGTGAGAAATTTCCCGAGGAGTAGCATATACTCACAGTAGGATCGGGATCCAAATATCATTGCGTGATGAAACTGAAGGAATCCTACAAGAATCATCACACTCCAAATGGTATGCAACACTAGCAAGTTTCAGTTCTTTTGAAACTCCCGATGTGGATTTTTGCCCCATGCTCTTATGACCTTGACTTTGTGGCCAACAAATTATAAGTCACATGTCAAGTTCTACCCGTCGTTCTCCAGGTTAATTTGAATCCACCCGTACCTACCCTTGACTTTGGCCAACAAGGCAGTACGACTGTTCCAAACCAACGCATCTATCTATGCTGCACATGAATACCCAATAGCTACCAATCACTATGCCTTGACTTTAGCCAACAAACATATCTTGAATACTATTGACTATTCATGTGAAACGACGGAGGGCTACGAATGGTTTTGGCGAAACCGTGAACGTAGTGAACTTGATATAATCGATGGAACGAGATAGCTTTTTTAAAGGAGTGGCTCAAGCTCCGCATTTAAAAGTTGGTTTTGAAAAGAATCGAGTGATTTTTCGAAAGTGTCCCAACGACTTTTACTTGGTTTATTTTCTTGCATTAGTTCTTTTAATGCGTGATATTCTTGCATTAGTTCTTTTAATGCGTCCTATCATTTAATCCTACCATTGCAGAAAACAACAAAAATATGACGTACGCTTATGCCATTCGCATTCGCCACGGGGCCCCGTCATTACCCGTTAGGTTACTTAACTAACGACAGAGCGGGGGCTGGGCTAGCGCGGCTGTAAAACATAAGCAACGCCTAAATAATAACATATATAGATATATTGCAATGATAGCCATTTCAGATCACAGATGAACACATTGGATATACTAGGAATCCGCAATTCGTACGAGCCTGTAACGAAAAGCAGATTACACGGTCGCGGTGAATAGCCAATACCCCACCCAAGACCCCTACGGGTGCGACAAACTACCCGCCAAGTACCCGAAGCGAAGCAACCTCCCTCAACTCCGTGAGTAGGCCACTCGGCACTTCGGGATACCCGGTAGTTTGTGCACCCCCTCCATGGGTCTATCCTAGGAGCAAAAACAGTAAAAAGAAATTATACAATGACGGCTACAACCCCGACCCGGTTGTGCGGCCATACAAATAATTATTATATCAATTTACAAATTTACATGAATTGAAAGAAAAGAAAACTCTCGTCTCACAATCCCCGGCTATTCACCCGCGACAATCCAATGAATTCATATACACATTCCAGCAATATTACAGATCACAGATTTATATAACCCCCACTAATCGACATATAGCGATTAGCAGACGTTCAATACAAATATCACATCACAAAAATACCCGTCAGCTTAAGTCTTTAGAAACTCGATCAAAATACGGTTTTTATAGCCCCAAAAACAAATTTTTCTTTCTGGAAAATCTGGGCTGAAAAAACATATACCAAAATTCCCCATAGAACAAAATGCAGTGAAGGCGATCCAGAGAGGAGCTCAATCGGCCGCGGAACCGCGGCAATAGCAAGCTATTGCCGCATTTCCGCGGTGGTTTGGTGAGATCTCTGGACCGTTTTTCTACAGTAGACTATAAAAACCCTGAGTCGATTTTTAAAGTATGATTTATTACTTTTACAGTACTTTGAAAATCGACAGCAAGCATGAATTTCGGGTTCATTTCGGGACTTTTTCTCCGATCGAATTTCTAGCTACTATGCTAACATGTTAGATAGAGTTTAACTAGGCTCTGATACCACTGTAAGTCCAAGCTACCTCTTACGGAACTTTCGGGCATGAGGAATTTGGTGAAAAACAATTTTCTAGAGGCGGTAACATGGACTCAAAACCGGATCTTTGTTAAACATCTAACTAACAACCTAACTAGGAGTTGTTAACTACTCGGTTAGGGGGTTATACCTTTCTTTCTAGAACTCCTTCGTCTTCAAACCTCGATGGTTGTCCGGATCGGCTTCACCCGTCGTCTCCTTGCGCCGAAGATCGATCCACCTGAAAGCTTCTACCTTTGGCTTCTTCTTTGAACTTTGAAGGAACTAGTTCACACGGTTTGCTAAAGCTTGTGAACTAGAGTGAGTAGAGGAGAGTGTGTTGGGATTTTCTCTATGGTTCTTGGTTCTCAACACATGAGACAAGTGAACCATAGACTAAAGAGAAGGAGAGCAAGAGGAAGAAGATGAGAGCTCAAGAACACAAGAGAGAGAAAGGAAATGAAAGAATGAGCAAGACTTTTCTCTATGAGCAAGACTTTTCTCTCTTGGCTCTCATAATCCAAAACCATCATAACCAATAATAGCAATCAAGTATTAGTGATGGTTTAAGATACAATAGCCATATCATTTCATGCACTCATTTTGCACAAGAGAACAAGCAAGCAAAAGTCTTTGCCATGAAATGATAGCCATTGTCATCATGATGGTTAACTAGTCCAACCTAGTCAACCGGTCAACAAAGTCAACCCCTCAACAACCATGTCACTATAATACTTAATTAATATTATTGTTAATTACATATCATATTCTCATTAGGGTTGAGCAAAAAGTCAATAGTCAACAGTCAACGGTCAACAACCCTAATGAGAATCCTCTGCCTCTGTTTCTCAGTCAACTGTGCATACACACCCGCATCCGCGTTCCGAGGAACACGAATACATACTGGATAAAACCAATCCCAATACGTACACTAGGATCTGGCTTAAACCAAAACCCGCTAGTGTTAACTGTCCGGACACTGTACGTGCATAAGTGCACGGATGTAACCGAACCCTGTCGCAAAACCATGCGACCTGTCGCAAAACTATGCGACCTCTACTCTTTTGCCTAAAGGCGAATAGCTTTCTGTGTGGGACTCTAAAGACTCGACACTACGCTGGCAGTGGGTTTAACCACAGACCGCAAGCGGCACTAGCTGTGCGTAACGGTCCCCAGGTAGATGCCGACAAGAAGACTGACGAGGTGAAACCCATCTGAACTCTTACTGAGCCTGAATGTGACAATCTCCGTACAGTCCGGTCTGTTCGTCTGATACATCGCATGGCGGGCCTAGGGGGCGGTAAACGTCAGTCCCCTAATAGCGGTACAAGTCGTGTCGGAGTGAAGCCCAATACACCCTGAGATAACACTGGAAGCCTACCAGTATATCTCGCTTGCCCTGGCCAGGGACTACTCGTGTAATGGCTCTCCTAGACACAGCGTGATGTCAACCCCCAATACCGGGAGAGACGAATCCTGTCTAACCGTCACTGCCTCCAAGTGCTTTGGGACTGCACCCAACTACTACCTGTTTGCACGACTCCTTTGAGCCGTGGTAGGGTAGTAATCAAAGTACAGTGGGAACACACTCAAGGCGAAGTGACAGTGTCAAGTCAGCAGACTAAGCTGTACTCATGTCACCTGGGAACTGATAACTGACGATAGGTATAATACCAACCGGTCAGTTCCCGATGAGTCCTGTCCAGTGTACTCGTAACCTAACGAGCACCCGCATACTATCTCCAATACGACGTACTGATGGCTGTGGGACAGACCATCTCCCACTCTGGGATGAGAAGCGCATACGCTAGTCTACTCCGGAGTATCGATGCCCTGTCTTGATAGTCCTGCGACTAGGGACCTGCATAAGGATGTGCTTATAGATTACCCAGCCCCTACTAGTGTGACTGCCATCACAACGCTAGTAATCAAGCAAAGATCCTAAGGGCTCCACTAATGTGCATAGGTGATATACTAAAATAAACACATGTACACATTGAAGTAGAAACAAACCAAGTAGCATACTACTATTTTGAGCAAGATTGTATATACAAGGTGAATATCCCAAGCTTCCATTAAGTAATCTACAAACAAGTATGATACAGTAATGGCCTCTAGGGCATATACACTAACACATACGTGTCACAATGCTGAATGCTGATGGCTAGGAACAACTGGGTAAGCAGGCCTCGAACAAACCTCTTCACCCTCATCTCCTCAGTCGCCACCAGGTATAGAGCATACACCGACAGCTCGGTAAACAGCACATCATAGTCAGACACCGTCATCCCCGGAGTCTGACGTAACGACTCAAATTTCCACGCTCGCGCATCCTTAACACTTGGTGGAAGAAAACGGGTGAGAAACAACATCACAAACTCAGCCCAGGTCATAGGAGCAAGACCAGCGGCTCTGCCCCTCTCCAAAGACTCACACCACTTCTGGGCCAGACCCTCCAGACGAAAACTGGCAAACTCCAACCATTTCTCATCGGAGCATCGGAGTGAACGACAAATCCTGGCCATACGGTCGATGAACGACTGCGGATCCTCAGTAACATCTATGCCCGTAAACACCGGAGGCCTCAGCCTCATAAAATCTGTCAGCGACACAGTAATAACCTCCGGAGCTGTAAGTGAGACTACCGGAACTGTAGGTACCATCGTAGTCCCTGCAGCGGGTGGAACAACTGCCTGCTCCTATGCTCGGATGGTCTCTACCAAAGTCCCCACTATCGAGCGCAGATCCTGCATACCAGCTCCAATCATAGCAATGTGCTCCGGTACAATAGGCGTACCGCCCTGGTCAGTCCTCGCCTCAGACGAGTTAACTCTGACCTCGACCCTCGCGGCCGCTCTCTGTGCCCTCGTAGTCTTCGGCGTCATATGGGCTGGAAATTGAAACAAGATTCGATAAGGAAACATGAATTAAATTACAAAGATGTATATCATCACAGAGGAATATCAATCAACAAGTCCTAAGGTCGCTTAGGCGGAGTACCGTGTCGTAAGTATGCCGCGGAACATACACACGCTACGTCACTCTACTTAAGCTACCTACTCCATCATACCAAGGTCATCCTATACTCCGAAAGGTAAAACCTAACGCTCTGATACCAACTTTGTCACGACCCGAAATTTGGCCCGTAACCGGCACTTAAGCTACGTAACGTCTACAGGCGTACGCAACTCAAGTAAGCCGAAACACAGAAATCTAAACCAACCAAATCTGGATCAACGGAAAAAAACATAGTTTTAACATTTGGAATTCACAAGTAAAATCTCTAACTCTAGTTTTTTTTCTTAAAAATTTCGGCAGCACCTCCTTTGTAAAAACTAGCCCCGAAAACGGGTACAACACATATATATATATAAAGCATCCCAAAAGGGAGCAAAATCACGCCCAACGGCGGAGACAACCATCACAAGATATATAAATACGACGCCGAAGCGAAGAATATAAAAGGAAACAGTAATAAGAAGTAACTTTCCAACATAACCGGCTCCCACAAGCACGGCACCTAAAATCACTAAAATAATACAACACTGAATCCTCACAAGTCGTCACTAAGTCATATACAACAATGGTAGATGGAGAATACTAGATCCAACAAAAAGATATACAATGTACAAACAGATAACCGCAAACCCACCTAAAAGCAAAGGCCTCACTGCCTAACGTAGCGGTATCCGCAAAAGTAGTGATGATAAGATGCCCTGCCGCGACTACTCTGAGGGTAAGTCCTGCAAAACACTGTGGCACAACGGGGGTGAGTTGCTAACTCGTGAATAGTAAATAACATCATACTGTAATCGCAGGTATGCACGAACAACGATCTATCTATCACATGTAATCCGATTGCATAAGTATGATAAGTGAATATGCAATAATCATGTAAAGGTACATCATCAGGGTACAACAACTACATGAAACAATGCATAACAACAATAATCCTGACTGTGTGGAATGATACAATAAAATCTCATGCAAAATCATCAGCATGGAAAAACACCAGTGTCCCTCACTGACACATCAAATCCCAAATCCTCAGGCACCGCATCCTCAGATCGGCCCTCACATCTTGTAAATCTCATGGAACCTGAGTGTCTATCATCGACACCCGAAACATCATGAAAACATATACCTGTAAGTATATATATAAGGATATCAACCACGTATGTCCACCGACGATACGTAAAAATCATGAAAACCTGAGTGTCCAACACCGACACTCAAAACATCATGAAACCCGTGTCTAACATCGACACGTAAATCCTCATAACTCAGGCGCTGTCACCATGACTGGCCCTGACGATATGTCATACCTCACTCCGGTCGGTATCCCCACGATAACCGCCGAGTCCAAATACAATCACCGGTAGGTAGTGGTCCCACCGCCAGGCTTATCGTCTACACCACGAAATCACCACTCGCCCCGGGGTACCATATCGGGTCCACCATGTACCCGCAGACGATGCCTCCCGCTCCTCGAATCGGGTATCACAAGACAAATCTCAGAATCGAGAAATCACATGGTGGACGCACTGAAATATCATATCAAGAGAAACCGGGTTTTCAAACAATACATAGTTTTCTTGAAATACCCCCACGGTTCTCAAATCCATACATCATATGAAATCCATATCTCAATGCGTAAAACCCATATAAAACTGATATATGCAACATAAAACATCAATATGAGCATATAAAGGGAAACCGCTCTTTAAATGAATCCAGCTTTTAAAATATATCTTGCGGTTCCCAAAATCCTCCGAAAACAAATGCAGCATCGTATAATGTGTACATGTAATTGTAGCAAGGTTTAAGTATCTACATGTAAGCAAGTGGGTATGATGCATTTCATAAGCACAATGATCAACAACTCAATATCACATATAAAAAAACAATACCACTTAGGGTGTATACAACTATAGCAAGCATATACGGTATACATGTCAGTATCTGTGCATGGTGTACATGTATCTGAAATTGAGTAAGTAGTGTGCATGTCAATATGTATGCATGTTGTACAAGTAACTGCAATCGGGTATGTGGTGTACATGTCAATATGTATGAATGATGTACAAGTAACTGCAATCGAGTATGTGGTATACATGTCAATATGTATGCATGATGTACAAGTAGCTATAGTAAGATATACGTGAAGTGGAATAAGGGTCACTACCTCAACTATTCCTGCCCAATGCAATATCACGTATGTAGGTGTCATCAATATCTCATATGCACAATGGGATAAGGGCTACTACCTCAACTATCCCTATCCACTACTGTATCACATATGTAGGTGGTTTGTGCGTGTCATGGCAATTACTGACGATGTGGGTGTAGCATAATATTTAGTGCTCGTGCAACATGAACCGTCAGTAATGTGTTATATCTAAAGGTACGAGTCAGGTACAACAGATAATGCTATGCAATGACATTTATATGAAAGTAACTAATATGCAAATACTATGCAGCTAACATATCATATTCGCCCCGACGCATAACGCCATACGGGCGATTTCCCCGTAGATGTTAAATCTACTCACCAATGGTCTCCAGCTATGAAAATCCGACCACCTGCTTACCCTTGTTCGCTGCGTCCGAAGTCCCCTCTTGCGACGCTATAATTTCAAAAACACAAGAAATAATGCGAATATCTCAGAATCGATCAATATAACGAAAAACTACGTATTCAAAAAAATGCACCAACACACTAAACTAACTCGCGAGTGTCCGTCTAGTGACTAACGTGCGTAACGATACCACAAAACCAAACTGAGTACTACAGCAGCACAAGCTCACGACTCGTGTCACAATACGTATCACGCGGACTCAAAACACTAGATTATAGGTAATCGATCCCAGATTTTGCATACTGCAATTACTAAAAAAATAAACAGTACCAAACACCCCTAACAAACTACGAACAACTACCCACAGAAGACAAACCCAAGCAGCTCCCTACATCGCCGGCGTCGCCGGACTTCGCCTTAGGGGTCGCCGGCCCCGGCCGGTGGGGTGGTCTCCGTCTCTCAGGTGGTGTCTCAGGTTCACTAGTACATCTCTAAAATTTTGTCTGGTCAAACACTAAATTCTCCAGATCACAGCAGATATAAAAGCTCTAAAAAGGCACTAAAAACCCAATATCGCACTAATCGATATAAAAATCATGCTACGCTACAACCAACGAGCAAAACAACATACAAACTCCTAATTAACAGTATAGGGATTATACCTAACAACTTTTCTCACAAGCTCCTAGCTTTCCCTAGCTCCAAGTGATCCAAGAGCCAAAAATCAAGAACTTTTGGTATTTGTGATATATTTGGGGATTTTGGGGATTTTTGAGTTTGGATTGATGAAAAATGAGAAAGAAATGATTAAGAACAGCAGGGGAGGAAGGAACTCGGCCAAGTAACGAGGTGGGGGCTTTGTCTGAAGTTTCTAGCTAATTTCCACAATAAATGCAAAGTTAATGCATTCACACTACACATGCACACATGCATGCATCTCTTTCTTTTCTTTTCTTTAAATTTAAACTTAAATCCTAGTCCACACAATGAATCTTGGTAAAGTGAGAAGGTTTAGGATTAACTCAACTTAATTGAAGAAAAGATCACAAAAAGAGAAATTTCCCAAAATGTGAATACTGCATTAAAATAACATTAAAATTTGGAAAAATTCAAATTGAACCAAAACGTCCCATATACCCCCAAAGCTTGCGCACTAGCTTTATTTTAGCTAAACTAGGTGCTGGCAAGTCTATATTATCGTCTGATCACAGTCGGGTTAAAACGGACAATACCGACAAACTTACCCTAAAACGGACAAATTCGCATAACGATTTCTAAAACGTTACAATGTGTGACAGCGATACCGCTATTTATCCATGCGGTCAGCCTGCAAGAACTGTGGCACAACGGGGATGAGTTGCCAACTCGTGAGTAGAAAAATATCAACAGGTAGAAATCGAATAAACAACGACTCCTAGGTCAACTGTATCATAAAGGTAATACTATGATATCCAGGGTGACCGTATCTGCATATGTGCCAACAATATACTCAATGCCTATGAGCATGCGGATAACATCCAACAGTAATAATAAATGCCTGTATGCATGTGGATCTCGTCCACGTGTCAACCGATGACACAACAACATTATGCATGTAAATATCATAAAAGTATATGCTTGAAGGTATGAGGATATAAATCAACGTGTGTCCCTCGCGACACATCAAAATCATGGAACCTGAATGTCCAGCATCGACACTCGAAACATCATGAAACCCGTGTCCTGCATCAACACGTAAATCCTCATATCTCTCGGGCTCCGTCAGTCCGGATCAGCCCACGGGCTCCGTCAGTCTGGATTGGCCCCTATCATCTCTCGACTCTGGTCGGTATCCTCGGGATAACCGCCGAGCCTAAATACTATCACCGGTAGGTAGTGCTCACCTGCCAGGCTCACCGTCTAATAATACGAGTCTTCTTGCCCCGGGGTACCTCACCGGGTCCACCATGTACCCGCATACGGTGCCTACCGCTCCTCGAATCGAGTTTCACATGCCAATCTCAGAACCGAGAAAACACATGGTGGACGCACTGAAATATCATATCAAGAGAAACCGGGCTTTTAAAACAATACATACTTTCTTTTGAAATAACCATGGTTCTCAAATCCAGAAATCTCATGAAAACGACATATCTCAATGCGTATAATCGTAAAGTATGATATATGCGACATATAACAGAAATGTAAGCATATCCGTATATCATGCAGCATGGAATAGCGATGCCAGCATGGGCATATCATCATAATGTGAGCATAGCAATATAATAGCATGATGTAGCAATTCTACTATGTGAGTGACATAGCAATTATCGATGATGAAGTGTGTGAGCCGGCCAATCTGTGTAAGTGTAACATACGCATCATCGATAATGGTGTAGGTGTACTAGCACAGATATATGAAATTCAATGAGAGTGACATGAACATAGCATAAAGTAAATCATATGTGATTGCTGACACGTATACGTATCTAACATGACCGAGTCGGTGAATCAATCAATCGACATCCAGCCTCACAACATCACGTACGGTATACTCCATCGTACGACATTCTCTTATCAAGGGTATGGATCAGTCATCATAACACTCGTCACATACGGTAAACCATCGTACGGCGGCATTAAACCATCAGGGATCCTATCATCCTATATGACAATGAGGGGTACGGACCTAACGTCTCGCATGTCATATCACTCATGATTCATGACATTCTATATATATATCTATATACCTATGTCCCAGGTCATATCCATAAAAAACTCATATCAGGGGACCGCCAAAGGTATCAATCATCTCAATCGACTCGCATCCGTATACCAACATACCATCAAGTCATCATATCACATCGCATATTCTTTTCATCGTATTTATATCTCACATCAAGTCAATTTATATATGCATTCTATCCTATACATCAAGTGTCATGTTACTCAAAAATTTCTACTTATTCTAAAGCAACTATATACCTCTAAGTCGTGATTCACATTCACTTTTCATATCCTTATTGCTTTCATCTCATATCTCAATACACATATTCAATCCTTCATATCATCTCTAACTATCTTTTTAACCATATCCTTAGTTTTCAAATCTAGGTTTCTATGACTGTATCCTATAGATCGATTTCCATCAAAAACTTGCGGGGGTGCTATACGCGATCCACCCGACTTCCCCCGTAGATATAGATCTATTCACCTTGATCCTTGCTTGCCGAAGTCGATGACGCCATGCTCCGTCGCCTCGGAATCCACACGAAGGTACCTACAATAATACACAATCACAATCGCTATTAAATGCGAATCCGGAAAACCGATACGGCACACGGTGCGCTCATAGGTTAAAACCTATAGCCTACGCGTGCAAAAAAAAAATCAAACAACCCTTGTTGTTGACGTAAAAACGCCCAACAACAAAATACAATACCAAATACCAAACCCAAGAATTCAGAATCGCAAAACACGAAAACAACACCCTAAGAAATCCACTCCCAGATTTCACCCTAGGCCAAACTAAGGGATTTTGCACATAGGGTTAGTCTATATATCACAACACAAAGCCATACACCCAAACTCAACCCAATCCCCTACAGTGTGGCCGCAAATTGCGGCCCCCAAGGATAAATCTGCGGCCTGGAACAGGAGTGGGGTTCTCGGGTCTTGGGGTTAGCTTATAGGTCGCCTGGTCGCCTCTCTATGTTTGCTAAATAATTTTTAGTGGTCTCGGGTGACAACAGATTCCCATATACCCTCACAAACTGTCAATTTAACCGATGTCGGAAAGTTCTAAGTTTTGTTTGGGTTCTATTTTCTGTTCTAGGTCAATAAAACACCACTCAAGTCTTGTTAACAGCCACTACTCATCATCACTTCCACATAATTTCCCAAACCCTTCTCTTGAAATTTCAACAACCAACCCAAATCAACTTCTAAACTAACTAGAATACAAGAAAACTCAAAAATAACTAAATGGAAGAAGCTATACCTCATTTGGGCAACCAAAGAAACCCTAGCTTCTTAATGTCATCAAAATCTAACTTTGCTTGGTCCATTTTGTAGAGGATGAAGAGGGGGTCAACTTTTATGAAAGGGGTTTAGGGATTTGAGGAAAGTTTTGAGATGGTATCATGGGATAGAGGTGGAGGAAGATGAGGTTGAGGAAGATGAAGAAAAATAATGGGGTGGAGTTATGGTGGCTGCCTTCTCGCTCTCCTACCCTCACTCTCTCTTATTCTCACCCTCTTTCTCTCTCTCCAATCATTCTTTCTTTAACCTTTTCTTTTTTCTTTTAAAACCAAATCATATAATACCCCAAAACAACACAATAAAACAACATGTAACCAAAATGCAACATGACATGGTGCGCTAGCCATGGAAAACTGTAGAAATACGGATTTGGCCTAATCGCGATTAGTAGTGCACTAATCGGGTTTTCATTTGAGCTGCATATAATTGATTTTAAAAATGCCAAATCCTTTACATATATTTTTATATGAATAAATTATTTTAATCCCCAATTATTTCACAAATATTGGTATAGATTTATACCCTTTTTCGAAAACCCCAATTTCGCAAATCGGGCAATTTTCGGGAAATATATTATTTTAATATTAAATTCCTAAAATAATATTTTATATTTTCTGAAATATTACACTACCACACCATACCAGATGTGGAGTGGGAAGAAACCCTGCCTTAAGTACCTTAAGACATGGGGATGTCGAGCTTCTGTAAAAAAGCAGCATGCGAACAAGCTCGAGGCACGCTCAGTACTGTGTAAGTTTGTGGGATACCCTAAGAACTCTAGGGGGTATCTTTTCTATTACGCAGAGAAATAAAAGGTTTTTGTTTCTCAACATCCCCACTTCTTGGAAGCTGAATTTTAAGAAAATCCGAAAAGTGGGAGCGCAATAGAACTGGAAGAAATTCCAGAACCACAAGCTATTACTGAAAGCATGGTAGAACCAGAGGTTTCAAAAGAACCGAACGTCCCCGCGCTACTCCGCAGAACTAGCAGGCAGTCTCATTCGTCCGAGAGATATTACGGTTTTCCCATAGACGGGGATCGAGAGGATTGCATCATTGACAATGATGAGCCTACTAGCTTCCAGCAAGCCATTCAGAGCGGCGACTCGATAAAATGGCTGGATGCAATGCGGACCGAGATGGAGTCTATATACACCAACAAAGTATGGAATTTGGACATTTCTCAAGAAGGTGTAAAACCCGTAGGCTGCAAATGGATCTTCAGAAAGAAGATTGGTGTTGATGGACAGGTTGAAACCTATAAGGCTAAACTTGTTGCAAAAGGTTTTCGTCAAAGACCTGGTTTGGACTATGATGAAACCTTTTTCTCCAGTGGTTATACTCAAATTCATTCGGATCCTTCTTGCCATTGCTGCCTTCCACGATTATGAGATCTGGCAGATGGACGAAAAGAAGGCTTTTCGAAATGGAAATTTTGAAGAGTGCGTCTATATGGATCAGCCAGAGGGTTTCATTCAGAGTGGGAGCAGCAGGAAAGTGTGCAAGTTGCTTAAGTCCATTTATGGACTAAATCAGGCATCGCGGAGTTGGAACATCTGTTTTGATGATACAGTCAAAGAATTCGACTTTATCAAAAATCCAGATGAACCATGCATATATAGTAAGATTGTAGGGAGAACTGTGGTATTCCTCGTCTTATACGTGGATGACATTCTCTTGATAGGAAATGTCATTCCTATGCTACAATCAATCGAAGGATTCTTGTCACAGAGATTCTCCATGAAAGACCTGGGTGATGCCTCCTACATTCTGGGATCCAGATCTATCGTGATAGATCTAAGAGGATGTTGGGACTTTCACAGTCCAGGTATATCGACACCATACTAAAAAGATTTAGTATGGAAGATTCAAAGCGCGGTAATCTACCGGCTTTTCACGGAATCTCCCTCTCCATAGAGATGTCTCCAATGACTGATTGGAAAGGGCTCGCATGTCATCTATACCCTACGCTTCTGCGGTAGGCTCTATAATATATGCGATGTTGTGTACTAGACCAGATGTAGCCTACGCATTGAGCGTTGTAAGCCGGTTTCAGTCAAACTCAGGGGAGAAGTACGGGATAGCAGTAAAGAACATTCTCAAGTACCTGAGAAGGACTAAGGAGATGTTCTTGGTGTATGGAGGAAAATACCTCCAGATCGAGGCCTTTGCTGACTCCAGCTTCCAGAATGACAAGGATGGCTCCAAGTCCATATCGGGTTATGTCTATACCCTCAATAGAGGGGCGGTCTGTTGGAAGAGCTCCAAGCAAGACATCATTGCTGACTCGACGATGGAAAAGGAGTACATAGCTGCTTGCGATGCCGCAAAAGAAGTTGTATGGATGAAGAAGTTCCTCACAGAACTTCTGGTGGTTCCGACCATTGTTGAACCAATACCTATGTATTGTGACAACAACGACGCTATAGCTTTAGTGAAGGAACCCAGGTCCCATCAGAAATCCAGACGCATTTTGAGGCGGTACCACCTGATCAGGGAGATCATAGATTACCGAGAGATCGAGGTGAGGAGAGTAGATACATAGAATAACACTGCAGATCCACTCACGAAGACCATCCCTTAGACACAGTTCGAGTGGCTGATCGAGATGATAGGTCTGCGATACGCCAGTACATGACCCTAGTGCAAGTAGGAGATTGTTAGTGATGTATGCCCTAGAGGCCATTATTGTATCATACTAGTTTGTATATTACTTAATGGAAGCTTTGGATATTCACAGTTGTATTAACAGTCTTGCTCAAAATGGTAGTATGCTACCTGGTTTGTTTCTACTTCAATATGTGCATGTTTTCTTTTAGCATATCACTTATACATATTAGTAGAGCCCTTAGGATCTTTTCTTGATTACAAGCGTTGTGATGGCAGCCACACTAGTGGAGGCTGGGTAATCTACAAGCACATCCTTATATAGGTCCCTAGTTGTAGGATTATTAAGACGGGGCATCGATACTTCGGAGTAGACTAGTGTATACGCTTCTCATCCCAGCAGGGGAGATGGTATGTCCCACAGCCATTAGTACGTTGTATTGGAGATAGTATGCAGGTGCTCGTTTGGCTACGAGTACACTGGACAGGACTCGTCGGGAACTGTTACCTATCGTTGGGTAGCAGTTCCCAGGTGACATGAGTACAGCTTAGCCCGTCGACTTGACACTGCTACTTCGCCTCGAGTGTGTTCCTACTGTACTTTGATTACTACCCTACCACGGCTCAAAGGAGTCATGCAAACAGGTAGTAGTTGGGCGCAGTCCCCAAGCACTTGGAAGCAGTGGCGGTTAGATAGGATTCGTCTCTCCCGGTATTGGGGGTTGATATCGTGCTGTGTTCGAAGAGCCATTACACAAAGTCCCTGGCCAGGTCAAGCGAGATTTACTGGTAGATATTGTAGTAGTTTCTAAGGGTGTTTTGGGCTACACACCGGCACGACTTATTGCGCTATTAGGGGTCTGATGATCACCGCCCCTAGGCCCGATATGCGATACTCTTAGACGAACAGACCGGACTGTACAGAGATTGTAACATCCAGGCTCAGTAGGAGTTCGGATGGGTTTCCTCATCGGCCTTCTTATCGACAGATACCCGGGTAGCCGTTACGTGCAGCTACTACCGCTTGTGGTTTGTGGTTAAACCCACTGCCAGCGTACTGTCGAGTCTTTAAAGTGCCAAACTGTAACGCTTTGAAAATTCGTATAGGTTAATTTCGTGTTATTAGCGAAAATACGTGTTTTTCGTAAAAACCTAGTTAATAATTATTTTCCACATAAACATGAATATATCTAGTTGATGATGTGAATATGTGTATAATTGTGTTTTATTATTTAGAATTTAAATTATTGTTCACTTAATTATCTATTTTACTTATTTATTAATTGCTAAACTAAATCTTTTAGAACATGCACACACACATCAAGTGTTACACTAGGTTAATAATGTGTTGAAAGAAGTTTTTTTTGGCAACCATGACAACTTAATAAATAAATAAATGTAACATGTTCTTCTTTCTTTATCTCATGGGTTCTATAATTCTCATTTAAAGGAAAATGAATAAGAAAAAAATAAATTGAGGCATGGGAGGCATTTAATGCAAGCATGGCTCACTCCTATCTCTCTCTTCACTCTAGAATTCTCTCCCTCCTTCTCTTGGCAGCCACTCTCCTCCCACTTCTCTCTTTCTCCTTGCTAAAAACCTTTCTCTAAGTCATTTCTAAAACCTACACAAAATCATGACACAAATCCCTCAAAAATCATAACAAAATCCTAATTTTCTAGCCTCTTTGAGGGTTCCTTGTAGCAAGTTTCCATTTTGCAAGGCAAGGCCATCAAGTTGTATCTTCTTCAATCTTCTTGAGGTATAAAGCCAAACTTAATTACTTATTTGCTAAAATTTTAGTTTATTGATCTTAAATTATTGTTTAAGTGGTAATTAGTGCTAATTTTGAGATTTAAGAGGCACTACTAAAATAGGGGGTTGCCTCTACGGATGTTGAAATCCGTAGGGGAAGATTTATGTTGGCCCTACGGATTAATCCGTAGGGCTAAAAGGTTGGCCCTACGGGCCTAGACGTTCAAGAATAAAAATATTAATTCTTAATTTGGTGTTTGCCCCTACGGAGCCGCAAACCAAAGACCTATGGACAAATCCGTAGGGGTAACTAAATAGCGATTTAATAAAGGCACAAATCGATCGCCTACGCTCTCTTTCTTCCTCTCTCGATCGTGCGCGAAACAAAATCCCCAAATCGCCACCGCCGTTCTCGTCATCGCCACCACCGTTCTCCTCGTCGCCACCGCCGTTCTCCTCGTCGCCACCGCCGTTCAGGTCGTCGCCACCGCCGTTCAGGTTAGTAAATCTTCAACTAAATTAAAGAAATTTTTGATTATTTAGGGCTAGGGTTCATGGCTGGGTCAGGGGTTGCGGTTGGAGTTGGGGTTCGGCATGGGTTGCGGTCGGGGTCGGGGTCGGGGTCGTGGTTGGGGTTAGGGTTAGGGTTGGGGTTCGGCTGCGGTTGGGGCTGGGGCTGGGGCTGGGGTTAGGGTTTGGCTTAGGGTTGGGGTTTAGCTGGGGCGCGCTGGGGTTAGGGTTAGGTTGGGGCGGGGCTGGGCTGGGGCTGGGGCTAGGGTTAGGTTGAGGTTGGGGTTGGGGCTGGGGCTGGGGCTAGGGTTAGGCTGGGGCTAGGGCTGGGGCTGGGGCTAGGGTAGGCTAGGGCTGGGGCAGGGCTGGGCTGGGGCTGGGCTGGGGCTGGGGCTAGGGTTAGGTTGGGGTTGGGTATCGATGTATATACATGTATCATATCATGAATGATTCATTTTCATTAAATGTGGTAAAATTAAGTGTATAAAATCATGCCATATAAATAGATTGTGTTCGTGAATGGCGATCTAGTTAGGCGAACCAAAGTGTTGCATTGATGAAAGTTTACCGTAGAGGAAATTATGGCTAGCTCTATGCATTTAACCTGAATGTATCCAGTAATTACTAGCATGTATAGAAAAGTTGGTTTAATTTATGAAAAAATGGGGAGACAACATGCATGTATGCATATAGGTAACATCTGCCAATATGCCATATCCAGACCGCAATCTATTTTTGCCTATTGGCTAATATGAAAATATCGGCCCGCGTATATGACATAATCAAAGTTGTTAAATCTTGATACGGTTTGTGTTTCATTGTTTTCTTTATCATTTCGCGTATCGTATCTGTTTCATATCGAAAGAAACAAAATTTTCTGTTACAATAACGAAATAATTATGTGTAGAACCAATTACAATTTTAAAAATGATCAAATTAACAACATAAAGCAACGTACAAGTTAAAGCAAATTTCGGAATTGCAGCACTCAAATACATACAAACAAATCATACAAACCCATGCATTTGATAATCAAATAGGGTTTTTTTCTGCCCCCTACTTCAATATTTTGATGCATGTTTCAGTCATGTGAATTCATATGTTGCGTATAACGCTTTATAATATCAGTATCCTACATTTGTAGTTTTAATTGTTTATTGTTATAGATGAATACCATTGCAATAATAGTTTTTGGTTGATGAATGCTATTGCAATGTAGGATGATCAGTTCTATCAATCTTGATCTCAATGGTTTAAAATCATGTTACACATACAACACGAATGCACAACAAACGCATAATTAGAGAGTGATTCGAGATATTCAGATTAAAACCAATATATGATACTCGATGATAATATGAAACCTTCATATTCCCATCGATACTCATATATGAAACTAAAAGCGCCACTTAGTCCCCGTCTATCGGTTAACATACGTGCGATGCTCGTCGTGACCTAGAACTATACGAAGGTTGTTAAATATCGGACAGTATAGCTCGATACTAACAACCGTCGTATAGTCTACGCGACGAGAAAATTCAATCGTATGGTAACCCATAGATTTGTCCCGTGTGGACAAGTTAAGAATGTATAAAGCAAACGCCTTCATTCACTTGTGTTTTCATCCGTTTCGAGATATTTCGTCAGTACCTTTCCGCTGGTTCTCCGTGTACAAAGATAGATTAGATGTTCATTTCAATGTTGTTTCACAGCATTGAAATGATTATCTATTCTATTACAGTGTACTCGGAGAACAGCGCGGAGGTAATGCCGAAATTTACTCGAAACGGTTGAAAGCACAAGTGATGGGCGTTCCCTCTATACATTCTTAATGGGATAGAAGCCTACCCCCGACAGCCGGAACACACACATACAACAAGAATACACAACAAACGTATAATTAGAGAGCGATTCGAGATGTTCGGGTTAAAACCAATATATGATAATATGAAACCTTCATATTCTCATCGATACTCATATATGAAACTAAAAGCGCCACTTAGTCCCCGTCTATCGGTTAACATACGTGCGATGCTCGTCGTGACCAAGAACTATACGAATGTTGTTAAATATCAGACAGTATAGCTCGATAATAACAACCGTCGTATAGTCTACGCGACGAGAAAATTCAATCGTATGATAACCCATACATTTATCCCGTGTGGACAAGTTAAGAATGTATAAAGCAAACGCCTTCATTCACTTGTGTTTTCACCCGTTTCGAGATATTTCATCGGTACCTTTCCGCTGGTTCTCCGTGTACAAAGATAGATTAGATGTTCATTTCAACGTTGTTTCACAGCTTTGAAATGATTATCTATTCTATTACAGTGTACTCGGAGAACAGCGGGAGGTGCTGCCGAAATTTACTCGAAACGGTTGAAAGCACAAGTGATGGGCGTTCGCTCTATACATTCTTAATGGGATAGAAGCCTACCCCCAACAGCCGGAACACACACACACAACAAGAATACACAACAAACGCATAATTAGAGAGCGATTCGAGATGTTCGGGTTAAAACCAATATATGATAATATGAAACCTTCATATTCTCATGGATACTCATATATGAAACTAAAAGCGCCACTTAGTCCCCGTCTATCGGTTAACATACGTGCGATGCTCGTCGTGACCTAGAACTATACGAAGGTTGTTAAATATCGGACAGTATAGCTCGATACTAACAACCGTCGTATAGTCTACGCGACGAGAAAATTCAATCGTATGGTAACCCATAGATTTGTCCCGTGTGGACAAGTTAAGAATGTATAAAGCAAACGCCTTCATTCACTTGTGTTTTCATCCGTTTCGAGATATTTCGTCCGTACCTTTCCGCTGGTTCTCCGTGTACAAAGATAGATTAGATGTTCATTTCAACGTTGTTTCACAGCTTTGAAATGATTATCTATTCTATTACAGTGTACTCGGAGAACAGCGGGGATGTGCTGCCGAAATTTACTCGAAACGGTTGAAAGCACAAGTGATGGGCGTTCGCTCTATACATTCTTAATGGGATAGAAGCCTACCCCCGACAGCCGGAACACACACATACAACAAGAATACACAACAAATGCATAATTAGAGAGCGATTCGAGATGTTCGGGTTAAAACCAATATATGATAATATGAAACCTTTCTTATTCTCATCGATACTCATATATGAAACTAAAAGCAACACTTAGTCCCCGTCTATCGGTTAACATACGTGCGATAATTTATTCTTTTCAACGACAAACGCATACACAAAGCATATACACGGATTTTCTCCTTTGTCAGTAACTATCCCTTTCTTATATTTGTCAATAAAGTCAGCATAACCTACAATTTATATGTTATACAGTTTAACATGGTCCATGAGTACGTCAGAGTTAAGGACTGATGTATGTGGATTGGAAACAACGTATGCAACCTAAGTTTGTCGCAGGAGTTACTGCTTTCCTTGAATTTGCACGCGCACATAATAAGATCATAATAGAGAAGATTCTCTGTCCGTGCGATAGATGTGGCAATAAGTACTGGCAGAAGGTAGAATTGGCAGAGCTTCATATTGTAAAACATGGGTTTACTAGACTTTATACAACTTGGAAATATCACGGGGAAGGAGAAGAATGCAGTACTGCGGCAGAAGAAGAAGGAGAACACGATAATGCGGCAGGAGAAGAAGAAGAATTCGATAATGCGGCAGGACACGGAAATTTATTTCCATTAGAAGAAATGGAGGATATGGTAGAGGCTGCCCTAGGTGAATCTATTCGTACCGAAGATGACATTCCTTCCGGTCAAGGACCGCGTGCGGATAAATATGAAAATTTCATGAATGATGCTGGGAAACCAATTTATGAGAATGCGAAGTATTCCACCCTCTCATGGTTCGTCCAACTTTTCCAGATTAAGTGCCTAAATGGATGGAGTATCAAGTCATTCACAATGCTTCTTTCGTTCTTGAAAGATTCTATGCCTCCGGGAAATAATGTGCCCGAAAGCTGGTACGAAGCCCAGAAGATGATGTCTGATTTGGGTCTAAAGTGCGAGAAGATTCAAGCATGTCCTAAAAATTGCGTGTTGTACCGGAAAGAGAATTCAGATTTGAAAGAGTGTCCAACATGCGGAGAGGCCAGGTATAAGCCGAAAGATTCTGATAAGAAGCCTGATATACCTGTGAAGATAGCACGATACTTTTCCATAACACAGAGGCTACAGAGGCTATTCAGGTGCAAGAAAACAGCCGAGGCAATGATTTGGCATCACCGTGCTCCTCCAAGCGAAAATGGAAAAATGAGCCATCCAAGAGATTCACCGGCATGGAAGGATTTCGATAGGAGGCACGCAATATTCAGTAGCGATCCTCGCAATGTCCGGCTCGGACTGGCTACCGATGGCTTCTGCTATTCAACTATATGGCTGGAAGTCACAGCACATGGCCCGTTGTAATGATAATTTATAATCTGTCGCCTTGGTTGGCTATGGAACAATCATACTTTATAATGCCTCTTCTTATCGATGGACCAAACTCACCGGGGAACAATATCGACGTCTATCTCCGACCTCTGATCGAGGAGTTGAAATCTTTGTTCATTGATGGTGTAGAGACATATGATTCAAACACAAATACAAACTTCATACTGCGTGCGGCTTTAATGTGGACAATTAATGACTTTCCTGCGTATGGAATGCTATCAGGTTGGTCCGTACATGGTCACAAAGCATGTCCTCATTGCCATGAACACACAACATCAAAATTCTTGAATTTTAGCAGGATGGTTTGTTATTGGGGCCATCGACGTTTTCTGCCTCCAGACCACCCCTATAGGTTAGATACGGTTCACTTTGATGGTCATCAGGAGCTTCTTGGACCTCCATCCCCACTGTCCGGAGAGGACGTGACTGCCAAATGGGATGGTTACAATAACGTGACCTTCGGGATGGATCCGACGAAACAGGTCAAACCACAATATTGGAACAAGTTAAGCATTTTCTTCGAGCTTCCGTACTGGTCTACAAATTCAGTGCGTCATTGTCTGGACGTCATGCATATAGAGAAGGGAGTATCAGAGCACATACTTAACTTGCTTCTTTGTAATGACGGGAAATCGAAAGACAACATGAATGCTCGGATGGATCTACAAGAGTGGGGAATAAGAAGTGAACTGCACCCTAGACCGGTAGCGGGTAAACCGGGCAAGTTTGTACTTCCCAATGCCGCTTATCATATGTCACAACCGGAGAAAAAAAGATTCCTGCAGGTGTTGCATGATTTGAAAGTCCCCACAGGTTTCTCAGGATCATTCAGCAAGAAAATAAAAATTATTAAGGGCAAGATCGATGGGCTGAAAAGTCATGATCACCATGTTATCGTGGAGCACCTTCTTCCATTAGCCCTCAGGACTTCTCTCCCCGACTCGGTTGGTCTAGTAATCAACGACCTATGTTGTTTTTTCAGGGAGTTGTGTGCTAAAACACTGGAGGTTGCGACGCTGGATAAACTAGAAAATTCTATTGCGTTGATACTTTGCAAGTTTGAGCGTATTTTCCCACCGTCATTCTTCGATATCATAATACACTTGACGGTTCATCTTGCAACTGAGGCGAAGTTAGCCGGACCGGTACAATATCGATGGTTGTATCCCGTTGAGTGGTACGTGTAATTTTTCGTTTCGCGCAATTTATAAATTTATTGTTGTCCTGTATGCCCGTATTTATTTATTCAACATATTCTCATTAGGTACCTCTACACTCTTAAGAAGTATATACGCAATAAAAATCGACTAGAGGGTTCTATTTTGAATGTAATATTACAGATATTTATACCTATTTATATCAAAATTACTTATATTGTCAATGTTTGATTGTCTAGTTATTGGTGATGCGTCCTCATCTGGGACAGAGGCCACCCCCGCTCCTCCAGGTATGTTTATATATCATATAGTGTATGTATATTGATTTAGAATGCTATATCATAAATACACATATTCCTTTTGCTCTTACTTAGCAATTTTTATTATTGTCTAGTTGTAGGTGGTGACACCACCGCACCTGCGGGTATGTTTATATATCCTATAGTGCATGCATATTGATTTAGAACGTTATATTATTGATCTACACATTCTTTTTGCAATTACTTATATAATCTATTTTTAATTGTCTAATTATAGGTGGTGCGTCCACATCTTCCGCAGGGGCCACTCCTGCCGCTTCCATACCCTCTGCATCGTCTGCAGGTTAGTATGAATAAATTTAAAATATTTATTCATTTTACATATGCTCTATAGAATAAATATGAACTTCATGGAAATTTAGCGTCGATGTTTATTTTCTAGTTGGAGGGGATGCGTCCGCATCCGGGAACCCGGTTGTTCCTTACCGGAGGAACTATCGTCCCGCTCGTGCTGCTGCCCGGGCCCAGGCTCGTGCGATAGTCACCGGAGGTATATATCACACTTGAATTTTCGTTTAACCTTGATTTCTTAATACAACATTGTCTTATTATTGATTGTCTTGATATTTCGTGCAGACGCAGGGCCTCCCCATCTCCAGAGGGGGACTCGAGGCCCGAATCAGTCCCATAGGCTGAGGCCTGACAGAGCTAGGGGGAGGCAGCATTCCCCCTTTTTTTACCCTTGACTATCGCTATACCGGTCCTCATGCCGAGAGGTTCGGCCGGTATTTGGGGGACGAGAGCCGGCTCGTGAAGAACTATCCACTTCACGTTGAGTGGGGCGAGCAGCACCAGCGCTCATTCGCCCTCTTCTTTGATCAGGCTCGGGTATGTATTAATATATATTTTCATTTGATCTATCCAATATATTTATTATTAACACTTGCAATCTAATAACAATGTTTTTTTTGTATTTTCAGTTGGATTACGATTTTCAGCCTGTAGCCGACCCTCATCACCCGGGGACGGTGCTCGACCTTCATGCTCTGTACAATGGCCTGATGAAGAACATGCAGGCCAAGGTCCGATACAACAGGAATGAGCTGAAGGACGACTGCTACTCCCTGTGGATGGTGACCCCCGAGGCAGAGAGAGCGGCCCACCTATCTACTCCGGCGTTTGCGAGAGTCGACGTAGAGACATGGCCTCTATTGTGCGCTTATTTCGACTCCCAACGCAAACAGGTATGTATTTTAAATGTAATTCATTATTTATGATATAATTTATTTCTTTTTGTTTCTTAATTAGAAAACTAAATGTTAATGCGTTGTGCAGAAACAGGCCGCTCAGAATACAGAGAACAGGAAGTCGGCGAAGAGGGGTCGCCCCACTTACACAGGTGGCTCGAGGAACATTACTCGAGCCATGGAGTTATCGGTAAATTACAATAGACCGACCTTTGTGATATTCTGCAATATTAAGAGTTATTTTCTAATATTTCTAATATTAAGAGTTACTTTCTAATATTGCAGACATCTCGGACCGTGGCGTCAGGTGGTACACCGAGCGTGCTGTCCGCATATCTTGCTGTCCACGGCACCTCGACAGATCCCGCCACGGGCGAGCTTCGATATCCCGACGTCGCTACCCAGGAGTACTGCGTAAGTGTTAATATTTTTTCTACCCAAATTTGAAATTTTAGTTTTGGAAGGTTCAAGTTTAAATTTTATACTTATACTTTACTGCTTAATGTGGGTGTAGGAGCGGGTGGCTGAGCAGTCCCAGGCCTCGGGGATCGATTTTACCGTTCAGAGCGATCCGAGGCTGCTGACCCCAGTTCTGGATGCTTCACACGGAGGGCACCACGGAGGTTGGGAGAGAGGCCGGGGACTGGGCCCTAGCAGGGCCCATATGAGGTTGGACTCCACCCCGGCGGTTACTTCCTCCGTCTCCAGTGACCGACGTGTCCATCAGGAACTGGAGAGCTTGAGGGCCACCGTTCAGGAGTTGAAGGAGATGCTGGTATGTATACTACTTTATAGTAAAATATCATGTCATATTATATAGATATCAACATATCCATAATTAGTACGTAGCTTGAGCTTATTTGGTTTTAGACTTAAGTTTGATTAATCATACATACAGATGTAATTAAAATAAACAACAAACTAGATATCCAAACGGGGTTTCGAAATAACTTAATAATGATACGAATTCGAATAATACACAGTTCTTACACGCTTATTACACACGTTAGGTCTAGACGCGACAGGGTACATCGGCCGAGCCTCCACATGCATCTCCTTCGGCTGCGGCTCCGCAAGCCACTACATCGGCTGCGGTTCCGCAGACAGCTCCTATAGCTCCACCGCCCGCTCAGACTCCCGCAACCGCGGCTCCGCAAGCGACTACCTCGACGGCGGCTGCGCAGACCACATCGCCAGCTCCACAGGCCGCTCAGACTCCCGCTCGCGCCGAATTGCAGAGTTTATTGACCGAGGAGCAGGCCCGCGTTATTCTATCATTATTTAGAGGTGGAGCTGGACCGAACTAGGGTAGCTTTTTGGTTCTTATTTTTTGAAACTTGTATTTATTTATATCATACACATTGTACTACATTTTGAAACGATATTGATATTGGTTTATATTTATTTCATATTCAGTTTTTGGGTTTCTTTTGTATATTATATATATGCGTGAGATGTGATTATGAATACTGCGATATATGTTGTGTGATGATTAATTTTATATTTGATTGATGTATATATTATTGTGCACAGGGCGGGAAAAAATCAGGCAGCCCATTTTTAAAAAAAAAATACAGATAATATGTACCTACAGATTAAGCCGTAGGTACAACTGTTGCCCCTACGGCTTAAACCGTAGGGACAAAATATCAGCAGTAACTGATATTTCCCCCCTGATTTTAGTACCAGGGGGTTGGGAGTGCCCCTACGGACATATCCGTAGGGGCGATTGCTTCACCCCTACAGACTTATCCGTAGGGGCAAAATATCAGGAATCCTGATATGTTGCCCCTACGGATAGATACCTACGTATATATCCGTAGGGGGTAGTACTTGGCCCTACGGTTATATCCGTAGGTACATTTAATATATTAAAAAAAACCGTAAATAATATAACTTTTTTTACCCTACGGCCTACTCCGTAGGGGCAACAGGACCTACACAGAAATCCGTAGGGACAAGAATTTGCCCGTAGGGGCAAGTTCAGGGCTTCAACTTGCACCTGCGGCCTTTGCACCTACGGGGTATTTTTTCTCCCCTACGGATATAGCCGTAGGGACAGTGGGTTGCCCCTACGGATTAATCCGTAGGGGCAACCCTTATTTGTAGTAGTGAGGAGATTAAGATAAGTTAGGGTTTTTATGACTTGAATAGGGTAATTAAGAGTAGTTGGAGTCTAATAATCCAAGTCATTTCACAAGTTTACACTAAAATACCTTAATGTCATTGATTAGTGTTTTGAAACGTTTTTAAATCAAGTTTTTGGATATTTAGAATCTGCTTTTACCGTGGTTGTTTTTAAGATAAATAAACATATACAATAGACTATATAATGTGTTATGAGTGTAGTATAGGAACCCGGACCCGTTTCACCCTACTTGACCCGGTGAGACCCCCACTTTTTCAGATCTGGCCGGCCCCCTTGGGTTTTGGATGTTGAAATTTTTCAGGTAGCTTTCTGTAGGTATTTTATGGTATTTGGTATTGCTTGTTTTCTTGGTTTCTGCTCCAGATAAAATCTGGGACCAATTACCTTTATTTTAGTGTTGTATCTTGTGCGATACGTGCGATTTGAGCCATGGTCTTGTGTATCTATGAGAACAGACAGATCGTGTGGGAATTGAGCGATGTTACGCGGGTTTTTATGCCCCAAGTGCACGCCTGTTTAGCTTGTGGGCCCTAGTTTTCTCGTATGCTCTTAACGTTGCGTTTTACTGAATATCTAGCCTTATGTGTTTGCATTGTACGAATATAGGATCGGTTGCGGAGACGTCAGACGCGGCAAGGAATGTAAAGAGCTGAAATCGGATCAAATTAGCCGAGGCGTCTCAGTGAATAGATGTACACATCTATGGGGGAATCGCCTGGATGGCGCAAGGCGCCCGATAGTTAGAATTCCTATTAGTATTTGCATTATATGCGTAGTTCCTAGTTATTCATCTCGTTGCATCGCATCATCTTTTATATATATATATGTGATATCATTTCATAGAATACTTGCACCATTACCATTGGTTTATGCTGCGCGGGCACTATTCATGTGGACACACACGCCTTGGTAATTGCTATGCCACGAACACTTTAGAACTTGTTAGATCAGTCCAAAGACATTTGCATCACACATGATACTTAAGCTGGTAGTTGTATTTTTCATTTCATCAAGATTGATATGAAGGATTTCTAGTGGCATATATATACCTTATTTCATTTTCATTCATACATGGTCTTCTACTCATAAATCGCATTTCATACTATTGATATCATAGACATTTATCAAATTCTACATGTTCATGTATTGTGATTCTTCTCGAGGATTTCAGTATTTATAAGATATATGGATTTGGAGAAACCGCAAGGATTTAAGAACGTATTACCATTTTAAAAATGTAAGTTGCGGTTTTCTCGTGATATGATATGTGTGGTGTCTACTATGGGTTTTCTCGGTTCTTGAGCGGTATCATACACCCGATTCGAGGTAGGGGGAGGGACCGTCTGCGGTGCATGGTGGACCCGGTACGGTACCCCAGGGTAAAAGGGTCACAGATGATGACGTTGAGCCCGGCAGGGGAGCACTACCGACCGGTTATTTGTGACGCGGCGGATATCTAGTGGATACCAACGTAGTCTTAAGATTTGATGATATGGGCCAGTCCGGTTTGACGGAGCCCGAGATATTGAGATATTGATACATTGAGACATCGAGGTACTAAGATTAGAGATGTCGAGAAATTGAGATTGTCACGACCCAAAATTTAGTTCGTGACCGGCACTTAAATCATGTAACGTCTAAAGGCGCAACGTAAATTAAGTAAGCCGAAGCCCAAAAATCTAAACATTTTTAAAGGAAATAAAAGAGGTGAAGTTTTGATATAAAGGTATGATGAAATCAAAAGTTTTCTTAAATACGTAGATAATGGAACATGGAAATGCAAGTGATATGATACTAGTTGAAAAACATGTTTCGTATTTTAAAAATTTGGGCAGCACCTCCTTCGTATATTTTGATCCAAAACCACATACACATGTTAATATAAAAGGCATCCCCAAGCGGGAGCTAGCTCTTCGCCAATCGGCGGAATCACAACCACGCAAGACAGAATATATGCATACGACGCCCAACAGCGAAGATCAACATAAGAGTAAAGGTAAAGCAAGACATCAAAACCACAAGTAGCGAACATAAACCCTCGCTCTAAGTCTCGCAACCACAAGTCTGTCTAAGTCTTAATATATATACAAATACTAGTTTCTGATTGATGGAGTTAACTAGATAAAACAGGAAAATAATACAATAGTGGACACGATCCAAATGTCCCACCTACCAAAGCAAATCACCCGGAAGCAAGCTGTGTGCCAGCGATGCCGTTACTGATCCATGCGGTCAACCTGCAAGAACTGTGGCACAACGGGGGTGAGTTGCCAACTCGTGAGTAGAAAACATCATCAGGTAGAAATCGAAATAAACATCGATTCCTAGGTCAACTATATCGTAAGGTAATACTATGATATCTAGGGTGACCGTATCTGCATATGTGCCAACAATATACTCAATTCCTATATGGATGTGGATAACTCTACGTGTCCATCAATGACACAACAACATCATGCATGTAAATATCATGAAAGCATATGCATGTAAATATGAGGATATCAACCAACGTATGTCCACCATCGACACATCAAAATCATGGAACCTGGGTGTCCAACATCGACACTCGAAACATCATGAAACCCTTGTCCAGCATCGACACGTAAATCCTCATCTCTCGGGCTCCGTCAGTCCGGATCGACCCACGGGCTCCGTCAGTCCAGATCGGCTCATATCATCTCTCGACTCCGGTCGGTATCCTCCGGATAACCGTCGAGCCCAAATACTATCACCGGTAGGTAGTAGTCCCTCTGCCGTGCTCATCGTCTACTGCACAACATCCCTTTCTTGCCCCACGGTAGCATACCGGGTCCACCATGTACCCGCAAACGGCCTCATCCAGCTCCTCGAATCGGGTTTCACATATCCATCTCAGAACCGAGAAAACACATGGTGGACGTCTCGAAATATCACATCAAGAGAAACCGGGTTTTTAAAACAATACATACTTTCGTTTGAAATAACCACGGTTCTCAAATCCAGAAACCTCATGAAAACGGCATCTTAGTGCATATAATCGTAAAGCTTGATATATGCAAACATATAACAGAAATGTGAGCGTATCCGTATATCATGCAACATGGAACAATGATGTGACAATATCAGTATATCATGCGACATATCATAATGATGTGAGCATAGCAAGTATATCATGCAACATAGCATAATGATGTGGCAATTCTACTATGTAAGTGACATAGCAATTATCGATGATGAAAGTGTGTGAGCCGGCAATCTGTGTAAGTGTAACATACGCATCATCGATAATGGTGTACGTGTACTAGCACAGGTATATATAATGCAATGAGAATAACCTGAACGTAGCATAAAGTAAATCGTGAGCGCAATGCTATAAGGTTTACGTCTCTATCACATATCCGAGTCGGTGAATCTATCAATCGGCATCCAGCCTCACAACATCACGTACGGTATAACCCATCGTACGGCATCCTCTAGTCAAGGGTATGGATCAATCATCATGTAAAGCTCATCACGTACGATAATCCATCGTACGACGGCATTAAACAATTAGGGATTCTATCAACCTATATGACAATGATGGTATGGACCTAACGTCTCGTACGGCATATCACTCATGATCCACAACATTATCCATATATATATACCTATCTCTCAGTTCACATCCGTATCAATCTCATATCATGGGACCCGCAAAGGTATCAATTATCACATATCGACTCGCATCCGTATAACGACATATCAAACCTAGTCATTATATCTCATAGTATACTCTTTTCATCACATCAATATCTCACATCAAGTCATTTTACATATACATTCTATCTTAAAAAATCTTATTCCATACTACTCTAAATCTCATACATAATCTCGTGCAACTGCATATCTATATATCGTGATTCACATTCACTTTACATATTCTTATATATCAATTCGAGACATCATTTCTATCATATCATGTCAAAGAGTCATATCCCTATAGCTTTCATCTCATATCTCGATATATATATTCAATCATTCATACCATCTCTAACTATCTTTTTAACCATATCCATAGTTTTCTAATGTAGGTTTCCGTAACCATATTCTATATATCGGTTTCCATCAAAGTTTGCGGGGGTGCTATACGCCATCCACCCGACTTCCCCCGTAGATATAAATCTACTCACCTGCGAAACTCCATGTTCAGCCGTAGTCGATGTGCTCCGTATTCTCGGAATCCACATGAAGGTACCTACAATAAATACACAATCGTAAATGCTATTAACATCAATTCCGGAAAAACCAATACGGCACACGGTGCGCTCATAGGTTAAAACCTATAGCCTACGCATGTAAAAACAACCAATCAACACTCGTAGTTGACGTACAAATATCCAACGACCAAATACAATATCAAATACCAAAACCCAAGTATCAGAATCGCAAAACACGAAAACAGCAACCTAGGAAAACCACTCCAAGATTTCACCCTGGGCCAAACTAGAAAATTTTGCGTATTGGGTTGCTCTAAATATCACATAACGAAGCCACTCACCAAAAATCTCCCAATTTCACTCTGATGTGGCCGCAATTTGCGGCCACAGGGAATTTATTTGCGGCCTCAAAAGATCATTAGGGGATAGGGTTTCAGGTGTTGCTTCATGGATTCCTGCACGTCTCACTGTCATGGGAATATAATTTATGGTGGTCTCGGGTCACTCCAGATTCCCAAAACAAACTGTCAAATAACCGTGTCGGGCAGATTCTAAGTTCGTGTTTTGGGTTCTATTCTCTGTTCTAGGCCTAGAAATCGATCTCTAGGGTCTTGTACACACTCACTACAGATCACAAGTCCACAAAATCACCCAAACCCTCTCTAGGAATTTCCAAACATCGCATAACCTAACCAAATCAACTTCTAACTAAACTAGGATACAAAGAACTAAAAACTAAGCGAGGGTTTAGAATTATACCTCATTTGGTAACTCAAGAATTTTCTTGAGTTGCTCAAAGTCTTCAAAATCCAACTTTGAAAGGTCCAATGTGTTGAGGATGGAGTGGGGATCATTTTTAATGAAGGGAGTATATGGTTTTGATGAAGATTTTGAGATGGGTAATGAGGGTAGAAGTGAGGGAGCTTGAAGATGAAGAAGGAGAAGAAAACAATAGGGGAAATGAATGGGCGCAACCCTCTCTCTCTCTCTTTCTCACTCTCATGGCATGCTCCCATGCCATGATGTGGTCCCCTCTCTCTCTCTCTCCTCAATGATGCATACTTGTCACGACCCGAAAAGTACAGAATATGACCGGCACATAAATTACGAAACGTCTGGAGGCGTACGTAATCTATGTAAGCCAAAACCCAGAAATCCAAACCAAGTAAAGCAGTAGAGTGAAGGAAAAACCAAATTACAGCAAGTAGTTTAACAACACAGGCCGAAGTATGCATTTTTAAAATCTCAAGTTTTTTCTGAACATTTCGGCAGAGTTTCCTTTGTAAATACTGACCGCAAACGGGTACAAAACCTGATGAAGCATGTATAGTGAATAAAGGCATCCCTAAGCGGGAGCTAGCTCTTCGCCAACCGGCGGACAAAACCACAAAGTGCAATGTAATATACAACGCCGAAAGGCGAGGATCAAACTCTGGATGAAAATCCAACATCGTCCAGAAAACCAGAGGAAAACCATAATAATACAGCGCGCGACTCTAAGGTCGAAGAATAAACACTGGTCATCTATCTCAAACAATATACAAGTCTGGTTGATGGAGTTTTACTAGATACAACTGAAATAACAAATATACAATGGTGGTCCTGATGAAAAAGATCCCACCTACCAAAGCAATCACCCGGAATAAACTGTGTGCCAGCAAAGCCGCAACGAAACCTGTACGGCAAAAGCTGCAAGGAACTGTGACACAACGGGGGTGAGTTGGCAACTCATGAGTAGGAAACATCTACAAGTAGAAATCGCATGAATGATGCTATCCTAGGTCATATCAAGTAATATTCTTAAATAATATCCCGATCCATTTACAAATAAGTGCAATACCACGTGCTCGTGTCAGTGCCTCATATAGCAACATATCAGATATATGATGTATGAATGCTTTACCATGAAACCGAATACATCGTGAATGAGACAGCTGTTTTCTTTATTTAATGAGATTTCGGTATGTATATATATCGTGTATCATCAATGAAATCGGCAGATAGAACAGTGTCCAGCATCGACACAAAACATAAATCTCAGTATCTCAATACCTCAGGCTCCGGCTATCCGGACTGGCCTGTACCATCAAATCTCAGTGTCTCAAGTCTCAAAATCTCAATACCTCGGGCTCTGTCATCCGGATCGGCCCATATCATCAATCACACGACCACGAACGGTATCCTCCGGATATCCGCCACGCCAGGTAAAATCACCGATAGGCAGTCTGCCCCTGCCGGGCTCATCGTCTACAACTCGAGCTTCTTGCCCCAGGGTACCATACCGGGCCCACTATATACCCGAGACGGTTCATCCAACTCCTCTAATCGGGTCTCAAAAACATCTCAGAACCGAGAAAATATCATGGTGGACAATACTCAACGTATCAAGGAAAACCACATTTTTCTCTTTAAAATAATTCATCAGTTTACAAAACTTTCACATGCGGTTTCCAAATCCAGAAAATATCAAGAAGAATCCGAAATCATCAAGTCACCATGTCAATAACAATGAAAACCGGCATAAATCTCCATAATACCGCATAACCAAAGAATATATGGATGCATCTGATATCATGCAATAATTAAACTAGCATATGAAAGCTATAACATGTAGCAATTATCAGTTAGCAAGCTATGTCAATGAAATAGTATTTCCTAAAGTGTACATGACATGGCAATTACCGATGAAGATGTGTGTGAGCCGGCAAGCAAGTGTATGTGGAGCATACACTTCATCGGTAATGGTGTTGGTGTCCTAACAGCATGGTCCCATAATCATTAAATACACCGTAAACATACAATGAGACGATAACAACAAGACAAATGGCAATTGAATAGTAATTGCAACAATAATATGCGGGACATGAATGATAACATAACAATAAGGAATCTACCTCGCCATACTTGTGTAATACTGTTTGCCATTTGAAATAATATGAATCGCGGTGTTTTGAAAATAAGGGCTACGGTGTTTTTAGGAAAAGATACGCCCTTTGAAATATCCGTAGAATCCCGTGTCCTGTCTTTAAAATACACACGATTCATTAGTTTTTGAAATAGGTATGAATCGAATCTAGTCTAACATCTACAAACAAACTACAGGACTGAGCTAACAGGCTAATCGAAAAGGGTACAGAAACCACCTACATCTGAGTCGATATATGTATCTATCTATATAATAGTCGGTGATCCCGCCTCAATAGTATCCCATATGATACACCATCTAATATGACATCCTCGAGTCAAGAGTGCGGATCTATCATCAATAGCTCGTACGGTAAATCCATCGTACGACATCCCAAATTAGGGTACGGTCAAATATCACATTTATCTCATTATTCATCTGGTATCCACATCATCACATATCGTGAGCAGCGGTATACTGATCTAAGTCTAGTACACTACAATATCAACACCATGAATGTATGCGTGTGTATGAATGCACATCGCCAAAGGACCCACTATAACATCGTGTCGTATCTCATGATACGAATCACGTCACTTTACCGATCTCATGGCACCATGCCCAATCTTATCGACTCATTTCCAAATACCACATACCATTCCAACATCCATACATGTGGATATGAATATGTATGTGCATAGTCCTATACCCATGCGTATATTCATATATACACATTCCCATATACGCATAAGAAAGTAAATCTATGCGAATGTGTATGTGCGTGTATGCAAATCTTTACTCTAGGGTTTCGTGACTAAGAAATCCACTCAAGTCCTTTCTTCAATTCTCGGTAACACTAAACACATGATCTCCTAAAGCTTCTCTTTCTAAGAGTGCATATCTCTCAACAACATAAAAATATATATCCATATCACGTCACATCAATTCTCACAACTTTGCGGGGGTGCTATACGCCATCCACCCGACTTCACCCGTAGATATAAATCTACTCACCTCTAGCTTGCTTGCTGGAGCCGATGACGCTACGCTCATCCTCGTCGTCTCGAAGTCCATGTGGGGGTAACTACATGTCATATATAGCATCGTAAACAGAAATCTCGCACGAAAACCAAATCGGCACTAGTATAAGACATAGGTTAAAACCTATCGTCTACTCTCGCAACTCAACCAAATGACACTCGATACAGACATACAAACGTCAAGTAATCGAATACAATACCAAATATCAAAACTTGAATTCACAATACGTAAAACGAAACCCCGAATCAAAACAGCAACTCTTGAAAATAGCCCCAGATTCTACCCTATGTGAAATTGGTCAAAGTTGCACATATGGAGGGTTTAGTTTACTGACATAGGAGCTACAGAACAAGCATGAGCCAGTTCCAAACTACCAAGGCCGCAAATTGCGGCCAAGAAAAGTCCACGGGGTCTCAGGTTTCAGTGGTAGCTCCTAGGGTACCTGCCCATCTCATGGTCAAGGAAACTTCTTTTACCAAGGTCTAGGGTCATCCCAGATCTCTAAATACCAATTTCCAGTTCATTAAAAGCCGTAAAACAATTTCAGCAACTAAGTAAAACGCTTCCAGATTTTCCTCAGGTGACAATTGGGACATTCTGCATACAGGAGGGGTCTAATTTTTTGGAGATGGAGGCATGAACCAAACACGAACCCAAATGAACCAGGTCTTTCCGCAAATTGCGTCCAGAAAGAATATATTTGCGGCCAAGTTGGGGAAGTAGGGGCTAAGGTTTCAGGGGTAGCCTTCTGGTCACCTGCACACATCACTGTACTTGCTAAATACTTTTCAGGTCACCCGGGTGTTAGCAGATTTCATTATCCTCTCACAGAATCCACAATTCTCCGATATCGGGTTTCTATGTTCGTATTCCGGGGTTAAGTCTCAGGTTTCAGTCCAATGTGATATCACTAACAGGGATTTAGGGTCACTACTAACCTCAATTACACTTCACAACCCAAAATTTCTCAAAACCCTCATCTAGAAATTTCTACATTCACAAAACCACTCGATATCGATACTAAACATATATGGATGCCTAAAGAATTAAAATACTATTCCAAAGGTGCAGAAATTACCTCAATTGGCAACTCAAGAATTTTCTTGAGTTGCCCAAAGTCCTCAAAATTCGATTTTTCTTGGTCCATTATGCTTCCCTTGAGCTTGTGCATGCTTTTTGTGAAATGGAGATGGGGTTTTGGGTTTGTTTTGGGGGTGTTTTGTGGCTTGAAGTGGAGGAGGGAGATGGGGGTTGCCATGGGTGAAGAGGGAGAAGAAATGGTGAAGAGATGAAGAGAGAAACAATGAGCTATGCCTATGTTTTGACCCCTCACCCTCTCTCTCATGCCCATCCCTCCTGTCATCATGATACCTCTTTGACTTTTCTTTTTTTTGCTTTCTTTTCTATGTTCTTTTCTTTTCTTCTCTCTCCTCATAATAAACCCCAAATCAAGCATGAAGAAATAATGTAAGGCCATGATAAAATGTAACAAGTGTTAAAATGACATGGTGCATGTTTTGCACAAAACAAGCTTAATGCGCGATTAGCGATATTTAATCGCGATTAGCGCTAAAATGGTGCAAAATAAATCATAGAATTTCATAATTCGCCTAAATCACCCTCATTTCAGTAATTTCTATAAATTTCCAAATTTTCCCCAAATTTATCGGTATTTAATTTTACCGCCTTATTAAAATATTCCCAATATTTATTATTTAATTATAAAAATTCCTAAAAATAATATTTTATTTTTCTGAAATGTTACAATCTTCCCCCCTTAGAGAAATTCGGTCCCAGAATTTAAATTTAAGCCCCTCAATACTAAAACATTTCAGTAAAAAGATCATGTCGTCGTGGCTCCGAAGTCATAAATACATAAAACACATCGCAGCGCAATGTATGCGTGTGAAAAACGAGTATATAATAAAAAATCAAAACTCCGTCAAGCATCCCGTAATCATCGGAGTCATGGTGAAGACACCAAAATCAAAATCCAATATGAGATCCATCATGATATACATTAAAACTATAAAGTGTACATAGTACGCATCGTTTTAAACTTGCCAAACATCTGAAAAGAAATGCATGCCAAACTCTTTTTCAAATCACTGCGCGATGCGCGTATCGCGGCACAGTGGCGGACGTCTATTTTATGAAAATAACTCTCTCTCTATATATATACATCCTTTATTTAATATGCACGTACCGCCGTTTTGAAAACAATTTAGAAGGGTTTCCTTGTTTTAAACGTTTCGTGTCATCTCAGACACGTAGGTAAATACTGAGACTATATCTCCTTTTTGGAAATCCCTTCGATATCTATCGATGCATGCAAAACATACTCAGGTACTGTTCTTTGACTAGTCCTGCCCAGCTACTATACCAAATAGTAAATATCATAAAAACGTACTGCTCCATAAGAAATCAACCCCAAAAGGTATATAAGACTGCTACGTGCGTCTGGTGCGTACGGAAATCGAAATCAATGAATGTGCCATCCATGTGCACAAAACAAAATCTAAGTGCAACGGGTGTGCACGAAAACACCTGTCAAGGGCAACGGTGTGCGCCTGACAGCAATACCAGGTGCATCTGATATGCATGAAAATCTCGATTTAGTGCATCTGGCGTGCACCAAAATCGCTTCAAGCGCTCAAGTATGCGCAAGAGTCCAAATCCAATGCACAAGGTGCACGAAAACAATATCAAATGTCATAATCGAAATCGATGTATATAATAAGCCTCAATCCAATTAGGTATACCATGGTATATAATCTCACAACCATGTGTATAAGCGTGCACAAAATCGAATCAGAATACTAAAAGTGTATGAAAACTATGCCGAAAGCATAAGTCAAATTACATGCATACCATAGACATAAAATCAAAATCAATATCTCGAATGATATCTAATCAAAGTCAAGTGCTACTGTGGTGCACAAAATCTCAATCATGCAAATAAATCGCTCAAAATATCAGACATGGAATCAAAATCAACATCTTGAATCATATCTAATCAAAGTCAAGTGCAACTGTGGTGCACAAAATCTCAATCCAGTGCAACTAACATGCACGAATGGAAATCCCAATCGAGTGCATCCGGTGTGCACAAAACCATATCTCATATCATGCGTTCAACATGCGCGAAAATCCAAATCAAGTACATCCGTCCTGCATTAATGGAGGATAAATCAAGGGCATCGAACATGCATGAATAAGATCTAAATCGAGTTCATCGAACATGCACGAATAAAAATCGAAATCAAGCGCATCCCATATGTACGAATAAAAATCTAATCCAAGTGCATACAATATGCACAGGTAAAATCTCACTCAAGTGCGTCCGATGTGCACAAAATCCCGTATCAAGCGCCTAGTATACGCAAAAATCCAACCCAAGCGTGTCAGTCTGTGAAAAGTATCTAGTGCGGTAACAAGCATGAGAACGAACATCAGGTGCAGACGCGCACAAAACACAAATATGGTAACACAAATGCTCAAAGACATAAATCGGTCGCAACCGTGGTACAGATTATAATTTCGGTGCAACCAATGCACAAATAACTAGCTGGTGCAACAAATGCTCGAAATATGAATCCGGTGCATCCAATGCACGAAATACAATACAGTGCAACTATCGCACAAAATTACAAATATGATGCATCAAGTGCACAAAATACCAACTCCAGTGCATCCAGTGCACGAAATATCAAATACAGTGCATCCAGTGCACGAAATGTCGAATACAGTGCATCCAGTGCACAAAATACCAAATACAGTGCATCCAATGCAAGAAATACCAAATACAGTGCATCCAGTGTACGAAATATCAAATACAGTGCATCCAGTGTACGAAATATCAAATACAGTGCATCCAGTGCACGAAATACCAAATACAGTGCATCCAGTGCACGAAATATCAAATACAGTGCATCCAGTGCACGAAATACAATATGGTGCAACAATACCCAGCGTAAAAACCTAGTGCAACAACTGCACAGAATACAAATCGGGTGCAACAAATGCACGGAAATGCATCAATAACTCAAATACGTATAAAAGAAACACCGAGTGTGCCAATGTGTTTAAAATCATAAACGCGTGCAACTGCGTGCAAAAAACACGTATCCCCGCACTGCAAGCACATGTAAGCTATACCGAGTGCAAAAACCAAATCGAGTGCATACCACCTGCACAAAAATCAAATCAGCTGTATGCAATCCATGAAATCATAAACATGTGCAGCCAAGGCACAAAACTGAATCAAGTGCAATAAACCTGCACAAATCATAAATCAGCACAACGGTGTATAAAGCATATCTCAAGTGCAATAACTACGCACAAAGCGTAAATTCTCAGTAGGTGCAGCCATAGTGCACAAAAGTAAATATCATGAAACTCGGTTATCAAAACTCAATCATGCAATAAATCACCCAAAATACTGAAATCCAAAGTGACTGATACGTGATAGTCAACTCACGAAATCACGAATCGTAAATACTGTCATCGATATGTCCTTCCTTCAAGGTCGAGAAGGTGTCGGTGCATCCAATGCTAGCGGAGCAAGATATCTACTTACCTCCTGATCATGCCCTATCGCCTGGTGCCCTTAGGCTCTAGTCTCTCACTGTGAATTACTAAGTACATAGCTCCCCGGCTCAACGGTCCAATATGGAAACGATAATGGAAGTAGTCCGCTCCGGCATATCATCTAAAGATCTCTGGCCAGCTCTTATGGTCACTCATAACATGTCCCGTCGACGATGCTGAACTCTGGCCTGCTGGGCGTGTGCAATATGACTGATCCTGGGTCTAAGTCTTCTCGTATAGTATTTCCATAAAGGTCCTGTCATGGTCTCTCCCAAATCTCCTCTCTGCCAGACTGTCCGGAGGTTATCACCATTTACTATATCTGTTTTTCGAACGGCTGCATACTCATCACGACTCCTTCTGGAAGATATATCCATGTACAACACCTCTACATGCGTATCACATCTTTGATGTCAGTGGAGTGGAACATCGTCTCGTCAAGATCTCGTAAGAACCTCTTGCTCCACCTTCTCTAATGTCGACTGCTTCGGATTCGTCTCCTCGTGGCTATATTGACTGCGCTCCAACGGCTATACTCGTATCTGGAGTCTCCCAAGAAATGTATTCCATCACATGATATCCGAATGATGTCGAACTTTTCGATCGATTCATCAAGGTTCCATAATCCCCCAAGAGCTCAACATCTTGGGTACAGTTTAATAGCATCGAATATATGCCCCAGCACCTATGGACCAACCGTAGAAGGGCAAACCCAAGCTTCACTAATTGCACCGCTGAACTGCCGCAAACCCTAAGGTTCACCGCCGTTCCATGGTCTTATGTCGAGTTAGAGTTTCATTCTTCTAGAGGGTCCGTAGAATTACTTGCATTGTTTTTCGAATACTTTAAACTTGGAAAAATGGGTTCCTGATATTCGGTCGTCTATATCGACTCTCAACGTATCAGCGTGAAGTCGTCTCTAGCTGGAATCAATCAATTTGATGAACTCGCATCGGGGTAGGCAATGCGTCACATGTCCTAGTCATTCATCCTCGGTGACTAGCAACCTTCTATCATATCTCGAAGTATAACTCATGCGGCATTAGCTTTAAACATCTGGGGCGATATCTTTTCCTTCGCCGAGATCACTGGCTCATTTGTCCGCACGCTAAACAGTTGCTCAATCATCAATATAATTTGTGCTTTAACGGTCATCACATCCTGGCTGGCCTCTATCAGTGGCCCAATCCTCTGGTGCTGATCAGCACGTCCGAGTAATCTCATAGAAGCGACCAATCAAACGCTCATGGCTTGAAAACACAATAAAGAGACGCCTCTATGCAATCATGTCCCAGGAATCACGCCCTGGTCAGTCCTCGTCTGTGACGAGCTCGTGCTGACCGCAACTCTAGCCGTAGCTCTCTGTGCCCGTACAACCGTGGTAACACAACCATAACTAGTACTGATGAGGATAGATCATGGGAATGAATATAATACTGTGCAAGGAAATGTACATCCTAAGGCTTCTTAAGCGGAGTATCGTATCGTAAGTATGCCGCGGAACATACACACGGTACGTCACTCTACTTGAGTCACCCACTCCATCAACCAAGGGTCATCCTACACTCAGGAGGTAAAACCTAACGCTTTGATACCAATTTTGTCACGTCCCGAAAAGTACGGAACATGACCGACACTTAAATTACGAAACGTCTCGGGGCATACGTAATCTAAGTAAGCCAAAACCCAGAAATCCAAACCAAGTAAAGCAGTAGAGTGAAGGAAAAACCAAATTACAGCAAGTAGTTTAACAACACAAGACGAAGTATGCATTTTTACAATCTCAAGTCTTTTCTGAAAATTTCAGCAGAGTTTCCTTTGTAAATACTGACCCCAAACGGGTACAAAACCTGATGAAGCATGTATAGTGAATAAAGGCATCCCTAAGCGGGAGCTTTCTCTTCGCCAACCGGCGGACAAAACCACACACTGCAATGTAATATACAACGCCGAAAGGCGAGGATCAAACTCAGGATGAAAATCCAACATCGTCCAGAAAACCAGAGGAAAACCTTAATAACACAGCGCGCGACTCTACGGTCGAAGAATAAACACTGGTCATCTATCTCTAACAATATACAAGTCTGGTTGATGGAGTTTTACTAGATACAACTGAAATAACAAATATACAATGGTGGTCCTGATGCAAAAGATCTCACTTACCAAAGCAATCACCCTAAAGGAACAGTGTGCCAGCAAAGCCGCAACGAAACCTGTACGTCAAAACCTGCAAGGAACTGTGGCACAACGGGGGTGAGTTGCCAACTCGTAAGTAGAAAACATCTACAAGTAGAAATCGCATGAATGACACTATCCTAGGTCATATCAAGTAATATCCTCAAATAATATCCTGATCCATCTACAAATAAGTGCAATACCACATGCTCGTATCAGTGCCTCAGATATCAACATATCAGATATATGATGTATGAATGCATTACCATTGAACCGAATACATCGTGAATGAGACAACTGTTTTCTTTATTTAATGATATTTCAGTATGTATATATATCGCGTATCATCAATGAAATCGACAGATAGAACAGTGTCCAGTATCGACACAAAACATAAATCTCAGTATTTCAATACCTCAGGCTCCGGCTATCCGGACTGGCCTGTACCATCAAATCTCAAAATCTCAGTGTCTCAAGTCTCAAAATCTTAATACCTCGGTCTCCGTCAGTCTGGATCGGCCCATATCATCAATCACACGACCACGAACGTTATCCTCCTGATATCCGCCGTGCCAGGTAAAATCACCGATAGGCAGTCTGCCCCTGCCGGGCTCATCGTCTACAACTCGAGCTTTTTGCCACGGGTAGCATACCGGGCCCACCATGTACCCGAGACGGTTCATCCAACTCCTCGAATCGGGTCTCAAAAACATCTCAGAACCGAGAAAACATCATGGTGGAAAATACTCAACGTATCAAGGAAAACAACATTTTTCTCTTTAAAGTAATTCATTAGTTTACAAAACTTTCACATGCGGTTTCCAAATCTAGAAAATATCAAGAAGAATCCGAAATCATCAAGTCACCATGTCAATAACAATGAAAACCGGCATAAATCTCCATAATACCGCATAACCAATGAATATATGGATGCATCTGATATCATGCAATAATTAAACTAGCATATGAAAGTTATAACATGTAGCAACTATCAGTTAGCAAGCTATGTCAATGAAATAGTATTTCCTAAAGTGTACGTGACATGGAAATTACCGATGAAGATGTGCAAGCAAGTATATGTGGAGCATATGCATCATCGGTAATGGTGCCGGTATCCTAACAATATGGTCTCATAATCACTAAATACACCGTAAACATACAATGAGACGATAACAACATGACAAATGGCAATTGAATAGTAATTGCAACAATAATATGCGGGACACGAATGATAACATAAAAATAAGGAATCTACATCGGCATACTTGTGTAATACTGTTTGCCATTTGAAATAAGAGCTACGGTGTTTTTAGGAAAATATACGACCTTTGAAATATCCATAGAATCCCGTGTCTTGTCTTTAAAATATACACGATTCATTAGTTTTGAAATAGGTATGAATCGAATCTAGTCTAACATCTACAAACAAACTACAGGACTGAGCTAACAGACTAATCGAAAAGGGTACAGAAACCACCTACTTCTGAGTTGATATTTGTATCTATCTATATAATATTCGGCGATCCCGCCTCAATAGTATCCCATACTATACACCATCTAATATTACTTCCTCGAGTCAAGAGTGCGTATCTATCATCAATAGCTCGTACGGTAAATCCATCGTACGGCATCCCAAATTTGGGTATGGTCAAATATCACATTTATCTCATTATTCATCTGGTATCCACATCATCACATATCGTGAGCAGGGGGATACTGATCTAAGTCTAGTACACTACAATATCAACAACATGAATGTATGCGTGTGTATGAATGCACATCGCCAAAGGACCCACTATAACATCGTGTCGTATCTCATCATACGAATCACGTCACTTTACCGATCTCATGGCACCATGCTCAATCACATCGACTCATTTCCAAATACTACATACCATTCTCAACAACCATACATGTGGATAAGAATATGTATGTGCATAGTCCCATACCCATGCGTATATACATATATACACATCCCCATATACGCACAAGAAAGTAAATCTATGCGAATGTGTATTTGCGTGTATGCAAATCTTTACTCTAGGGTTTCGTGACTAAGAAATCCACTAAAGTCCTTTCTTCAATTCTCGCTAACACTGAACACATGATCTCCTAAAGCTTCTCTCTCTAAGTGTGCATATCTCTCAACAACATAAAAATATATATCCATATCACGTCACATCAATTCTCACAACTTTGCGGGGGTGCTATACGCCATCCACCCGACTTCCCCCGTAAATATAAATCTACTCACCTCTAGCTTGCTTGCTGGAGCCGATGACGCCACGCTCATCCTTGTCGTCTCTAAGTCCATGTGGGGGTAACTACATGTCATATATAGCATCGTAAATAGAAATCTCGCACGAAAACCAAATCGGCACTAATATCACACATAGGTTAAAACCTATCGTCTACTCTCGCAATTCAACCAAATAACACTCGATACAGACGTACAAACGTTAAGTAATCGAATACAATACCAAATATCAAAACTTGAATTCACAATACGTATAACGAAACCCCGAATCAAAACAACAACTCTTGAAAATAGCCCCAGATTCTACCCTATGTGAAATTAGTCAAAGTTGAATATATGGAGGGTTTAGTTTACTGACATAGGAGCTAAAGAACAAGCACGAGCCAGTTCCAAACTACCAAGGCCGCAAATTGCGGCCAAAGGGAATAAAGCAAATTGCGGCCAAGAAAAGTCCAGGGTGTCTCAGGTTTCTGTGGTAGCTCCTGGGGTGCCTGCACGTCTCATGGTCAAGGGAACTTCTTTTACCAAGGTCTAGGGTCATCCCAGATCTCTAAATACCAATTTCCAGTTCATTAAAAGTCATAAAACAATTTCAGCAACTAAGTAAAACGCTTCCAGATTTTCCTCAGGTGACAATTGGGATATTCTACATACAGGAGGGGTCTAGTTTACTGAAGATGGAGGCATGAACCAAACACAAACCCAAATGAACCAGGTCTGGCCGCAAATTGCGGCCAGAGCGAATATATTTGCGGCCAAGTTGGGGAAGTAGGGGCTAGGTTTTAAGGGGTAGCCTTTTGGTCACCTGCACACATCACTGTACTTGCTAAATACTTTTCAGGTCACCCGGGTGTTAGCAGATTTCATTATACTTTCACAGAATCCAAAATTCTCCGATATCGGGTTTCTAAGTTCGTATTCCGGGGTTAAGTCTCAGGTTTCAGTCCAATGTGATATCACTAACAGGGATTTAGGGTCACTACTAACCTCAATTACACTTCATAACCCAAAATTTCTCAAAACCCTCATCTAGAAATTTCTAGGTTCACAAAACCACTCGATATCGATACTAAACATATATGGATGCCAAAAAAATTTAAATAGTATTCCAAAGGTGCAGAAATCACCTCAATTGGCAACTCAAGAATTTTCTTGGGTTGCCTAAAATCCTCAAAATTCGATTTTTCTTGGTCCAATATGCATCACTTGATCTTGTGCATGCTTTTTGTGAAATGGAGATGGGGTTTTGGGTTTGTTTTGGGGGTGTTTTGTGGCTTGAAGTGGAGGAGGGAGATGGGGGTTGCCATGGGAAGAGGGAGAAGAAATGGTGAAGAGATGAAGAGAGAAACAATGGGCTATGCCTATGTTTTGACCCCTCACCCTCTCTCTCATGCCCATCCCTCCTGTCATCATGATACTCTTTGACTTTTCTTTTTCTTGCTTTCTTTTCTATGTTCTTTTCTTTTCTTCTCTCTCCTCATAATAAACCTCAAATCAAGCATGAAGAAATAAAGTAAAGCCATGATAAAATGTAACAAGTGTTCTAATGACATGGTGCATGTTTTGCACAAAACAAGTTTAATACGCGATTAGCGCTAAAATGGTGCAAAATAAATCATAGAATTTCATAATTCACCTAAATCACTTAAAACAACCTCATTTCAGTAATTTCTATAATTTTCCAAATTTTCCCCAAATTTATCGGTATCTTATTTTATCGCCTTATTAAAATATTCCCAATATTTATTATTTAATTGAAAAAATTCCCAAAAATAATATTTTATTTTTATGAAATGTTACAATACTCCTTTCTTTTTCTCTTCTTTTTCTCATCTAAACCAAATAAAACCAATACCACAAATACCCTTAAAACAACATACAACAAAATGCTTCATGTCATGGTGCACTAGTCATGGGAAAATATAGAAACACAGATTTGGCTTAATCACGATTAGTAGTGCACTAATCAATTTTTTATTCAACTGCATATGATTAATTATAAAAATGCCAAATCCGATAAATATATATTTAAATGAATAAATCATTTTAATCTCCAATTATTTCACAATTATTGGCATATATTTATACCATTTTACGAAAATCCCAATTGTAAATCGGGTAGTTTTCGCGAAATATATTATTTTAGTATTAAATTCCAAAAATAATATTTTATATTTTCTGAAATTTTACAATCTTCCACCCTTAAATAAATTCGGTCCCCGAATTTAAATCTAAACCTCCAAATACGAAAACATTTCAATAATCTGCTCAAATCACGGGGCTCCAAAATCACGGAAGATATAGAAACACCACAGCGTATCGTGTGCGCCCAAAAACGAGTACGAAACTCAAAATCGAACTCCGTCAAGCGTCACGCAAATTATCGGATTTGCACGCAAATCATCGGAGTTACTATGGAGATACAGATCTCGAAATCCACTATAGAAATCCAATATGCACTAGTCAAATACTATAATACTTTTATAGTATGCTTCCTTGGAAAAACCTTCAAAAACTGAATAAAACACATGCAAAATCTTTTCTGAATCGCCGTGTGATGCGTAACTCACGGCATAAGTGACGGACGCTCATTTGTAAAGTAATAAATATACGTTCTTATATATATTTTGCTAAAATATAAGTTTCGCCCCTTTTTAAAATATCCCAAAAGGTTTTCCTTTATAAACGTTCGTGTCGCTTACGGACACGTAGGAAATAGCGAGACTATAGCTCCTTTTCGTAAGCCTCTTGTTAAATTTTTAATGCATGCCAAGTACTTAGGTACTGTCCTCAGATCAGTCATGTTCGGCTACCACATAATATAGTGCCCATCATGAAAATAAAGTGCTCAAGAGCAAAATCATCCTCAAAAGGCGTATCCAATAATCACGTGCATCTGGTGCGCATGAAAATCAAATCCAATATAAGTGGCACGATATGCACAAAAGCAAAACTAAGTGCAACGGGTGTGCACAAAAGCAACTGTCCAGTGCAACGGATGTGCATGACAATAATATCAAGTGCATCTGGAGTGCACGAAAATCTCAACCCAGTGCAACTAAAGTGCACAGATGAAAATCCCAATCGAGTGCATCTGGTGTGCACAGAATCACATCTTATATCATGCGCCCAACATGCGCAAAATCCAAATCAAGTGCATCCGTCATGCACGAATGAAATCTAATCAAGTGCATCCAACATGCACGAATAAAATCTCAATCAAGTGCATCCATCATGCATGAATAAAATTTAACTCAAGGGCATCCGATGCGCACAACATCCAATACCAAGCGCCTACTATGCGCAAAAATCCAACCCAAGCGCGTCAGGTCCGTATAAAACATCTAGTCCAGTAAAGCGCACGAAAACGAACGTCAAGTCCAAACGCGCACGAAAACATAAATCTGGTAAAACAATTGGTCAAAGACATAAATCGGGTGCAACCAATATACGGATTATAAATCCGGTGCATCCAATGCAAGAAATACGAATATGGTGCAACCAGTGCACGAAATACGAATACGATGCAACAAATGCATGAAAACTCATCAATAACTCAAATGCGTATAAAAAGCAACACCGAGTGTACCAAGGTGTATAAAATCATAAACGCGTGCAACTGCGTGCACAAAACACGTATTAATGCACTGCAAGCACATGTGAGCTATACCGAGTGCATAAATCAAATCGAGTGCGTACCACATGCACAAAATCAAATCAACCGTTTGAAATCACGAAATCATAAATACGTGCTACCAAGGCACAAAATTGACATCAAGTGCAATAGATATGCACAAATCGCAACCCAACACAACGGTGCATATAAAACGTATATCAAGTGCAATAACTATGCACAAAATGTAAATACCCAGTAGGTGCAGCCATGGTGCACGAAAACAATATCATGAAGCTCAATCATCCAAAACTCAAATCCAAGCGATATAAGCGTGATACTCGGATCACAAACGCAAATCGTAACAAATGACATTGAGGTACTCCTCCTACAATGTCGAAAAAATGTCGGTGTGCCCAAAACTGGCAGAGCAAGAACATCCGCTTGCCTCCTGCTCATGGTCTAGCGTCCTCTGTCTCCTGGTCCTCATTTTCTCTATGGATTACCAATCTCTTAATACATCGGCTCGTCGGCCCGGTCAGGTGTACTAACGGAAACGATTCCGCTCTGACTCTCCTCTGGTCATCGCTCGGCCAATTAGTATGACCACTTATAAAGCAGGACGTCACTGGCGTTGGCCTCTGGTCCTCTGAATACACATCACACAACTGATCCTCGGTGCAAATCTTATCGCAACAGTGTCCTGGAAGGTACCTACTCAATATCTCTTCCGATCTCGCCTATGACGAACTTTACGGAGGCCGGTACACTTACATCATCTTTTCTCGTTTTCTGGACATCTGCGTTCTGGGCACAGCATTTCCTCGGGAACTGGCTATATCCCAACGCCTCTGTATATATATCAGATCTCCAATCTCAACGGGGAGTAACAACAGCTCGTTAAAATATCGCACGAACCTCTTGTTCCACTTATCTTTATTTTCGTTCGCTTCGACGTTACGTCATTCTATCTGCGTACTGCAATTGTTCTCGGCTACCGTCAATCCGGAGTCTCTCACACGGACTCGAAATTACAAACTCGGTATCTTCATCACTCTATAGAAGATATCTTGCCGAACACGTCCTCGGGAACTCGTCCCAACCATCGGAGGAATACACTATACTCGTCCGTTCTCGATCAACTCACAACGCATCTGGGTGAGGTCCTCTATTTGAAATTGTTACTTGAGAATTTGTCCAAATTGCTTAAATTGCAAACTAGGTTTTTAGATTTAATTCAAAATGTGAGATTAAAATATGGTTAGGGTTTTTATCACATCATTAGCAATATAATGTGTAGTTTAACACTTTAGAGCATGCAAAACCTAGTCTAGTTGTGGATTTGTGTATTGTTGCTCCGAAATGGTTAAAATTGGATTAATGTGCAAACTAAAAATGTTGGTTTAATACAAATTAGTGTGATAAAATCTAGTAAATTTTTATGTGGCTTAATTAAGATAATTAGTGAACATTGCGGCCGCTAGATTTGTTTAAACATCAAGTTTTGTACTAAAACGGTTAAATTTTTGCTTACTAGAGTTTCGGGAAAATAGCTTTTAAAGTGAATTTGAAGTTTTGATGATGTAACCCTATTATATATATATATTTTATGGGTTGTGAAACCACGAATGGTGTGTTTGTGTTTTTCTCGATCACTCGGCGTTTGTACGCCGATGTCGAGGTTTTTGGGTTGATTTGAGAGAGCAAACCATAGGTTTTGACATATGTGAGATTCGTGTGTCGTTTTGGTCATGAGTCGGACTTTAATATGATACGGTGCGTTATGATATGTAGGTACCCTCACGAGGACTTCGAGACAACAAGCAAGCGCGTGGCGACATTGGCATCGGCAAGCGAAAATCTGTGAGTAGATATATATCTACGGGGGAAGTCGGGTGGATGGCGTTTAGCACCCCCGCAGTTCGTAGTATAGTTATATATATATATATGTTATATATGTGTTTCATGAGACGTGGATGTTATCAAGAGATGATTATTGTGTTCATGGTTTAGTTTAGGGTAATTAGAAGTAAGCTAGCATAGCTTCTTGGTCGCGAACCCTAGAATAGGTTCACACCCACACGCACACACGCATTTGCATACATCTTTTTACATGTGCGTATATGGGGATATGTATACACACACACACACACACACATGGGTATGGGACTTTGTGTATATATATATACGTATACATATGCATGGATTATGAGGATAGTACTTGGGATTGGAGATGAGTCGGTGAGATTGGGCTTGAGGCCGTGAGATCGGTGATGTGACAGGGTTCGTATTCGAGTTACGACGTGATATGTTTAGCGGGTCCTTTAGGCGTGGTGTTTTCATACACACGCATGCATACATAGATAGTATCAGTTTTGTACTAGACGTAGATCAGTACCTCGATCATGATATTTGATAAAGAGGATACCAGATGAATAATGTGATAGATGTGACATTTGACCCGTACCCAAATTTGGGAGGCCGTATGGCGGATTTACCGTATGAGCTATATATTGATGATAGATCCGCACTCTTGACTCGAGGATGTCATATTATATAGGGTATCGTATGAGATACTATTGAGGCGGGATCACCGACTATTATACATATATTTATATCGACTCAGATATAGGTAGTTTCCATACCCTTTTCGATTGGTTGTTAGTTAGACCTGTAGTTACCTAGTAGATGTTAGACTGGAACCGAGTTATACCTATTTCCAAAACTAACGAATCGTGAGGATTTTAAAGACATGTCAAGGGATACTACGGATATTTCAAAAGACGTACCTTTTCTTAAAAACACCGTAGCCTTATTTTCAAAACACCACGATTCTTACTATTTCAAACGGCAAAACGGTATAACACAGGTGTAGAGATGTAGATTCTTATTGTTACGTTATCATTCATGTTCCGCATATTATTGTAGCAATTACTATTCATTACCATTTATCATGGTGTTATCGTCTCATTGCATGTTTATTGTGTACTTAGTAATTATGAACCATGCTGTCAGGACACCAGCACCATTACCGATGATGCGTATGTTCCACATACACTTACTTGCCGGCTCACACACATCATCATCGGTAATTTCCATATCACGTACACTTTAGAAAATACCTTTTCATTGACATAGCTTGATAATTGATAGTCGCAATATGTTATAGCTTCCATATGCTAGTTTAAATATTGCATTCATTGGATGATATTAGGTGCATTCATATATTCATTGGTTATGCAGTATTATGGAGATTTATGCTGGTATTCACTGTTTATTGGTATCATGATTTTGATGATTTCGGATTTACATGAGATTTCTGGATTTACATGAGATTTCTGGATTTGGGGGAAAACCGCAAGAATTTAATAAAAGCTTAGTATCATCAATTTAAAATGCAAATTGCGGTTTTCTCATGATGTATGAGTCGTCCACCATGAGTTTTCATGATTACTGTTGGATTTCAAGACCCGATTCGAGGAGTTAGATGAACCGTCTCGGGTACATGATGGGCCCGGTATGGTACCCCGGGCAAGAAGCTCGAGTTGTATTCGATGAGCCTGTCAGGGGAGCACTACCTACCGGTGATATTATTTGGACTCGTCGGTTATCCGGAGGATACCGCCCGGAGTCATGAAATGGATACAGGTTGATCCGTTCTGCCGGTGCCCGCGGGCCGATCCCGCAGATGATACGGATGCCTGAGATATTGATATTTGAGATATGAGATTTTAGATATTGAGATACTGAGACTTATATTTTGTGTCGATGCTGACACAGATTTCTCTGTTGCTTTCATTGATGATACTTGATTGATATACATATAGAAATCTAATTGATTAAAGAAAACAGTTGTCTCACTCATGATATATTCTGTTTCCATTCGTAATGCATTCATACATCATACATATCCGATATGTTGCTATCTGAGGCACTGACACGAGCACGTGGTATTGCACTTATATGTAGATGGATTAGGATATTATTTGAGGATATTACCTGATATGACCTAGGATAGCGTTATGCATGCGATTTCTACTCATAGATGTTTTCTACTCACGAGTTGGCAACTCACCACGGTTGTGCCACAGTTCCTTATAGCTTTTGCCGTACAGGTTTCGTTGCGGCTTTACTGGAACACTGTTCCTTCCGGGTGATGCTTTGGTAGGTGGGTTCTTTTGCATCAGGACCACCATTGTTTATTTATTATTTCAGTTATATCTAGAAACTCCATCAAACAGATTGTATATTTGATAGAGATAAAAGACCAGACTTGTTATTATTTTGACCTTAGAGTCGCGCGTTGTATTATTATGGTTTTCATGCTGATTTTGGGTTTTCTTTTGAGTTTTGATCATCGCCCTTCGGCGTTGTATATTATATTGCTTGCGTGGTTGTGACCGTCGATTGACGAAGAGATAGCTCCCGCTTGGGGATGCCTTTTTATTTATTTCGTATACTATTCATGTTGTATCCCGTTTGGGGCCAGTATTTACAAAGGAGACTCTGCCGAAATTTTCAGAAAATACTTGAGATTTTAAAAATACATACTTCGGCCTATGTTGTTAAAACTACTTGCTTTAAATTGGTTTTTCCTTCACTCTACTGTTTCTTTGGTTTTGATTTCTGGGTTTTGGCTTACTTAGATTACGTATGCCTCGAGACGTTTCGTAATTTAAGTGCCGGTCATGTTCCTTACTTTTCGGGACGTGACAAAGTTGGTATCAGAACGTTAGGTTTTACCTTCGGAGTGTAGGATGACCCTTGGTTGATGGAGTAGTTGACTTTAGTAGAGTGACGTACCGTGTATATGTTCCGCGGCATACTTACGATACGATACTCCGCTTAAGAAGTCTTAGGATGTACATTTTCTTGCACAGTATTATATTCATTCCTATGATCTAGCCTCATCAGTACCAGTTACGGTTTTGTTATCACGGTTGTACGGGCGTAGAGAGCTACGGCTAGAGTTGCGGTCAGCACGAGTTCGTCATGGACGATGACTGACCAGAGCATGATTCCAGGGACATACGATTGCATAGAGGCGTCGTTTTATTGTGTTTTCGTGCCACGAGCGTTTGATGGATCGCTTTTACGAGATTTCTCGGACGTGCAGATCAGCACCAGAGGATTGGGCCACAGCAAGAGGCCACCCAGATTGTGATGACTGTCAAAGCACAAATTATTTTTATGATTGAGGCACTGTTCAGCATGCGGACGTATGAGCCAGTCGTTGCTGCGAAGGATGAGATATCACCCCAGATGCTTGGAGCTATTGCAACATCACTTGTACTTAGAGATATGATAGAAGGTCTCTAGTCACCGAGGATGAATGACTAGGACATGTGGTTCGTTCGCTTACTCCGATGCGAGGTCATCAGATAGATTGATTCCAGCTAGAGACGACTTCACGCTGATACGTTGAGAGTCGATATAGACGATCGAATGTCAGGAACCCATTTTCCAAGTTTAAAGTATTCGGAAAACAATGCAAGTAATTCTACGGACCCTCTAGAAGAATGAAACCCTAACTCAACTTAATGACCATGGAACGCCGGTGAACCTTAGGGTTTGCGGCAGTTCAGCGGTGCCATTAATAAGGCTTGGGTTTGCCCTACTACGGTTGGTCCATAGCTGCTGTGGCATATATTCAATACTATTAAACTGTACCCAAGATGTTGAGCTCTTGGGGGATTATAGAACCAAGACGAATCGATCGAAAAGTTCGACATCATTCGGATATCATATGATGGGATACATTACTTGGGAGACTACAGATACGAGTATAGCCGTTGGAGCACAGTCAATGCAGCCACGAGGAGACGAATCCGAAGCAGTCGACATTAGAGAAGGTGGAGTAAGAGGTTCTTATGAGATCTTGACGAGACGATGTTCCACTCCACTGACATCAAAGATGTGATACGCATGCAGAGGTGTTGTACATGGATATATCTTCCAGGAGGAGTCGTGATGATTATGCAGCCGTTCCGGACCAAGAAATAGATTTGGTAAGGATGATGACTTCCGGGCAGTTCGACAGAAACGAGATTTGGGACAGACTTCGACGGAACCTTTGTGGGATGCTATACGAGAAGATTTGGACCCAGGATCGGTCATATTGCACACACCCAGCAGGCCAGAGTTCAGCATCGTCGACGAGACATGTTATGAGTGAACATAAGAGTTGGCCAGAGATCTTTAGAGGATGTGCCAGAGCGGACTACTCCCATTATCGCTTCCATATTGGACCGTTGAGCTGAGGAGCTATGTACTGAGCAATTCGCAGTGAGAGACGAGAGCCTAAGGGCACCAGGCAACATGCCATGATCAGGAGGCAAGTAGATATCTTACTCTGCTAGCATTGGGTGCACCGACACCTTCTCGACCTTGAAGGAAGGACATCGACGACAGTATTTATGATTTGTGATTTTGTGATTGACTATCACTTATCCGTCACTTTGGATTTCAGTATTTTTGGGTGATTTATTTCATGATTGAGTTTTTATGACCGAGTTTCATGATATTTGATTTCATACCTATGGTAAGCATATGATTTGACTTACGCTTTCGGCATAGTTTTCATGCATTTTTAATATTTTATTTGCTTTTGTGCACGCCGATGCACAGGATGGTAAGATTTTATACCACGGTATACCTGATTGGGATTTTGATTGAAATGTGTTGTATACCGTCGATTTCGATTGTGATATTCGATATTCGTTTTCGTGCACATTGTGCACTTGATTTGGATTTTGCGCATACTTAAGGAGCTTGATACAATTTAGGTGCACACCAGATGCACTGAATCGAGATTCTTCGTGCATATCAGATGCACCCGGTTTTGCTGTCAAGCACACACGTTGCCCTTGACAGGTGCTTTCGTGCACAACCGTTGCACTCAGATTTTGTTTTTGTGCACATGTATGGCACATTCATGGATTTCGATTTCCGTGCGCACCAGACGCACGTGGCATTCATATATATATATTTGGGTTTGATTTCTTTGGGAGCAGTATATTTTATGATACTTTCTATTTGGTTTACTACTGAGCATGACTAGTCAGAGGACAGTACCTGAGTATATTTTTGCATGCATTGATAGTTATCGAAGGGATTTCCAAAGAGGAGCTATAGTCTCAGTATTTACCTACGTGTCCATGATGACACGAAACTTTTTACGAGGGAAACCCTTCTAAATTGCTTTCAAAACGGCGGGACGTGTATGTTAAACAAAGGATATATATATATATATATATATATATATATATATATATATAAAGTTATTTTCTCACAATGGACGTCCGCCACTGTGCAGTGATACACACATCGCATAACGATTTGAAAAAGGTTTGGCATGCATTGCTTCTAGATATTTTAATGATGTATATCATGTTGGTTTTCGTATTGGATCTTGATATTGATGTCTTCCCCATAACTTCGATGATTGCGGGATGCTTGACGGAGTTTTAATTTTGGTTTATATATTTGTTTTTCATGTGCATGCATTGCGCTACGATGTGTTTTATGTATTTATGATTTCGGAGCCCCGACGACTTGATGGTTTTGCTTAAATGTTTTAGTATATAGGGGGAGTTTTAATTTAAATTCGGGGACCGAATTTCTTTAAGGGCGGGGGGGGGGGAAGATTGTAACGTTTTGAAAATCGTTCAGGTGAAATTTCAGTTAACCGGTAAAATAACGGGTGTTTTCTGTAAAAATCAAGATATAAATATCTTTTAACATAAAATTAAATATATATATTCTAGCTATGTAATTGCTAGTATTTGGTGTTTATTGAGCCACTTGTAAAATTTCTAATTTATTGAAAAAATTTCCGAAATTAATTATTTTAATATTATTTTAAGCCGTCGCTAATACATTTAATTAGGGATAATTACAAATTGGAATGGGTTGATGCAAATTTTATGCATCATGACACATTAAACTAACATGTAAAATATTGTTTTTGTTATGAAATGAAATTCTCAAACGGTTTTAGAAAATATCAAAGAAAAATGCTTAAATGGTGAAAATAAACTAAATAGAATTGAGGTTTGGGCTTGTTGACTTGGGGTATGGTTGTATGTTGCTTGGTATTCCTCACATACACACACTCACCCTCACCCTCTCCCCTATTATTGCTCAATTCAGCAGCCCCCTCCCTAAAATTTGCCACTTGAAAAGGTTTAAAAAGAATAGAATAAGGAAAGTATTAATTAAAGGAGGTATGAGGGTATTTGTTGAATTGTGACTTTTCCAACACAACACAATCACTCTCTCTCCCCCCCACCCCCCCACCAAAAATTGGCCGAGCCTTGCCGAACAAGCTAACCCCGGGCCTACGACTTGTGACTTGTGACTTTGGACACCCGATTGAGTTTCAGTACAGCTATCAACATCAGGTACACACAAACGCGTCCTTAAACGTAGCACACCCTAGTCACAAATCAAGGACTCTGAATCTTTACCCTGCCGAACATGCTCAAGTATCACAGACAATAAGCATCGGTAGGCTTTGCCTCACGAAAACGATTAAGGAAAAGTGGTCGGGCGCGGACATGAGCAAGCTGTTCCCCCCTTTAGAAGAGGCGAACCAAGCTATACTCCACGATCACACAAGAACTGTAAATCTACAGAAGACTGTCTCTGAACTGCGCACAACTGGAACAAGCTAACCCCGGGCCTACGACTCAAGCATAAACTACCATAATCGCCTTGCCATGGGTAACGAGGATCTCACAAACACAATCCTCCGCAAGATCCATCCAACGGCGCTGTCCCAACAATCAAAACCCGCTGCAGGAAAAAATACATTAGGCTCCGGTGGTCCGTGAAAATCTGACACGAATCTCCGAACAAGTAGTGTCTCTAAATCTCCAACGCTCGACCACCGCGGCCATCTCCAAATCATGAGTGGAAAAATCCTGCTCGTACTTCCTCCAACTGTCCGGAAGCAAAAGCGATTACTCTATAATGCCACATCAACGCAAAATCGAGCCCTGCTCGCGAAACATCACATTAAAACAACAAAGTCGCCCGAACTAGAAAACAAGAAGGAACTGGTGCAGTTGTCAACCGAATCTCCAACTGCTGAAAACTCCGCACACAGCCTCAGTCCACAGAAAAAGAAACCTCATTTCCGGTCAGTTCAGTCAACGGTGCAGCGATACATAAGAAATCCTGCACGAAACGGAGGTAAAAACCTGCTAAGCCCAAACTCTGTGGACCTCTGTCCCGGATATAAGTATGGGCCAAAGCTGTACGACCTCGATCCTCCTCGGGTCCATACGAAAACCGTCTCCCGTAACTACTAAACCTAGGAGTCAACTCAATAAAGCCTGAAGGAAACTCCGAGAATTTAGCAAACTGTTGGGGCTCTCCCAATGTCTGTAAAAAAAATCCCCAAGTGCTGCTCACGTTCCTCACGACTCTTGGAATTGACCAGTATGTCATCAATGACACAACAATAAACTGGTCGAGGAACAACCTGAAGAAATCTGGTTCATCATATCCACGATTGCTGCTGGGGCACTGGTGAGTCCAACGACACCACCAAAACACATAAAGCCCGTAGCACGTACAAAAGCAGTCTTCGGAATGTCATCACTCCGAACCCGTAACAATGATGACCTGATCCCAAACAAACATAGAAAGATGTCTCGCACAATGGAGCTGATCGAAAAAATCGTCAATGCGAGGTAAAGGATACCTATCAGCACCGTAAGCCGGTTCAATTGACGATCAATCAATGCACAATCTCAAACTCCAGTCTTCTCCCTGACGAACAGAAAAGGAGCTTCCTAAAGCGAAACACTCGGACGCACAAGTCCCCTAATAAACAACTCTGCAGCTGATCCTTAAGCTCTCTAAGCTCCGCCGGTTCATCTGGAACAACCTCGGAAAACTCTCGCATGAAAGGAACCCGGTCCAACCAACCCACCATGTTTCCGGTATCACGAATGAAAGTCAAGAATTTTCGACATCCTCTCCACAAAATCCGACTAGCGAAAAAGGCTAAATTCATGCTGTGAGAGGCGGCACCACTGTCCCTCTGCACAACAAGAACTGACTCGCCGGGAAAACAAAACCTAACTATTTTCTCGCGGCAGTCCACAGACGCCTAGCACGTAGCTAACTAGTCCGTGCCCAGGAGAACGTCAAATCCAACATCTCTAGAAGGATCAAAACGACGGACGAAACTCAATCTCCTATCCGATCGGCATACGACCGAAACACGTGTCGCGCAACAAAAGAATCGCTGACATAAGTTAACACAACAACGACTGATCTAGCATACACAACTCTCAGCCCAACCAAGGCATAAAGTGTGTAGAACAAACAAGCGCATAGATCCCGAACAAATCCAACCTATGGATGAAAAGAACATACAAATTAAGAATACCTGAAAACTCTGCACTAATACGTGAACAATAATATGATAATATGTATGCGACCATCATGTAAGGTACTCTATCAGGTACTGCTAGTACATGAAGCAATGCATATAAAGTAAAGTATGTAAATGCAACAGTCATGGAAGGTACTTTATCAGGTACTACTAATACATGAAACGGTGCATAAACAATAAATGTGGAGTATGGAATAAAACATGTCATTTCCAGGGAAATCCTAATCTCGTGGTAGAACCAAAATCCAACAAGACAATCCAAATCCCAATTTCCATAAATCAGCCCCCAAATTGGCTCTCATATTATGTAAGTCTCATATATCCTGAATGTACAATATCAAGTAAAACTTATATATCCTGAATGTCCAACATCAAGTATATCTCATATATCCCGAGTGTACAACATCAAGTAAATCTCATATATCCTGAATGTACAATATCAGTATATCCCACATATCCTGTGTGTACAATATCAGTATATCCCACATATCCTGTGTGTACAATTTCAGTATCAAGTAAGTTTCATATAAGGTGAGTGTCTAATATCGACACCCAAAACATCATGAAACCAGTGTCAAGCCTCGACACCGAAATACTGATCTATCAGGTGCTGTCACCACGACTGGCCCCTGTTGGATATATGTATGCCCTAGAGGCCATTATATGATAGTGGATGTATCTATACATGTATATATATTCAGTATGCATTCTTGCTCGACATGATAGTATGCTATCTGGTTCTTCTTTATCTGACATGTTGATTTGATCATGCTTTTATTCATTCATACATGCTGATAAAGCCCTGAGGATATTGGCTTGACTGCTCTGATTATGATGGAGATCATACTAGTGGGACATCTGTAGTCTATAAGCACATCCTGGAAAGTCCCTAGTCGTAGGTATATCGAGACGGGGCATTGATATACCAGAGTAGACTAGCGTATATGATACTAGACCCATGTGATGGGCGATGGATGATCCCATATCCATTGGTGTTTGACATCAAGATCATATACGGATGCTCAGTGGTGACTGGGTACACTGGACGGACTCGCCGAGAACTCCTATATGGAATTATATCTATCGTCGGATAGCAGTTCTCAGGTAACACTGGTGCAGGTTAGTCTGTAGACCCGAGATCGTCATGGAGTCTTGTGTGCTCTCCCACTGTACTTTGATTGCCACCCTACCACGGCTCTACTGAGTCGTGCAAACAGGTGGCCGTTGGGTACAGTCCCGAGACACACGAAGGCAATGAGCGATAGTAGGGGTTTCGTCTCTCCCGGTATTGGGGGTTGATGCTGTGCTGTGCCTGACTGGTTATATCAGTAAGTCCCTGGCCAGGGCTGCTGAGATTTGCTGATAAGTGTTATCGGTAGTTTCTCGATCTGTTATAGACCATTCACCGGCATGACTTATTGAGTTATTAGGGTCGACGTGACCATCCCTAGGCTCGATATGCAGCATATCTGATGAAGAGACCGGACTGTACAGTAGTGTTGCCGGATGGCTCGACGGGAGTTGTAGCAGGTTCGCTTGTTTTCTTCTGATCGCTCAATACCCGGGTGGCCGTTACGTTTAGCTGACCGCTTGCGATTTGGGGGTACCTGATATGATCATCACCATCTGCCGGCGTATTGACGAGTCTTAGAGTCCCACAAAGGAGTTACCCAGTCCAGGCGAAACGTTGTGGTGCGCGTATGCGATATGCGCATGCACCCGATTAAAATGTGCATATATGATACCGAACATTGATCGGGTGGCCTGCTTTTGGTGGGGTCGTATGAGATATGACCGGATTGATAAATTAAGTGTTGATTTATCATCTAACCATTAGTTTTCTCACTTGAAACCTTTCTAGGGTTTGATGGATGTATGCATGCATGCATGTGTTTCTTTCTTTCATTCTAGTTTCATGCACATGTGGATGTGCATACATGCATACAGACATACACCCAACCATCATGGTTGTTAGCATATGGAAATGGTGGCAATATAAGACTCACACCATGGATTAAATTATCGATTATTATTTAATTTTGGTTTTAAAACAAAATGAAAAAGGAAAGGATAATCATTCTAGCTTCTACATTCTTCCTTTGACCTAACCATGCTTACCTACCTCTTAACTTGAGTTATCCTTCTCTTTATCATTTAAAACTCAAGTTAAATAATGTCTCCATCACTTTAACCATGGTTCATAGTAAGAAGAAATAAAATATATATTGATATATTTCTTTTTCTTCTAATGAGTTATCTTTTATCTCATTACCTCTTGTGAAAAATATTGCCACCATCTTCTTCCTCTTTCTCATTTGCTCTCTAGTTTTTTCTAGTGAGTAAATACCACTTAAAGAAAGGTTTTTGAAGTGAGAACCTTAACCACAACTTCATTCTACACAAGCTTAGCCGTCTTGTTTAGAGTGTTCTCTTCGGTTTTACGAAGTTGCGAGCTTGGACGGAGAACTCCGTGGTGGATCGTCGTGGACACAAGAGGACTTCAAGAGGACCTCCATTCAACACCCTAGAGACCAAGGAGTCCAGCGAAAAGGAGCTACAAATGTTGTAGTCTCGAAACCCTAGATTAGTTCGCTTTATATTTCGAAACCTTAATTTTCTAGGATTGATTCCTTCGCATGTTCGTTTAGCACCATAAAAATTTAAAATTTGGGTCATGTGATGCTTCAAAACTCATTATAGGGTGCTAGACAAACCTTTCAATGGTATCAGAGCCGACCTAGAACATTAGGCGACCCTTTTACGAAGTTAAAACTCCGATCGAACCGAAATACGGTTTTTTAGGGTGCTCTCTGGAAATTTTCTAAAAATTGACATTTTTCAGAATTAAAAATATGTAAAAAATACGGCAAGAAAAAATAAGGATTACGGTACAAAAATTATTCCATGAACAGTGATTGTTGCCGCGGAAACGCGGCCTAAGCTTGCTTAGGCCGCGGTTCCGCGGCCGTATGTATTAATTGTTGGATAATTTTTTTTCACTAATGTGTCACACCATGAAACTTTGGGAGAGAGTGATTGAACACAGGCTAAGGAAGGATATTAAGATAACAGAGAACCAATTTGGGTTCATGCCTGGACGATCGACGACAGAGGCGATTCATTTGCTTCGTCAACTTGTCGAGCGCTTTCGAGAGAGGAGAAAAGATTTGCATATGATATTTATTGATTTAGAAAAAGCGTACGACAAGGTACCTAGAGAGGTATTATGGGGGACAATGATCAAAAAGGGGGTCCCCGTCAAGTATATTGACATAATCAAGGATATGTACGACGGAGTAGTGGCAAATGTCAGAACTTGTGGTGGCTTAACAAGTGATTTTCCGATTACTATTGGTTTACATCAAGGATCTGTATTAAGTCCTTTCCTGTTTACCATCGTAATGGATGAGCTTACTAGAACTATCCAAGATGAGGTCCCTTGGTGTATGCTATTCGCTGATGATATTGTTCTAGTAAATGAGACGAAAGCAGGGGTTAATGCCAAATTGGAATTATGGAGGCAAACATTGGAATCTCGGGGATTCAGATTGAGCAGGTCCAAGACAGCATATATGCACTGTAAATTTAGTAGCCAGAGAAGTCAAAACCATTTTGGTATAACATTGGAAGGGCAAGAGATATCACCAAGCGACCAGTTTAGATATCTAGGTTCCATCATCCAAAGGAATGGGGAGATCGATAGTGATGTTAATCAAAGGATCCAAGCTGGTTGGTTGAAATGGAGGAGTGCAACAGGGATTTTGTGTGATCGTAACTTTCCGTTAAAATTGAAAGGGAAGTTTTATCGGAGCGCTATTCGGCCTGCCTTATTATATGGTACAGAATGCTGGGCTCCTAAGAAGCATCATACACAGAAGATGCACGTAGCGGAGATGCGCATGCTTCGTTGGATGTGCGGTAACACTATAAAAGATAAGGTGCGAAATGAGGATATTCGTGCAAAAGTTGGTGTAGCACCCGTGGAGGAGAACATGCGGGAAAACCGGCTTAGATGGTTTGGTCATGTGCGACGCAGACCTATGGAAGCACCGGTTCGACGAATAGATACTCTCGATATGGGTAATGGCAAAAGGGCAAAAGGGAGACCGAAAAAAACATGGATGGAGGTGATACGAAACGATATGGTTGCCAAAGGACTCAATGAAAGTATATTGTTCGATAGAAGTGAGTGGAGACAGAGGATTCATGTGCTGGACCCGGCGTGATTCTCATGTTGGATCATGTAGCCTACCCCATATGCTTGGGATAAAAGGCTCAGTTATTGTTTTGTTGTTTGTATTTTTAATCTGTATTTAGTTTTGAAAAATTCTGGAGATGATTTTGGACCCGTCGATTCTATCGGAATTTTGTTTTCGTGGTTTTTCCGGGTAAATTAGAAAGTATTGAAGTGTTTGAACGACTATCATTTGCTCACTATTCACGGGGTTTAAATACTTTGGAGATACGTGCAAGTCTTTTTGTGGTGGACCCTCTAGAAGAGAACAAACCTTAACTCGATTATGTGACCGTCTTGAACTGCCCTTTGAACCTTAGGGTTTGGGGCAGTACGGCGTGCCACATGTGAGGCGTTGGCTTGACCCTTCTACGGCTGGACCGCTACTACTGTGTCACACTCCGGATTTTTTGAACCCTGCTCAAGTGTTGAGCTTTAGTGAATCTTGGGTACTTGATCGTTCGTTCGAAAACTTTAATACTGTCTGTTTATCTGGAATTTGATACAATATGTGGAATTCATATAGTTTAGGCATGAAATACGAGATATGTGATATTTCGCATTTATGATGTCTAAAGAGAATGTGAATTCCAAATATTGTAGTTTTACACTTTCTTTTCTGTGACCGTAAGTGTAGTATGTCCGATATCGTCGGTTTCGTTGCTATACGTCAACGACAATTGGGGTATGCATACTTACTTACGTTGATGATATGAGATATTATGTGTTGCTGAGATATGATGTGCAGGATTGTCGCGATCGAATAGCCGGGGTTTTTTTGTGAGATGAGAGTTTTATATTTTCATTCATGTAAATTCAAATGTAATGTAATATTTTTCTTTTGGGGCACTTCCGGGTTGAGGTTGTGTTACCGGTGTTGTATATTATTTACTTTTCCGCATTAGGATGGACCCAAGGAGGGGAGCACAGGTGACCGGGTTCTGGGGTTCAGTGGGAAGCCATCTCGAGGAGTCGAGACCGGGTCTCCTATACTCCAGAATTGGCAGGGTCACTTGCCGCTCTCGTAGGGGTCCAGGGTGTGGGCTTGGCTATTCATCGCGACTGTGGAATCCGTATTTTCTATTCTGGCTAAATACTAAATACGGACGTCCTAGTATATCCCACGTTATATCTATATTTCTGCTGCCTGTGTTCTGTGATATCTGAGACGAATGACATATTATATATATGATATATAGTAGACGTTGCTTATGTTTTTCACCCGCGCTAGTCCCGTCCCGGTATGCCGTTAGTTAAGTAACCTAACGGTGCATAACGGAACATTGCGGCGAATGCGGATGGCATAAGCGTACGTGTTATTTTTGTTTCTTTTCTGTGATTGGCTTAAGGACTTAAATGATGGGATTACATTAATGTGATTAATGTAAAGAAAATAAACCTAAAAAGATGTTGTAGAATTGGATTTGAAAACCACTCGGCTATTTATGAAAAAGCTATATTTCAAAACTGCGGAGCTTAAGCCACTCCTTTTTGAAAACCATTTGATTCTACAACGATATCAAGTTCAAAGCGTTAAAGATTTTCTTAAAAATCATTCGCAACCCTCCGTCATTTTAGGAAGTAGAGTACTTAGTATTCGTGCTACGTTTGTTGACTTTAGTTAAGGCCTAGTGTACGGTAGCTAAGTGATGTCTTCCTACACTGCATATGATGCAGATTAATTAGGACATTCATACGACTTTGTTGACCATAGTTAAGGGTCATATGGGTGGGTCTAATTGATCAAGAAATGACGGGTAGAACTTGACTGGTACTTATGATTTGTTGACCATAGTTAAGGTCATAAGTGCTAGGGGTAAAAACAACATCGGGAATTTCAATAGTTGAAATTTGCAATGAGATTGCATACCTTCCATGTGATGGTTGGATCCCGATCCCACTGTGGGCAATAGTTGCTCCTAGGAGAGTTTTACAGTTTACAATTAGCTAACTCATTAGGTGTCTAGAAAGGTGTTAACGGGGCTCCGCCTCTGGGAAAACGAGGTTTACTCTAATTAGGTCCGAGCGAAAGCACGGGGAACCTCCCTCAAAGTACCGACACTGGCCTGGCTGAACGGTTAGCGAAGTTGTAGACTGTAATTAATCCTGGCTAGTTTTTCTTTTTGAGGTTTGAAAGAAAAACTTGATAAAAGCAGTGGGAAACATCGATTAGACAAGATAATAAACCAATCTAATCTATGCAAGAGCTTTCGCTGAGTGTATTCTTTTCTCTCTCTTAATGGCAGATACCCATGACTGGACTCAAGCTTTTACTAGATAAAAACAAACTGAATAGGACCAACTATAAAGACTGGCTGAGGAATCTGAAAATCGCCTTGACTTATGATAAAGTATCATATGTCCTCACGGCTTCAGCCCCCGCCCGTCCCTGGTCCAAAATCCTCAGTTGCGGACATTGAAGTCCGCAAGACATGGGACGCTGACTGTGCCATGGCCACATGCCTCGCGCTTGCATCGATGGATAACACACATCAAAAGCAGCACGAGGACATGGACATTCACGGTATATTGCTCCATACAAAGGAGTTGTATGGGGAGCAATCCCGCGTATTACGATACGAAGGATCAAAGAAATTGTTTCAGATGCGAATGGCCCCTGGCACACCAGTAGGAGACCATGTTCTGAAGATGATAGCTCTTATAGAAGAGCTTGAGGACCTTGGATGGACGATGGACAATGAACAATATATAGAGATTATTCTGCAGTCCCTCCCCTCCACCTTTGCTCAGTTCATAGTGAACTTCAACATGCATGGCATGGAGAAGGACCTCCCTGAACTCCTTAATATGTTAAGGAGTGCAGAGAGCACTATGAAGTTAGCAAAAACTCCCGTTATGACTATTGGACAGTCTTCCTCTTCTCGCCCGAAAGCCAAGGCCAAGGGAAAGAAAAAGAAGAAACCCACTAATCCTAAGGGCGGAGTTAAAAAGGTGAAGGGAAAGGGAAAGTCCAAGGCTGGAGACTCGGGGAAAGGCGAATGTTTTCATTGCCACAAGACAGGACATTGGAAGCGCAATTGCACGGAGTACTTAAGTCTCAAGAAGAAGCATGGTGATGCTTCTGCTTCAGGTGCGTTTGTGACTGAAAACTGTTTTTCTATAAACTCTGCTTCCTGGGTATTGGATACCGGTTCAGGTTCTCATATTTGCAATTCTATGCAGGGGCTGAGAAATAGCAAGGTTTTGAAGACAGGTGACCATACTTTCCGCGTTGGAAATGGTTCCAATGTACATACAGTCGCAGTGGGAGAGTATCACTTGGGGTTGCCATCTGGATGTATTTTGATTTTGAATCCATGTTATTTTGTACCAAGTATGCTATGTAATATAATATCCGTTTCTTTGTTGGACAATGAAGGATATAATTTTGTGTTGCAGAACAATGTTATGAACATTCACCTGAATCAAATGTTGGTTGGATATGGTACGCTTAATAACGGAATATATGTCCTAAATCAACACACAGTTTTCAGTATACAACACACTAATAAAAGAAAACTTTCAGAATTAAATGAAGCTTTTCTTTGGCATTGTAGACTTGGTCATATTAACGAAACAAGACTAAACAAGTTACACAAAGATGGATATTTAAACTCTTTTGAATATAAATCTTATGCGACTTGCCAGTCTTGTATCAAGGGTAAAATGACCAAAACTCCGTTTACCGGACACGGAGAAAGAGCTACTCAGCTCCTTGGCCTCATACATAGTGATGTATGTGGGCCAATGTCTACACAGGCTAGAGGCGGTTTTTCATACTTCATTACATTCACTGACGACTTCTCAAGATTCGGTCATGTATTTTTATTAAAGCACAAGTCCGACGCTTTCGAGAAATTCATTGAATATAAACAAGAAGTAGAAAAACAAACCGGCTTGAGTATTAAGATGCTTCGATCAGATCGAGGTGGTGAGTATCTCAGTACAGAATTTGCAAACTTCCTAAAAGAGAATGGGATTCTCTCTCAGCTCACTCCTCCTTACACACCACAGCACAACGGTGTGTCAGAACGACGGAATAGGACCCTATTAGATATGGTCCGGTCCATGATGAGTGACGCTGAGTTACCAGTCTCATTTTGGGGGCATGCATTGGAGACTGCAGCGTTTCTGCTGAACAGGGTTCCAACCAAAGCCGTGTCTACCACGCCATATGAGATATGGAATGGGAAGAGACCATCTCTTGAGAGAATTAAGATTTGGGGTTGCCCGGCCTATGTTAAAAAGCAGAATCCGGACAAACTCGAGACACGGTCAGTCATGTGTAACTTTGTGGGATATCCAAAGAATTCTTATGGATATCTGTTCTACCACAAAGAGGAACAAAAGGTGTTTGTTTCCCAGTATGCCACATTCTTGGAAAAAGAGTTTTTCACAGATAAAGATGATGGCAAGGTGGTGGATCTAGAAGAGGTTCTAGAGACACAAACTACAAATGACGATTTGGTTGAACCGGCTGTTGCAACAGAAACTGAGGAACCTCGGCCACTCCGAAGGTCTGGTAGGACTTCTCGCCCACCGGAGAGGTACTACGGTTTCCTCATTGATGGTGACAGGGAAGATTGTGTTGGAGATAGTGCCCTCAGAGTCAATTATTAGGTCACAGGTATGTGATTGTAATGATTGAGGGAGGACCTATCCCGGTAGGACAGTCTTACTCGAGATGATAGTATGCTATCTGGTTTAACTTTATCATCGTGTACTGCTTTAGGTGACCTGACACGTCGCTATTACACGTTGATAGAGCCCCTAGGATTCTTGCTTGACCACCAGCAGTATGAGGGCGATCATATAAGTGGGAGCTGGGGGTCTACAAGCATATCCTTAAATGGTCCCTAGTCGTGAGAGTTTCGAGACAGGGCATCGATACTCCATAGTAGACTAGTGTATACAGTCGAGACCCCGACGAGGGGCGGTGGCCGGTCTCACAAGCCACTGGTGTCAGTTGGATCACCTAAGATGTATACAGGTGCTCATTGGGTTATGAGTACACCGGACAGGACTCGCCGGGAACATGCTAGTTGGTCATATACCAGACGTCAGATGGCAGTTCCCTGGTGACATGTGTGCAGGTTAGTTCATCGACCTGGGGATCGTCATTTGTCTCGTGTGAGTTCCCACTGTACTTTGATTACTACCCTACCACGGCTCAAAGGAGTCGTGCAAACAGGTTTTAGTTGGGTACAGTCCCGAGCCACATGGAGGCAGTGAGCGTATCTTCAGGGGTTCGTCTCTCCCGGTATTGGGGGTGAGGTCGTGCTGTGTCTAGGAGAGCCATTACACAAAGTCCTTGGCCAAGGCAAGGAGATTTACCGGTAGGTATTCCAGTAGTATCTCAGGGTGTTCTGGGCTACACTCCGACACGACTTGTACCGCTTTTGGGGGTCTGACTTTTACCAACCCCCTAGGCCCGCCATGCGATACTCATAGACGAACGGACCGGACTGTACGGATATTGTCACTGACAGGCTTAGTAGGGTTGTCAGGCTGAGTTCACTCACAGACGTCCCTTTTAGTCAATACTTGGTAGCCCGTTACGTATTGGCTTATACCTCTGACGTGCTAGTGGTTAAATCCACAACCGAGGTGTTGACGAGTCTTTAGAGTCCCCCACATTCAGTTACTCAGCTATCGGGCGAAAGGTTGTAGAGGCCGTATGGAGATATGGCAAGGTCCGATCAGATACGTGCGGTATTGCACGGATCAGGATCGGACAGTTTGTACTATAGGCCGTATGGTTATATGGCAGGGTTCGATCAGATACGTGCGGTATTGCACGGATCAGGATCGAACAGATATTACTAGCCGGCTTTGGTTTAAGCCGGATCCTAGTATAGTACAGTGTAGATTTTGTCTCATTGCATCTGTATTTCGGTCGAAATACAGATGCGGGTGTGTATGCACAGTATCGGGGTTTTCCCGTAATTTATTACGGGACCAGTTTTCTGGAGTTGCCAGTTTGCTTTCCGTTTCGGCCGATTTCCATTGTTCCGTTCATTGGCCGAAGATTGGTGGAGGAGGGCTTATTTGCATTGTTGCAAATAAGTATTTGTGGAGGGGGCTTTTGCTTTTTGTTGCATCATGATAGCCATTCTTTGACCTTGACTTCTTGTCTTCATCTTGGCTTGACTTTTGTATGATGATGGAGGGACATGATGGTTGTTGATGATTTGGTAGTTGGAGTGAGGTTATTTACTTGCAATCATTTCTTGATATCATGAGCTTTTCTCTCTCCCTTGCTTTATGGTTGTGTTTGATTAATCCTTGGCTCTCTCCTCACTCACACTCTCTCCCTCATTCTCACTCACCCTCTCACATGCATGGCCGGCCAAGTCCTATAGGGGCTGTCCAAAATTGGAGGTGGGGAAATGTTGTTCATTTGATGCTCCAAAATACCCCAAGCTCCTCCACATTTTGTTCTTGTTTCATCCCTCCACCAAATGGCACCTCCTTAACCCCAAAATGAGACATGGGTCTCTACACTACATTCTACAGCAAACCTTGGGCACGTCGAGTAGCCGGCTTCGTGCCCGAGTTGCCTCGGCATTGAGGTGGGAGCCCGTAAACAAAGTAGGCGATATGGTGCATTTCCGGCGACGAGGAGGAGGCAGGATTTTCCGCAGGAGATCGGGACCATGACGAGAAGACCGGAGGACTAGGATCGTCGGTATATCTCTATTCCCTTTCTTGTAGTTAGCTAGGACTAGTTAATGGTTCGATCCCGGGTATTAGTGCGCGGCGGTTTGCCAATCCGAGAAAATTAAAGTTATTCACCGCTTCCGCATTTGGCCGTCGTTTTGACGGCCGGGGCGCCGCCGTGCACTTACAGTGGTATCAGAGACTCCCCATTAACTTAGTCTAGCTTTGTGTAATGTGTTTTTCAGTTCCGATCGATCGTAATGTCCAAAAACCCGTATTTGCCCACGACAGTTTTCTGTTGAAATTTTTTGGTCCCCAAAAATTTTTCAGGTTGTATAAAAGTACTGTACAGGGATACCTAAGACTACTGTAGAAATACGACGCACTAATCTTTCAACTAGAGCGCGGAACCGCGGCCAATCCCTGCTTGTGGCCGCGGTTCCGCCGCTGAGCAAAGGAATCAGGGTGTTGGATTTCTACAGTGGGCTTCTGGGGATAAATTTGGGTTTCTGGAACATTAACATTGGGCCCAGAATTTCTTTAACTGCTACAGTATTGCTTGGGGGCCCACTTGTTAAAATTTGATTGATCGGATATTTTAAACACATTTTTCACAGTATTTACATTATATCTACGACCGTGAATGTCACTCGATCGGTAAATCCGGTCTAACTGCTATAGCCCGGTTAGACGGATTTGCGAACGTGACTTTCACGTTGATGTTTTGTTTTTGCTGTGATGTTGCGGATCGGTCGTGGGGGATAGCCTGGATCAATGCTAGTACAGTTGTGGTTGTATTATGTACATTTGATATTGCGGGGCGAGCGTCCGACATGTGGACTGCCGTCACTGCCTGTTTGTATTATTATTTTGGGGCACGACCTGGTTGCGGTCGATGTACCCGTTGTATGTATATTTTACTTTCTGTACTAGGATTGCCCCGCGGAGGGGTGCACGGATTGCCGGGTTCTGGAGGGCAACAAGCCCGCATCTCATGGCATTGAGACGGAGGGGGCTTCACTCTAGGATTGGCGGGCTATTCGCCGCACTCGTAGGGGGTACAGGTTGACCCAGGAGGGGTGCCCAAGTTACCGGATTCCGTGAAGTGCTGGGTGGTCCATTCACGTTGCTGAAGGGGGCTGCCTCGCTTCAGGTTTTGGCGGGTAACTTGCCGCGCCCGTAGGGGTCTAGGATTTCATTGCACAGGCTATCCACACGACCAGGGGAACGTCGGGTTTCAGTAGTGGCTCTGTGAAACCCGGGGATCCCAGATATCTGTATTGTTTCTGTGATGCTGTACATTTCTGTGATGTTGCATTTTATTCATGCCTTGAGCGAATATAATATATTGGTATATATATTAGTAGATGTTGTATATGTTTTACATCCGCGCTAGTCCAGTCCCCGCTCTGTCGTTAGTTAGCTAACCTAACGGGTAATGACGGGACCCAGTGGCGAATGCGGATGGCATATACGTACATCAGTATATTTTCGTTCTTTTTGGTGTGATCAATTGATGGGACTGCATTGATTCGGATCAATGCAAGTTTAAAAACAAACCTAATCTGATGTTGTTGGAACACTTTTCAAAAAGCTGTTATTGCAAGGACGTTCACTTTTGTTTTGCATCGTGGTATTCATTTAGAATATCCTGCTCCTCAGTCGACGAGGCAAGGGCCGAGATCCCCTCACCGAGAGTGACCCCTTGGACAAAAGGTTTGCGTCAGGGCATTAACTTCACTATAGCCGATTACTTTTGCTTTGCACCGTGGTATTCATTTGGAATATCCTGCACCCCATTCTACGGGGAAAGAGCCGAGATCCCTTCACCGGGAGTGACCTCTTTAGCGGAAGTTGTCGTCACTATATTTCTAAAAAGCTATCCGTTCCTTCAACGATATCAAGTTCATTACGTTAAAGGTTTTCGCCAGAAGCCATTCGTAGCCCTCCGTCATTTCAGTTAAATATTCGGTAGTATTCAAGCTATGTATTTTGACCTCACGCCAAGGCATAGTGATTGGTAGCTGCCGGGTATTTATCTGTTGCATAGATAGATGCGTTGGTTTGGGACAGTCGTACTACTATTTTGGCCTACGTCAAGGGTATGTACGGGTGGGTTCAGATTAACCTGGATAATGACGGGCAGAACTTGACATGTGACTTATGATATTTTGACCTCACGCCAAGGTCATAAGAGCATGGGGCAGAAATCACATCGGGAGTTTCAAAAGAACTGAAACTTGCCAGATATGCGCATACCTTCTGGAGTATGATAGCGTGAGCGGATTCCGTCACATTATCATGCGGTGATAGTTGGATCCCGATTCCCACTGATGAGTTAGTTTACTCCTCGGGTAACCCCGACTAATTCTTCTTTCAGGTTTGGAGGAGAATTTGAGGTACAGTGGGAGGTTTCCTGATTAGATAAATTGGTAACCATTCTGATCTAGGTTAGAGTGCACGCCGAGTGTTTCTTTTCTCTCTCTCTGGCAGCGACCATTGACCCGACCCTAAGACTTTGACTCAGTGACCAAGTTGACCGAACCTTCTTAAACACTGGCTTTTGGATTGTCAGAGTTGCAAACCTCATTGCCACTCCTACTTTTACCCTTTTCTCCAGGACACCCCGTATTACTACGAACGTCCACTTCCATTGGATAAAACCATCGTATGGTTAGATACGAACTCGAAGAAATTTATTCGAGGATGGTTTCAGGTTCTGGAGAAAACGGATAGGATTATTCAGTTGTCTTTTCCTTTTACCCTCTCTCAGGTTACGAGTACTCCTTGGTTTAGGGGTAGTACACCTATTACGCAAATTGGATTGTCTTCTTCCAAACCTTAGGCTGGTGCCGACCGGTAGGGAATGAAGAAAACCAATTAGCATAACGATGGTGTGCAGAAGGTATTAAGTTAAGACAAAGCAAGGGATTAGTAAGAGGGCAAAGTACATTGCAACAGATATTCACGACCAAACCAAATATTTCGTTACCACTCCCACATCACCTTTGTATTTCTCCAGGACACTCCGTATCACTACGAAGATCCACAGTTTATTTGGATACTCCATCGTATGGTTATATACGAACTCGAATGGAACTTGTTCCAGTTCGGGGATGGATTCTGGTTCAGGAGAAATAGGAATAAGGTTTATTCGGTTGTCTTTTATCTTCACCCTCTCTCATTGTGAGTGTTCCTAGGATTGGGACAGTACACCCATTATGCTTATTGGATAGTCTTCTTCCAAACCATAGGCTGGTGCCAAACGGTAGGGAAGGAAGAAAACCATTTGGCCTAAAAGGGTGTGCAGAAGGTAAAGACTAAAGACATATGAAGGGATTTGGAGAGGTGGCAAAGAACTATACGGTTACAGTCGTGAATCTGGAAGAGGCATTACTAGGAATACCAAAATACCCCATCGGAACATTTCAATGTTTCAGTTTCACTGTGTAATGTTAAAGGAAAACTGATTTCCCGATTAGATACTTACTCCAGGGTATGTATTTACCAGGTACGATTCTCACATCTGTATGGTTTTACAGATGATGAGTGGGAGTAAGTTATTGGGAATTGGGTGATTATCCTCATTATATCGGGATTCGTTGTAATCAGTGATATTTGAGGAAATCACCTGGGCTGTTTGCCGGTCGGCAAATATTTGGTTTTGAATATCCGCAGTTATGCACCAATTTCAAATTGATATATCTGTACGTCTATTTTCATAGAGTGAGATATACCTTTCTGAAATTATGTCTACGACATTTACCTATATCAGTGGATGGTTAGGTAAGGAGCATTAAACAGCGGTGTAATTCTTCTTAACCATAAGTACAGTTTTCAACCTACGACACACAGTGAATGAGTTATCAGACTCAAGGGACTTATACAAAGGATTGTATGTTGTCCAGGGTCCATCAGGAAAGAGGGGTTGGTCCTCGTACTATATTCGGTTTACTTATGACTTCTCTAGTTTTTAGACAGGTGTTTCGTGGAAACACAGGATCCGAATTTGGAGAAGTTATAGGTATTTGAATAGAGTAGAGAACCAGATATAGCAAGTATCGGGATTCTTCAAAAAGATCGAAGATGTAGATACTTGTCAATGATATTCAGTTGCTAGTAATGACTAAGAGAACTTGCTTCTCTTTCAGGTTACTCATAATTGGAAGCATTCCTAAGTTGAGTAACGCTGATCGGCCTCTTTCCATTTAGTTGACATGCACTGGAGACAGTTGCATGATTTGAATCTGGTTCAATTAAATCAGTGCCTCTGTTTCTATATTGGATATAGAACAGTTCATATCTTAACGATGTTAAGGTACGGGGAGTTGTCCGGTTTATGATTAAAACCAGACACTGGACAACTCAAGGCACGTTTCTGTAATGGCTGTTTGTAGGTTGACCCAGGCTATGACGAGGGTTGACTTTCTACCATCTGGATGAACAATAGCGATATTGTTCTGACTCGCCACAGTTTTATTAAAGATGGATTTTTTCAAAAAACAGTAGTGGGAGTATGGTAGAACTGGAAGTGATTCCAGAACCACAAACGATTACTGAAGATTTGATAAGGAACCTAAAGATTCAATCTGGATTGACATTCCATTGGCCACTCCGCTGATAAGGTGGGTAACTTCAGGCACCCGAGAGGCACTACGGTAGCCTCAAGGACGGTGACAGTGAAGTTCTTGTTTACCCGCAATTGCCATTGCTGTGGTTCCAGGTTACGAGACCCGGCGGGAGGATGAGTATAGCGTCGTTCTAAACCAGTTTTAGAAGTGTACGTCTATATGACTCTGCCAGAGGGTTGTCGTAGTCAGTGGGAGCAGCGGAAGCATTGGTGGACAGGTTGCTTATGTCTATTTATAGACTAAAGCAGATGTAGCGGAGATAGATCATCTATTTCTGACATGACAGTCATGGGTTTGACTTCATCAGAATAGGGGATGGATCTGTTGAGAAGGTAGTAGGGTGTGATATCCTGGTATTTGGATGATATACACAGAGTAGGAAAAGAAACTCCTACACTACGATCGGTTATACTTTGGTCGTCACACAGTTGTTTCTCCACAAAGGAAATGGATTTTATATCAGACATACTGGTTACTAGATCTATGGTTTTAGATCTAGATTTGGGTGGTTTCCCAATCAGGGTACTTGACAGCATTCTAAGGGTATTTAGGATGGACGACTCCTGGCACGGTAATGTACCTGCAGGTAATGGAGTCACCCTCTCCAAAGGTGTCTTACAGACTAAAGGAGAGAGGGACGGGCATGATTGGCAGATCACTTGCTCAGGCAATTGAGTCAATCGTGAGATGTCAAGTACCACACCAGATGTTGTTCTTGCACTAGATGCAATAAGTTAACATTAATCCAATCCTGGAGAAACAGTCGGAAGCAGTTTTAGAACATAAGTGGATGTTCTAGGGATATGATAACGACAACCTCATTCAGGAGACAGTTATCATTCCAGGCTTCCAAGGTGACATGGACGACAAGGAGGTTGTCAGAGTTATAGTTTTCCTTCTGATAAGGGGCAGTATTTTGGACAGGTGGTCCAAGGCAATACTGAGGGAGGCATGGCGCGCAGGATACTGATTAAGTTCAGTTGACGATACAGTCTAAGAAGTTTGGATTTGGAGTTCATTTATGAGCTAGGTCCCATCAGACATCCAGACATATTCTGAGACAGGTATTGCTCTTTTCGGGAGATGGCTTTCTCCGCGAACTTGAGATATAGAGAGACATAGAAAGAAACAACTAAGCGGATCCACTCACTGAGGCTATTCCTCGAACGCAATAGTTCCGCAAACGAGCTTTGTGAGACTGACTAGTAGAGGAGTTGGATGTTCGGTATCACACGAGCTGTGAGTATGCGACATCGCAATAATTAGCCTTGAGTGCAAGTGGGAGATTGTTGGAGATAGTGCCCTCAGAGTCAATTATTAGGTCACAGGTACGTGATTGTAATGATTGAGGGAGGACCTATCCCGGTAGGACAGTCTTACTCGAGATGATAGTATGCTATCTGGTTTACCTTTATCATCGTGTACTGCTTTAGGTGACCTGACACGTCGCTATTACACGTTGATAGAGCCCCTAGGATTCTTGCTTGACCACCAGCAGTATGAGGGCGATCATATAAGTGGGAGCTGGGGGTCTACAAGCATATCCTTAAATGGTCCCTAGTCGTGAGAGTTTCGAGACAGGGCATCGATACTCCATAGTAGACTAGTGTATACAGTCGAGACCCCGACGAAGGGTGGTGGCCGGTCTCACAAGCCACTGGTGTCAGTTGGATCACCTAAGATGTATACAGGTGCTCATTGGGTTATGAGTACACCGGACAGGACTCGCCGGGAACATGCTAGTTGGTCATATACCAGACGTCAGATGGCAGTTCCCTGGTGACATGTGTGCAGGTTAGTTCATCGACCTGGGGATCGTCATTTGTCTCGTGTGAGTTCCCACTGTATTTTGATTACTACCCTACCACGGCTCAAAGGAGTCGTGCAAACAGGTTTTAGTTGGGTACAGTCCCGAGCCACATGGAGGCAGTGAGCGTATCTTCAGGGGTTCGTCTCTCCCGGTATTGGGGGTGAGGTCGTGCTGTGTCTAGGAGAGCCATTACACAAAGTCCTTGGCCAAGGCAAGGAGATTTACTGGTAGGTATTCCAGTAGTATCTCAGGGTGTTCTGGGCTACACTCCGACACGACTTGTACCGCTTTTGGGGGTCTGACTTTTACCAACCCCCTAGGCCCGCCATGCGATACTCGTAGACGAACGGACCGGACTGTACGGATATTGTCACTGACAGGCTCAGTAGGGTTGTCAGGCTGAGTTCACTCACAGACGTCCCTTTTAGTCAATACTTGGTAGCCCGTTACGTATTGGCTTATACCTCTGACGTGCTAGTGGTTAAATCCACAACCGAGGTGTTGACGAGTCTTTAGAGTCCCCCACATTCAGTTACTCAGCTTTCGGGCGAAAGGTTGTAGAGGCCGTATGGAGATATGGCAAGGTCCGATCAGATACGTGCGGTATTGCACGGATCAGGATCGGACAGTTTGTACTATAGGCCGTATGGTTATATGGCAGGGTTCGATCAGATACGTGCGGTATTGCACGGATCAGGATCGAACAGATATTACTAGCCGGCTTTGGTTTAAGCCGGATCCTAGTATAGTACAGTGTAGATTTTGTCTCATTGCATCTGTATTTCGGTCGAAATACAGATGCGGGTGTGTATGCACAGTATCGGGGTTTTCCCGTAATTTATTACGGGACCAGTTTTCTGGAGTTGCCAGTTTGCTTTCCGTTTCGGCCGATTTCCATTGTTCCGTTCATTGGCCGAAGATTGGTGGAGGAGGGCTTATTTGCATTGTTGCAAATAAGTATTTGTGGAGGGGGCTTTTTCTTTTTGTTGCATCATGATAGCCATTCTTTGACCTTGACTTCTTGTCTTCATCTTGGCTTGACTTTTGTATGATGATGGAGGGACATGATGGTTGTTGATGATTTGGTAGTTGGAGTGAGGTTATTTACTTGCAATCATTTCTTGATATCATGAGCTTTTCTCTCTCCCTTGCTTTATGGTTGTGTTTGATTAATCCTTGGCTCTCTCCTCACTCACACTCTCTCCCTCATTCTCACTCACCCTCTCACATGCATGGCCGGCCAAGTCCTATAGGGGCTGTCCAAAATTGGAGGTGGGGAAATGTTGTTCATTTGATGCTCCAAAATACCCCAAGCTCCTCCACATTTTGTTCTTGTTTCATCCCTCCACCAAATGGCACCTCCTTAACCCCAAAATGAGACATGGATCTCTACACTACATTCTACAGCAAACCTTGGGCACGTCGAGTAGCCGGCTTCGTGCCCGAGTTGCCTCGGCATTGAGGTGGGAGCCCGTAAACAAAGTAGGCGATGTGGTGCATTTCCGGCGACGAGGAGGAGGCAGGATTTTCCGCAGGAGATCGGGACCATGACGAGAAGACCGGAGGACTAGGATCGTCGGTATATCTCTATTCCCTTTCTTGTAGTTAGCTAGGACTAGTTAATGGTTCGATCCCGGGTATTAGTGCGCGGCGGTTTGCCAATCCGAGAAAATTAAAGTTATTCACCGCTTCCGCATTTGGCCGTCGGTTTGACCGCCGGGGCGCCGCCGTGCACTTACAGATTGCATCATGGATGATGATGATCCTACCAGTTTTCAGCAAGCTATCACGAGTGGTGACTCTGTGAAGTGGTTGGATGCTATGAGATCCGAAATGGAGTCTATGTACACCAATAAAGTATGGACTTTGGACGTTGTACCCCCTGGGGTAAAACCTGTAGGGTGCAAATGGATCTTTAAAAGAAAGATTGGTGTGGATGGGCAGGTAGAGACCTATAAAGCAAGACTTGTGGCGAAAGGTTTTCGTCAAAGACCAGGTTTGGACTATGACGAAACTTTTTCGCCCGTAGCCATGCTTAAATCCATTCGGATCCTACTTGCTATTGCTGCTCACTACGACTATGAAATCTGGCAGATGGACGTTAAAACAGCATTTCTAAATGGAGATTTAGAAGAATGCGTTTATATGGATCAGCCAGAGGGCTTCATTGACAGTGGGAGCAGCGAGAAAGCGTGCAGGCTGCTTAAATCCATATATGGGTTAAAGCAGGCATCTCGGAGTTGGAACATCTGTTTCGATGATGTTATCAAAGAGTTTGATTTCATCAAAAATCCAGATGAACCTTGTGTTTATAAGAAGGCTGTAGGAAGAGCTGTCACATTCCTCGTATTGTACGTAGATGACATTCTTCTGATAGGAAATGATATTCCTATGCTACAGTCGGTCAAATCATTCTTATCACTGAGGTTCTCCATGAAGGACCTGGGGGATGCTACATACATCCTGGGCATAAGGATCTATAGGGATAGATCCAAAAAGTTATTGGGATTGTCCCAAACCAGGTATGTCAACACCATCCTAAAAAGGTTTAGTATGGAAGACTCCAAGCGGGGTGCCTTACCCGCTTGCCATGGAGTCACTCTCTCCAAGGATTCTTGTCCAAAGACCGATGAAGAGAGAGCTCGCATGAGCATTATACCCTATGCTTCGGCAGTAGGATCTATAATGTATGCAATGTTATGTACACGCCCAGATGTAGCTTATGCACTCAGTGTTGTAAGCAGGTATCAATCCAACCCAGGGGAGAACCACTGGACAGCTGTGAAGAACATTCTCAAGTACTTGCGAAGGACTAAAGAATTGTTCTTGGTGTATGGTAATACAGATCTCCAAATGGAGGCCTTTACCGATTCGAGCTTCCAGAGCGATAAGGATGACAGCAAATCTATCTCTGGGTTTGTATTTACCCTCAATGGAGGGGCGGTAAGTTGGAAGAGTTCCAAACAAGATACCGTTGCAGACTCTACGATGGAAGCTGAGTACATTGCTGCAAATGATGCCGCCAAGGAAGCCGTCTGGATGAAGAAGTTCGTCTCGGAGCTAGGAGTAGTTCCAACCATTATTGATCCAATACCCTTGTATTGTGATAATAATGAGGCTATGGCGTTAGCCAAGGAGCCCAGGCCCCATCAGTGGTCCAGACACATCCTGAGGCGCTTTCATTTGATCCGGGAGATTGCAGATCGCCGCGAGATCGAGATTAAGAGAGTAGACACAAAGAACAACGCCGCGGATCCATTCACCAAGGCCCTCCCTTAGCCGCAGCATGAGCGACTTTTTGAGATGTTGGGTATGAGATACGCCAATAACTGGCCTTAGTGCAAATGGGAGATTGTTGGATATATGTATGCCCTAGAGGCCATTATATGATAGTGGATGTATCTATACATGTATATATATTCAGTATGCATTCTTGCTCGACATGATAGTATGCTATCTGGTTCTTCTTTATCTGACATGTTGATTTGATCATGCTTTTATTCATTCATACATGCTGATAAAGCCCTGAGGATATTGGCTTGACTGCTCTGATTATGATGGAGATCATACTAGTGGGACATCTGTAGTCTATAAGCACATCCTGGAAAGTCCCTAGTCGTAGGTATATCGAGACGGGGCATTGATATACCAGAGTAGACTAGCGTATATGATACTAGACCCATGTGATGGGTGATGGATGATCCCATATCCATTGGTGTTTGACATCAAGATCATATACGGGTGCTCAGTGGTGACTGGGTATACTGGACGGACTCGCCGAGAACTCCTATATGGAATTATATCTATCGTCGGATAGCAGTTCTCAGGTAACACTGGTGCAGGTTAGTCTGTAGACCCGAGATCGTCATGGAGTCTTGTGTGCTCTCCCACTGTACTTTGATTGCCACCCTACCACGGCTCTACTGAGTCGTGCAAACAGGTGGCCGTTGGGTACAGTCCCGAGACAAACGAAGGCAATGAGCGATAGGAGGGATTTCGTCTCTCCCGATATTGGGGGTTGATGCTGTGCTGTGCCCGACTGGTTATATCAGTAAGTCCCTGGCCAGGGCTGCTGAGATTTGCTGATAAGTGTTATCGGTAGTTTCTCGATCTGTTATAGACCATTCACCGGCACGACTTATTTAGTTATTAGGGTCGACGTGACCATCCCTAGGCTCGATATGCAGCATATCTGATGAAGAGACCGGACTGTACGGTAGTGTTGTCGGATGGCTCGACGGGAGTTGTAGCAGGTTCGCTTGTTTTCTTCTGATCGCTCAATACCCGGGTGGCCGTTACGTTTAGCTGACCGCTTGCGGTTTGGGGGTACCTGATATGATCATCACCCTCTGCCGGCGTATTGACGAGTCTTAGAGTCCCACCAAGGAGTTACCCAGTCCAGGCGAAACGTTGTGGTGCGCGTATGCGATATGCGCATGCACCCGATTAAAATGTGCGTATATGATACCGAACATTGATCGGGTGGCCTGCTTTTGGTGGGGTCGTATGAGATATGACCGGATTGATAAATTAAGTGTTGATTTATCATCTAACCATTAGTTTTCTCACTTGAAACCTTTCTAGGGTTTGATGGATGTATGCATGCATGCATGTGTTTCTTTCTTTCATTCTAGTTTCATGCACATGTGGATGTGCATACATGCATACATACATACACCGATCCATCATGGTTGTTAGCATATGGAAATGGTGGCAATATAAGACTCACACCATGGATTAAATTATGGATTATTATTTAATTTTGGTTTTAAAACAAAATGAAAAAGGAAAGGATAATCATTCTAGCTTCTACATTCTTCCTTTGACCTAACCATGCTTACCTACCTCTTAACTTGAGTTATCCTTCTCTTTATCATTTAAAACTCAAGTTAAATAATGTCTCCATCACTTTAACCATGGTTCATAGTAAGAAGAAATAAAATATATATTGATATATTTCTTTTTCTTCTAATGAGTTATCTTTTATCTCATTACCTCTTGTGAAAAATATTGCCACCATCTTCTTCCTCTTTCTCATTTGCTCTCTAGTTTTTTCTAGTGAGTAAATACCACTTAAAGAAAGGTTTTTGAAGTGAGAACCTTAACCACAACTTCATTCTACACAAGCTTAGCCGTCTTGTTTAGAGTGTTCTCTTCGGTTTTACGAAGTTGCGAGTTTGGACGGAGAACTCCGTGGTGGATCGTCGTGGACACAAGAGGACTTCAAGAGGACCTCCATTCAACACCCTAGAGACCAAGGAGTCCAGCGAAAGGGAGCTACAAAGGTTGTAGTCTCGAAACCCTAGATTAGTTCGCTTTATATTTCGAAACCCTAATTTTCTAGGATCGATTCCTTTGCATGTTCGTTTAGCACCATAAAAATTTAAACTTTAGGTCATGTGATGCTTCAAAACTCATTATAGGGTGCTAGACAAACCTTTCAGCCCCCTGATAGGTACGTATCATACGCTATACCGAAAGCTCGAGTGCCTAGCTCTGACCCTCGCCTCTCGACGTATCCATACGTACATGACTCCCGTCGGTATCTCCACGATAACCGCCGAGTCATAGGTATTGTCACCGGATGGTATGGTTCCCCTACCAGGCTTATGGGCATGTTACATCGACTCTTGCCCCGGGGTACCTCCGGGCCCCACCATGTACCCACAGACGGTGCCTCCCGCTCCTCGAATCGGGTATATAATCAAAACCGATAAAACTCAAGGCGGCTGCAGAAATATCATATCAAGAGAAACCGGGTTTTTCAAATAATGCATAATTTTATGAAACTACCACGGTCCCCAAATCCATAAAACATCATGAAAAATCCATATCTCAATGCGAAAATACATGAATATAATATACGCAACATGAAACTGAAATGCAAGCGTATAAAGGAAAAACAACTATTTAACTGCAACTAGTTAAAATATAAATCATGCGGTTCCTAATTCGCCAAGTCCAACATAACATCATATAAAGGTGCACATGTAGCTATAACCAGAAATATGGGTAACATGTAGGTATAACAAGGTATATGTATCTACCTATCAGTAATGATGTATATACCCTCCAGGTATGAGTAAGGTATGCATACAAGGTATACACGTAGCTATGTCATTATGTGTGTATGTACCTATTGCTAATGCTACAATACCCTATAGGTATACAGGTAACTAGCATGTAACCATGTCAAGGCATATGTGTAAGCACGTGGGTATACAGGTATGCTATAAGTCATATACATAAAGAAATATGAATCAATATCTCAATGACCCTAACCAAACAATATCATATCTATACGGGTGTTGTGCGTGTCATGGCAATTATTGACGGTGTGTGTGGCATACAATCAGTGCTCGTGCAACATAAGCCGTCAATAATATGTGCAGTGTCCTAAGGATACTAGTCCAAGCACAACAATAACTAAGCAGTAATGTGTATGTCCAACTCTATATATGCAATAGAATATGCGACAAAACATAACATCTCTAGCCCAGACGCATAACACCATGCGGGCGCTTCCCCTGTAGATGTTAAATCTACTCACCAACCGTCCTGGCTAAGTAAAGCCAACCACCTGTTTCCCCTTCTTCGCAGCGTCCGAAATCCCCGCCTGCGAACCTAAAACAACAAAACGATAACACAAGTGTATATTAGCAAACGACCAAAAACACGTACAAACTACGTTTTACCGACACACCAACTCTAAACCTTCTCCCAAGTGTTCGTATTGTGGCTAACGTACGTAGCGACACGACGAAACCAACCCAAGAGCAAAACCAGCATGAAGCGCACGGACCGTGTCGAATAACGTATCGCGCGTAGTCGTATCACTAGAACCTACCTATGTGATCCCAGATTTTTCATACAGAGAAAACTAAACAATCAAACAGAACCAAACACACATAAACCACTGCAGACACCTACCCATGAAAACCCAAACCCAAAACTCCACCAGAATTCCGGCGTCGCCGGAAATCTCCTTCACGTCGCCGGCCGAGTCCGAGTTCCATGGGTTCGTGCTCCAGGTGATGTCCTACGGTTTCTGGTACAACCCAACCATATTTTTTAGTTTTCTAGTAAAATCTCGGGGTCACAGCAGGTCACAGATGTCATAAACGACACTAAAAATACAATATTTGCACAAAAACATAACTTTAAACATTCTAAACTGAAACTAAAAGTCTACATAACACAAAAACTATAAAGAATAGATAAGGATCATTACCTAACCAAAAGAACTCAAGGATCCAAGCTATCCAAGCTCCTAGGCATCCAAGAGGAAAAACTAGATCAAAGATGTGATTTTGAGAGTTTTGTGAAGGATTTGAGATGGATTTGTGTTGGAATATGAAGTGTTCAGTTTAGACTTGAGGGAGATAGTGAAATATGAAAGAAATTAAGAGAGAAAGAATGAGAGCGTGTGAGGAAATGAGAGAGGGAGGTGAGTGTAGGGTGAGAGGTGAGGTGAGTGTAACCCTTAGCATTAATTCTCCATTAATGCCTTCAGACACACCTCATCACTCCAAAAGAAATATCTCTCTCTCTCACACAAAAGATCTTGAGGTTAGGGTTAAGGATTGGATAAAGCAAGGATTAGATTAGGGTTAACTGTCATGGTCACTAATACTAGATTAGCACAAACAAACCCTCACATTTACGTGCACACGTGCGTGCATGCCCATTACAAATAATAATTAAATGTTATAAAATGTGAGGAACCCGAATTAGTAAAATTTTTTACAGTAAACCCGCATTACCGTCTAAACTAATACTAACCGAAATCTAAGGCGTTACAATCTCCCCCACCCCTTATAAAAATTCGTCCCCGAATTTAAATTTCTCACTAAGCGTACCTTCAAAGCGATGAGTGCAAACTCCCAAATCTCGCTCGCAGCCTTCCAAGTGACCACCTCACTATATGGCTATGTCCAAGAAAACCCTCCACAGATAGCAAGACCCTTGACCGAAGTTTCTCTACCTGCCAAGCCACTAACACAATTGGCTGCCGGTGAACGAAAAGATCGCGTACAAGCTAAATGGTCTGGTGCTGAATCATGTGTGAAAGGTCATGAAGGTATTTGCAAAGTATCGACACATGGAATACGGGGTGAAAACTCGATAATCTGGGAGGAAGTGTCAAATCAAAGGCAACGGAACAAACTCTCTTTAAGGATCTCAAAAGGAGCTACAATCCTGGGATAAGCTCCCCAAAACTCAACACGTCATCCATCGGAAAATCCTTAGGAATACATGATCTCCCACTGCGAACTCAAGTCTGCGACCACCATGATCGACATAAGACCTCTGTCTGCACTGGGCTGTCCTCATCCTGACCTGAACCAACTGGATCATCTCCGAAGTCTCTAGACTAGCTGGGGTCCAAAAATCCTACTCACGCAGAGTCAAAAAAAAGAATGGCGATCGACACAACCTAACAACAAAACCTAAAGGTTGCCAATTGGAGTACCTCCTGATAACAGCTATAGAAGGAGAACCCTAACAATGGCAAGTGACGATCCCAACTGCTAACAACAACAAGTACGTACGCACAAGCATAACCTCCAGGGTCAGTATAGCCTGCTCTCACAAAGCCATCATCCTGCGGATGGAAAAACGGAGCTAAAGCATAACCAGTGCCCAAGGCTTCCTGAAGCTCCTGCGCAAAACGGCTAGCGAATAGGGTGGCCCCATTGGATACAGCACATGAAGGAACTCCGTGCAACACACAAACTTAACTAAGAACAACAGAGCAAAGTGAGCAAAACCGGAAAACAAATACCCAAATGGAGTCACACCCTGACTAAACCTGGGTAGACGCCACAACGAATATTCATGGAGATCTGCTCCCATTCCCTCTCCGGAACGGTTAGATATTACAACTCTCCAGCCGGTCTCAATGCTCAACCTAAGCTCACAACAAGACAGACGCCTTGAACGAAATCCGAAATTTCACTCTTCATTCCAGCCCACCCGTAACTATCTCACAAGTCACGTCACAAATTGGTGGAACTAGAATGAACTCAGAAAGCTGACTGATGTGCCTGTTCTAGGATTTCGCGTCTCTACCTATCAACATCAGGTACATACAAACGTGTCCTTAAACGTAGGACACCCTAGTCACAAATCAAGGACTCCGAATCTTTGCCCTGCCCAACATGCTCAAGTATCACAGACAACGAGCATCTGTGGGTTGTGCCTCACGAAAACGATTAAGGAAAAGTGGTCGGGCGCGGACATGAGCAAGCTGTTCCCCCCTTTAGAAGAGGCGAACCAAGCTATACTCCACGATCACACAAGAACTGTAAATCTGCAGAAGACTGTCTCCGAAATGCGCACAACTGGAACAAGCTAACCCCGGGCCTACGACTCAAGCATAAGCTACCATAATCGCCTTGCCACGGGTAACGAGGATCTCACAAACACAATCCTACGCAAGCTCCATCCAATGGCGCTGTCTCAACAATCAAAACCCACTGCGGGAAGAAGTACATTAGGCACTGGTGGTCCGTGAAAATCTGACACGACTTTCCGAACAAGTAGTGTCTCCAAATCTCCAACGCTCGACCACCGCGGCCATCTCCAAATCATGAGTGGAAAAATCCTGCTCGTACTTCCTCCAACTATCGGGAAGCAAAAGCGATTACTCTATAATGCCACATCAGCGCAAAATCGAGCCCCACTCGCGAAACATCACAGTAAAACAACAAACTCACCCGAACAAGAAAACAAGAAGGAACTGGTGCAGTTGTCAACCGAATCTCCAACTGCTGAAAACTCTGCACACATGCCTCAGTCCAAAGAAAAAGAAACCTCCTTTCCGGTCTGTTCAGTCAACGGTGCAGCGATACACAAGCAATCCTGCATGAAACGGCGGTAAAACCTGCTAAGCCTAAAATCTGCGGACCTCTGTCCTGGATATAAGTATGGGCCAAAGCTGTACGGTCTCGATCCTCCTCGGGTCCATACGAAAACCGTCTCCCGTAACTACTAGACCTAAGAGTCAACTCAATCAAGCCTGAAGGAAACTCCGAGAATTTAGCAAACTGCTGGGGCTCTCCCAATGTCTGCAAAACAAATCCCCAAGTCCTGCTCACGTTCCTCACGACTCTTAGAATTGACCAGTATGTCATCAATGACACAAAAATAAACTGGTCGAGGAATGTCCTGAAGAAATCTGGTTCATCATATCCACAATTGCTGCTAGGGCACTGGTGAGTCCAACGACACCACCAAAACACATAAAGCCCATAGCACGCACAAAAGCAGTCTCCGGAATGTCATCACTCCGAACCCGCAACAATGATGACTTGATCCCAAACAAACATAGAAAGATGTCTCGCATACTGGAGCTGATCGAAGAAATCGTCAATGCGAGGTAAAGGATACCTATCCGCACCGTAAGCCGGTTTAATTGACGATCAATCAATACACAATCTCAAACTGCCGTCTTCTCCCTGACGAATAGAAAAGGAGCTTCCCAAAGCGAAACACTCGGACGCACAAGTCCCCCAATAAACAACTCTGCAGCTGATCCTTAAGCTCCCTAAGCTCCGCCGGCTCATCTGGAACAACGTCGGAAAACTCTCGCACGAAAGGAACCCGGTCCAACCAACCCACTATGTCTCCGGTATCACGAATGAAAGCCAAGAATTTTCGACATCCTCTCCTCAAAAGCTGACTAGCGAAAAAGGCTGAATTCAAGTTGTGAGAGGCGGCACCACTGTCCCTCTGCACATCAAGAACTGACTCGCCGGGAAAACAAAACCTAACTGTTTTCTCACGGCAGTCCACAGATGCCTAGCACGTAGCTAACCAGTCCGTACCAAGGAGAACTTCAAATCAAACATCTCTAAAGGATCAAAACGACGGACGAAACTCAATCTCCTATCCGATTGGCACACGACTGAAACACGTGTCGCGCAACAAAAGAATCGCTGACATAAGTTAACAAAACAACGGCTGATCTAGCATACACAACTCTCAGCCCAACCAAGACACAAAGTGTGTAGAACAAAAAAGTGCATTGATCCCGAACAAAACCAACCTATGGATCAAAAGAACATACAAATTAAGAATACCTGGAAACTCTACACTGGACGCCCATGCGTCCCGATGAGTAGAAGCAAACTCTCGTGTCTTCCTTCTACCCGGAACTGTCAGAACTCTTCCTTTGCCAGACCGTCCTCTCTGAGCATGGGTCTGACGCGGTACTAAGGAACAGTCACTGATGTGGTGATGAAGGCTCCCGCATCGAAAACATCCATACGATGGTTGCTGACCCTCCTGGGGATGACAGCTGAACGACTGTCCTCGTCCCAAGCCTCTGCTACTCCCGCGATGGTCACGAAATCTATATCGACGCCTACGCCTCAGTCTCTGGGATGGTACACCTGTACGAGCCCTCCTCTGTTCCGGAACTCCCAAAGTCTCGGAAAGACGCTCTTCGTCAAAACGGGCTGCGTCCTCTGGTGCTGTGTAAGTGACGAAATGCGGTGTGCTGATCGCACGGAACAACTGGGTAACAGGGGTGACAACCTCTTGTCGCTGCGCTCGAATGGCCTCATCCAAAGACCTCATAATCTGGCGCAATTCCTGCATCTCTGCCACAAGCCTATCAATATGATCTATTGAAGGCGAATCCATCTGCTCCGATGCAACGAGCGTGCCATCCTGGTCAGTCCTCATCCCACACGAGTAAACCCTGACCTCGGCTCACGCTGCATCACTCTGAGTTTTCATAGTCATCGGCGGCAAAGGCTATAAATGGAAGAAGGATTCGATATGAACACGGAAATCGAATCACAAGGATATGTATCATCACGGAAGGAATTCAAGCAATTTGTACTTAAGTCGCTTTAGGCGGAGTACCGCGTCGTGAGTATGCCGCGGACATACACACTCTACGTTACTCTGCTTAAGCTACCTACTCCATCATACCAAGGTCATCCTACACTCCGAAAGATAAAACCTAGCGCTTTGATACCAACTTTGTCACGACCCGAAAATGGCACGTGATGGCCCTTAAAATACGCAACGTCTACAGGCGTAACGCAATTTAAGTAAGCCGAAAACCCAGCAATCTAAACCATCAAAAGTAGTAAGAAATAAGAACATTGTTAAAACTTTTGAAATCTCTAACCAAATTCTTTAAAGTCCAACTTTTCTTCCTTTAAAATTTTGACAGCACCTCCTTTGTAAAACAAGCCCGCAAAAAATGGGTACAACATAATATAAGTAAAAGTATCCCAAACGGGAGCAAAATCCACGACCAACGGCGGAAAACAACCACCACAACAGATATACGACACCATAGCGAAGAAAGAGACAATATAAATAAAATTTCATAAAAGACCTCCAAGTCACAATGAAATACAATATCTTTCTCACACCAAGTCTCTAAGTCATACAAGATAATGGTAGATGGAGAGTACATAATACAACGAATATATAACAAGCAACATCGGATAACCGCAAAACCTACATAAGCAAAACTGCACATTGTCAGGCGAATCGGTATCCGCAGCAAAAGACGATTAGATGAATGAAAATAGCCCTGCCTCTGACTACTCTGAGGAACACCAGCAAAACACTGCGGCACAATAGGGGTGAGTTGCCAACTCGTGAATAGTAAATAACATATGCAGGTAATCCTGAGTATGCACGTACAACGCGAATCTATTACATTGCAAACTATTAGCAATGAACGGTCATATGCAATGCATCAGTCATGAAAGGTACACTAGCAGGTACAACTAATACTTGAACAATAATATGATAATATGTATGCGACCATCATGTAAGGTACTCAATCAAGTACTGCTAGTACATGAAGCAATGGATATAAAGTAAAGTATTTAAAAGCAACAGTCATGGAAGGTACTCTATCAGGTACTACTAATACATGAAACAGTGCATAAACAATAACTGTGGAGTATGGAATAAAACATGTCATTTACACGGAAATCCTAACCTCGTGATAGGACCAAAATCCAACAAGACAATCCAAATCCCAATTTCCACAAATCAGCCCCCAAATTGGGTCTCATATCATGTAAGTCTCATATATCCTTAATGTACAATATCAAGTAAAACTTATATATCCTGAATGTCCAACATCAAGTATATCTCATATATCCCGAATGTACAACATCAAGTAAATCTCATATATCCTGAATGTACAATATCAGTATATCACACATATCCTTTGTGTACAATATCAGTATATCCCACATATCCTGTGTGTACAATATCAGTATCAAGTAAGTTTCATATAAGGTGAGTGTCTAACATCGACACCCAAAACATCATGAAACAAGTGTCAAGCCTCGACACCGAAATACTGATCTATCAGGCGCTGTCACCATGACTGGCCCCCTGATAGGTATGTATCATACGCTATACCGAAAGCTCGAGTGCCTAGCTCTGACCCTCGCCTCATGACACCCGTCGGTACCCCCACGATAACCGCCGAGTCATAGGTACTGTCACCGGATGGTATGGATCCCCTGCCAGGCTCATAGGCATGTTACATCGAATCTTGCCCCGGGATACCTCCGGGCCCCACCATGTACCCACAGACGGTGCCTCCCGCTCCTCGAATCGGGTATATATTCAGAACCGATAAAACTCATGGTGGCTGCAGAAATATCATATCAAGAGAAACCGGTTTTTTCAAATAATGCATAATTTCATGAAACTACCACGGTCCCTAAATCCGTAAAACATCATGAAAAATCCATATCTCAATGCGAAAATCCATGAATATAATATACGCAACATGAAACTGAAATGCAAGCGTATAAAGGAAATGCCGCTATTTAACTGCAACCAGTTAAAATATAAATCATGCGGTTCCTAATTCTCCAAGTCCAATATAACGTTAAATAAAGGTGCACATGTAGCTATAACCAGTAATATGGGTAACAAGTAGGTATAGCAAGGTATATGTATCTACCTATCAGTAATGATGTAATATACCCTGCAGGTATAAGTAAGGTATGCAAACAAGTTATACATGTAGCTATGTCATTATGTGTGTATGTACCTATTTCTAATGGTAAAATACCCTATAGGTATACAAGTAACTAGCATGTAAGCATGTCAAGGTATATATGTAAGCATGTGGGTATACATGTATGCTATAAGTCATATGCATAAAGAAATATGAATCGATGTCTCAATGTCTCTTAGCAAACAATATCATATCTACACGGGTGTTGTGCGTGTCATGGCAATTATTGACGGTGTGTGTGGCAAACAATCAATGCTCGTGCAACATAACCCGTCAATAATATGTGCAGTTTCCTAAGGATACTCGTCCAAGCACAACAATAACTAAGCAGTAATGTGTATGCGCAACTCTATATATGCAATAGAATATGCGACAAAACATAACATCTCTAGCCCAGACGCATAACGCCATGCGGGCGCTTCCCCTGTAGATGTTAAATCTACTCACCAACTGTCCTGGCTAAGTAAAGCCAACCACCTATTTCCCCTTCTTCGCAGCGTCCGAAGTCCCCGCCTGCGAACCTAAAACAACAAAACGATAACACAAGTGTATATTAGAAAACGACCAAAAACAAGTACAAACTACGTTTTACCGACACACCAACTCCAAACCTACTCCCAAGTGTTCGTATTGTGGCTAACGTACGTAGCGACACGAAGAAACCAACCCAAGAGAAAAACCAACACGAAGTGCACGGACCGTGTCGGATAACGTATCGCGCATAATCGTATCACTAGAAGCTAGCTATGTGATCCCAGATTTTTCATACAGAGAAAACTAAACAATCAAACAGAACCAAACACACCTAAACCACTACAGACACCTACCCATAAAAAGCCAAACCCAAAACTCCACCAGAATTCCGGCGTCGCCGGAAATCTCCTTCACGTCGCCGGCCGAGTCCGAGCTCCATGGGTTCGTGCTCCAGGTGATGTCCTATGGTCTCTGGTACAACACAACCATATTGTTTGGTTTTCTAGTAAAATCTCGGGATCACAGCAGGTCACAGATGTCATAAACGACACTAAAAATACGATATTTGCACAAAAACTTAATTTTAAACATTCTAAACTGAAACTAAAAGTCTACATAACACAAAAACTATATAAAGAACAGATAGGGATCATTACCTAACCAAAAGAACTCAAGGATCCAATATATCCAAGCTCCTAGGCATCCAAGAGGAAAAACTAGATCAAAGATGTGATTTTGAGAGTTTTGTGAAGGATTTGAGATGGATTTGTGCTGGAATATGAAGTGTTCAGTTTAGACTTGAGGGAGATAGAGAAATATGAAAGAAATTAAGAGAGAAAGAATGAGAGAGTTTGAGGAAATGAGAGAGGGAGGTGAGTGTAGGATGAGAGGTCAGGTGAGTGTAACCGTTGGCAATAATTCTCCATTAATGCCTTCACACACACCTCATCACTCCCAAAGAAATATCTTTCTCTCTCTCTCATACAAAAGATCTTGAGGTTAGGGTTAAGGATTGGATTAAGCAAGGATTAGATTAGGGTTAAGTGTCATGGTCACTAATACTAGATTAGCACAAACAAACCCTCACATTTACGTGCACACGTGCGCGCATGCCCATAAAAAATAATGTTAAAATAATAATTAAATGTTATAAAATATGAGGAACCTGAATTGGTAAACTTTTTTACAGTAAACCCGCATTACCGTCTAAACTAACACTAACCGAAATCTAAGGCGTTACATATAATGAGGTATAACATTCTTTCCGAGTAGTTAAATCCCATGTAGTTTGCTTGCTAGGGTTTATGTTCGATCCTTGGTTCTAGTCGGTGTTGCGAAGCCCGTAAAAATCTTTTTTTTGTAATTTTCGCCTCCCCGCGAACACGTGGGGTGCGCGACATCGACTTACAGATCTCAGGTTGATAGACTAACCTGTACACATGTCACTTGGGAAATGCTATCTAACAATAGGTATAATACTAACTAACATGTTCCCGGCGAGTCCGTCCGGTGTACTCATAACCTAATGAGCACCTGTATACATCTTAGGTGAACCAACTGACATCAATGGCTTGTAAGACCGGCCACCGCCCCTCGTCGGGGTCTCGATCAGTATACACTAGTCTACTCTGGAGTATCCATCCCCGGTCTCGAAACTCCCACGACTAGGGACATTTAAGGATGTGCTTATAGACCACCCAACTCCCATGTATATGATCGCCATCATAATGCTGGTAGTCAAGCAAGAATCCTATGGGCTCTATCAAGATGTAATAGTGATCTGTAATGCCACCTAATGATGTACATGATGATAAAAACAAACCAGATAGCATACTATCATCTCGAGTAAAACTGTTCTACTGGTATAGGTCCTCCCTCAACCATCATAATCACCTGCCTGCGACTATGATAATTGCATTGAGGGCACTATAGCCAACATAATTCAATCAAGAAATGAACGGGTTGAACTTGACTTGCGGTTTATGGTTTGTTGACCTTGTCAAGGTCATAAATCGCATGGGGTAAAAACAGTATTGGGAATTTCAAGTGTTGAAATTTGCAATGAGATTGCATACCTTCTATATGATAGTTGGATCCCGATACCCACTATGAGTAAGAGTTACTCCTGGGAGAGTTTTGCACTTCACAATTAGCCGATCCATTAGGTGTCTAAGAAAGGTGTTAACAGGGTGATGCTCCTACGGAAACGGCATTATTTAATTAGTTCCATGCGAAAGCATGGGGAGAGTCCCTCGGAGTACCAATACCTGCCTGGCCGAACGATTGGCGAACTTGTATGGTGTAATTAATCCCGACTAATCATACCTTTTAGGGTTTGAAGGAATATTTGATAAAAACAGTGGGAGCCATCCTGATTAGATAAAATAATAACCAATCTAATCTTGTAAAGAGTGCACGCAAAGTGATTATCCTTCTCTCTCTCCTCATAGCGACCAATGACACACCTTAATCAAGATAATAATATGGATGTACTAACCGAACCCACTTGTTATACTGGGCTAGGTTCCGCTCAATCTTATGATTGTCATGAGTCGGAGCAAGGAATAGGGGAATATCCGGATTACCACGCCACCCAAATGAAGAATAAGCATGTTGATGCATCTTCTTCGGGTGTGTTCGTTACCAAGAACTGTTTCTCAGTTAACTCTACGTCTTGGGTATTGGATAACAGATCAGGATCCAACGTATGTAATTTGTTACATGGGATAGAACTGGGAAAGGGTGATATGTCTCTAGTAGTTGGAAATGGTGCAATTATTGCAGCCAAAGCAGTTGGCGAATATCACCTTGTATTACCAAGTGGTAATACAATGATTCTGAGTGACTGTTATTTCGTACCTAAAATATTGTGAATGTTTTCCTAAATCAAGTGTTGATTGGGTATGGTACATTGTATAACGGTATATACGTTCTAAATCAAACTACAGTTATAAGTATACAGAATACACACAAGAGGATCGGTTCAGAAATGAACGAAGTCTTCTTGTGGCATTATAGACTAGGTCATATCAATGCGACAAGACTAGCTGAGTTGCATGAGGATGCATATTTGAATTTGTTCGAATTTACATCTTACGAAACTTGCCAGTCGTGTCTCAAAGGCAAAATGACCGACTCTCTGTTTACTGGACACGGAGAAAGAGCTACTGAACTCTTAGGACAGATACATAGTGATGTATGTGGTTTTATGTATACACATGCCAGGAATGGTTCCTCATACTTTATTACATTCATCGATGATCTCTCAAGATTCGGACATGTGTTCCTGTTGAAACACAAATCTAAATATTATGAGAAATTCAAGGAATATAAGTACAAAGTTCAGAACCAGATGGGTAAAAGTATTAAATCTTTCGATCTGATCGGGGAGGAGAATACTTGAGCACGGAATTCAGAGACTACTTAAAAGAGAATGGGATTCTCTCTCAGCTTACTCCTCCGTATACACCACAGCACAACAGAGTATCGGAGCGAAGGAATCGCACCCTATTAGATATGGTACGCTCTATGATGAGTAATGCTGAGTTGCCTATTTCCTTTTGGGGTTATGCACTTGAGATAACTGCATTCTTATTGAATAGAGCTCCGACCAAATCCGTTGCTTACCACTCCATATGAGATATGGAATGGGAAGAGACCATCTCTTAAACGAGTTAAGATATAGGGCTTTCAGGCCTATGTTAAAAATAAAAATCCGAACAAGCTCAAGGCAAGGTGGAACTAAAGGATTCAATAATCCCCGACGAACCTCAGCCACTTCGCAGATCTAGTAGGGTCCCTCATCCACCTGAAACATACTACTGTTTTCTCATAGATGGTGGGAGCGAGGATTGCATCATGGAAGATGATGACCTAACTAGTTTCGAGCAGGCCATCAAAAGTGGAGACTGTATGAAATGGCTGGATGCTATGCGATCTGAGATGGAATCCATATACACCAACAAAGTATGGACTTTGGAAGTTTCTCCTGAAGGGGTAAAACCCATCAGGGGCAAGTGGATCTTGAGAAGATTATTGGTGTAGATGGAAAAGTTGAGACTTTCAAAGATAGAGTTGTAGCAAAAGGTTTTCGTCAATGACCATGTGTCAACTATGTTGAAACTTTTTCTCTAGTAGCTATGCGTATGTCCATCAGGATCCTACTTGCCGTTGCTGCATACTATGACTACGAAATCTGGCAGTTGGACGTCAAGACCGCTTTTCTAAATGGTGATTTAGAAGAGAGCGTATACATGACACAGCCAGAGGGCTTCGTAGACAGTGGGAGTAGCGGAAGCGTGTGCAAGCTGCTTAAATCCATCTACGGATTAAAGCATGCATCGCGGAGCTAGAACATCTATTTTAATGAAGCTATCAAAAAGTTTGACTTCGTCAAAAAATGTAGATCAAGGTACTAGAGAGTAAGGTTGTCTTCCTTGTATTGTACGTGGATGAAATACTCTTGATAGGAAACGATGTTCCTATACTACACTCGGTCAAGCTCTTCTTATCACACAAGTTCTCCATGATAGATCTAAGTGATGCCTTCTACATCCTGGGGATATAGATCTATAGAGAAAGACCTAAATGGATGTTGGAATGTCCCAATCCAGACCGGATGTAGCTTACTCACTAGGTGTAGTGAGTTGGTATCAAACAGATCCTGGGGAGAAATAGTGGAAAGCTGTAAAGAACATTCTTAAGTACTTGAGAAGGACTAAAGAAATGTTCTTGGTATATGGAAACGGTGAACTCCAGGCTGAGTCCTTTATCGATTCGAGCTTCCTAAGTGACAAGGACGACAGTAAGTCGGTCTCGGGTTTTGTCTTCACCCTCAGTTGAGGGGCGTTATGTTGGAAGAGTTCCAAGCTAGATACTATAGCAGACTCGACGATGAAGGCTGAATACATTGCTGCCAATGATGCCGCCAAAGAGGCTGTCTAGATGAACAAGTTCGTAGCTGAACTTGGTGTGGTTCCTACCATTGAGCATCCAATACCTGTGTATTGTGATAACAATGGAGCTGTGGCTTTGTCCTAGGAACCTCGGTCCCATCTGCGATTCAGACATATTCTTAGGCGGTATCACCTAATCAGGGAGATAGTAGATCTCCGGGAGATCGAGGTCAGGAGAGCTGACATTGAGGATAACACAGCGGATCCACTCACAAAGGCCCTCCCCTAGATGCTAATCGAGAGACTTTCTGGGATGTTGGGTATGAGATACTACAACTGGCCTTAGTGCAAGTGGGAGATTGTTAGTGATATGTATGTCCTAGAGGCCATTATTGTATGATATAGTGGATGCTTGGACATATATATGGAGGACATTCTTGCTTGACATGATAGTATGCTATCTGGTTGCCTTTATCTTAACATGGTCACTGGTATTATTATACCATCTCTCATATACATGTTGAAAAATCCCTTAGGATGTTGGCTTGACTACCAGGACTATGATGCGGATCATACTACTGGGACCTAGGTAGTCCATAAGCACATCCTTCAATTGTTCCTAGTCGAGAGAATATTGAGATAGGGCATCGATATTCCAGAGTAGACTGGTGAGTATGTTTCTTTACCCTGTATGGGGCCATGGTTGATCCCATATCCATTGGTGTTTGACATCAAAGATTGTACATAGGTGCTTATTAGAGAATGAGTACACTGAACAGGACTCGTCGAGAACTCCTAGACGATACTAAACCTATCGTCTGATAGCAGTTCTCTGGTGACACCGGTACAGGTTAGTCTGTAGACCCGAAATCGTCATAGAGACTTGTGTGTTTCCCACTGTGCTTTGATTTCCTCCTTACCACGGCTCAAAGGAGTCATGCAAACAGGTGGATTTAGGGTACAGTCCCGAGTCACATGGAGGCAATGAGCAATAGGAGGGGTTTCGTCTTTCCCGCTATTGGGAGTTGATGATGCGCTATGCTGGATTGGCTATAACAGTAAGTCCCTGGCCAGGGCTGTTGATGAGATTTATTAGTAAGTGTTATCAGTAGTTTCTTGAACCGTTATGAGCCTTACATCGGCATGACTTATCAAGTTATTGGGGACTGACGATTCTACACCCAGACTCGATATGCGACATATCAGACGAAGAGACCGGACTGTACGGTTTGTGTTATCTATAAGCTTCATGGGAGTTTTGACAAGCTTTCTTATTGATCTTCTATTCGCTTAATACCTGGGTAGCCGTTACGTCCAGCTAGTACCTTTGACGGCAGCAAGGTTTCGGGAGGCATCGTCCATGCCAAATTAAAATTTTGCCGTTCTAGCTAACCCTAAACATAGAATCGTTTACTAGAAATCGACGGAATATAAAATGCAAACACTTTGCAAGTCTAGTGAGCAAAGAATACAACCTTTGTAGACCGGTCCTTCACTTCAATTGCTCCGTGTAGTAGTCCCTTTCGCTGCGATCGTGAACTCCGGACTCTTGAGAGGATCCCACGAAGAAACGAACATGCTTGCTTCGAAGACTTCGAGGCCGAAGACGATCTACGTCGAGGAGACACTAACCCAAGCTATCTCTTCACTAATTACGGAATTAGTGAAGAAAACAACCTATACTAAATGGCAAGTAGTAGAGGATGATGAAGTAGAAGTGGGCTCACTTTAGAATTGATTTTCTCACAATTTTTTCTCAAACCTCCATTGAAGCTAGAAAGCTTTGAGGAAGAAGAAGAAGAAGAACTCATCATATGAATTCATCCAAATAAATTATTGAAACCATGGATGAGTTAAGCTCTCATTCTTAACCTATGTAGATAATTAACCAAGGGCTAAGGTTAAGGGTAGGGTTAACAAATATCTTAAGCAATGGCAAAAGAGTTGAGTAAGTCAATGATTCCATAAGCTTCTACAAGCTTATCCATGACTAATTCAAATGTTTTGTGAATTACTTAATGATAAATAAAACCCAAACTCAAACCCTAGTATGGTATAAGTCTCATACACTCATCTTGCATGTATCATCAAGCATGACACAATACATGTACACAAATATACATATCACATATATACAATGTGCACATTAAGTGAGAAAAGAAATCATAAGTGAGCTAGTACTAGTTAATGTAATGTAATATATCAAACATTTTATTATACATTAAATTATTAAATCAACAATTGATTTAATAATTCGGCTATATTACATATAACCGACTAATATCATGTGTAACAACTTATCGAATCAACACTTGATCCGACAACTCGGCAATATCTCATATAACCGACCAATATCATAAATCGCAAGAATAGAATATGGTATCTCATATCGTATCAATTTCGGTCCCGCACATATCGCATATGTGCTCCTACCCCGTTTCGCTTGAGCCATGAAACCCCTGTGTAGGACACTAAAGGCTCGTCAATACGCCGGCAGTAGGTGATGATCATATCAAACACCCACAAGCCGCAAGCGGTTTGCTAAACGTAACGACCACCCGGGTATTGAGCGATCAGAAGATCGACAAGCAAGCCTGCTCGTACTCCTGCAAATCCAATCGGTAACATTACCGTACAGTCCGGTCTCTTCGTCTGATATGTCGCATATCTCGTCTAGGGGCGGTAAACATCAGACTCTAGTGACTCGATAAGTCATGTTGATATGAGGCTCATAACGGGTCGAGAAACTACTGATAACACTTACCGGTATATCTCTGAAGCAGCCTTGGCCAAGGACTTCCTGTCATAGCCAATCGAGCATAGCGCAACATCAACCCCCAATACCGGGAGAGACGAAACCCCTCCTATCGCTAATTGCCTCCATGTGATTCGGAACTGTACCTAAAAGCCACCGTTTTGCATGTTCTATTGAACGTGGTAAGGTGAAAATCAAAGCACCGTGGGAATCACACAAGACTCTATGACGATCTCGGGTCTACAGACTAACCTGTACTAGTGTCACCAGAGAACTGCCATCTGACGTAAGGTATAATACCATCTGGGAGTTCTCGGCGAGTCCGTCCAGTGTACCCAGTCTCCACTGAGCACCCGTATACCGTCTCTGAAGTCAAACACCAATGGATATGGGATCATCCATCGCCCATCTACATGGGTCGAGAAGATATACGCTAGTCTACTCAGGTATATCGATACCCTATCTCGATACACCCACGACTAGGAACATTTGAAGGATGTACTTAGCGACTACACTGTCCCTACTAGTATGATCTGCATCATAATCCTGGTAGTCAAGTACTCATCCTTAGGGCTTTATCAACATGTAACATAGAGACAATCAGTGTACATGTTAAGATAAAGAGCAACCAGATAGCATACTATCATGTCGAGCAAGAAAGTATTCCATATATATGTCCAAGCATCCACTACAATATACATCGTATGTACAGTAATGGCCTCTAGGGCATACACATAACTAACAATCTCCCACTTGCACTAGGGCCATCTGTTGTAGTATCCAATACCCAACAATCAGCAATGGTTGAAGTATCTCATACTCAACCATCCCATAAAAGTCTCTCCTGGGAATAGGCCTTTGTGAGTGGATCCGCCATGTTCTCCTCTTTGTCTACTCTCCAAACCTTGATCTCCCTGGAGTTCATCCATCTCCATGATCAGGTGATACTTCCTAAGAATATGTCTGGATCACTGATGGGACGGGGGTTCCTAGGCCAAAGCCACAACTCCATTGTCACAAAATAGTAGGAACGAAATTCATCTGATGAACTTATATATATCCAGACTGCCTCTTTGGTAACATCCTTGGTAACAATGTATCCAGCCTTTATCGTCTAGTTTGTCATGGTATCTAGCTTGGAACTCTTCCAACATACCGTCCCTCCACTGAGGGTAAAGACAATGCCTGTGACTGACATTCAGTCAGCCTTACCACCCTGGATGTTATCCAGTGATTCTCCCCAGGATCGATTGATACTATCTCACTACACATAGTGAGAATCTAAACATCCATTTAGATCTATCTCATAGATCCAAAACCCAGGATTTAGGAGGTATCACCTTGATCATATATGGAGAATCCATGTGATAAGAGGAAATTGAGCGAGCGTAGCATAGGAAACTCCTTTCCTATCAAGAGTATGTTATCCACGTACAATACGAGGATCACCACCATACTCCCTTCTACCTTTTTTGTATATACAAGGTTCATCTACCATTTTGATGAAGTCAAACGGTTTGACTACCATATCAAAACAGATGTTCTAACTCCACGATGCGTACTTTAACTCATAAAGCAACTTGCACACGTTTCCGCTGCTCCCACTGTCTACGAAGCCCTCTAGCTGTGTACTTATAGACGCTCTCTGCTAAATCACTATTTAGAAAAGCTGTCACGACACCCAACCGCCAGATATCGTAGTCATGGTATGTAGCAATGGCAAGTAGGATCCGGATGGACTCAAGCATAGGGACTAGAAAAAGTTTCATCATTGTCCATTCCTAGTTGATGACGAGAACCTTTTGCAAAAAGTCTTAGCTTTGAAAGTCTCAACTTTTCTATGTACACCAAGTAATCTTCTCAAGATATACTTTCTCCTGATGGGGATTTAACCCTTCAGATAAAGCAACCAAAGTCCATACTTTGTTGGCGTACATAGATTCCATCTCAGATCGCTTAGCATCCAGCCATTATCACAGAGTCCCTACTCTTGATGGCCTGCTCGAACTAGTTGGGTCATCATCTCATGATGCAATCCTCGCTCCCACTGTCATAGAGAAAACCGAAGTATCACTCAGGTGGGTGAAGAACCCTACTAGATCGGTGGAGAGGCTGAGGTTCGTTTGGAGCTATTGAATCCTTTGGTTCCACCAAATCATCAGCTGTGGTTTGTATAGCTGGAACTCCTTCCAGTTCTACCTCATGACCACTAATTTCTTCACAAGAAATTCCCTTTCTAAAAGGTGGCATGCTGAGAAATAAAACACTTTTTGTTCCTCAGTATGGTAGAAGATATTCCCTTGTGAATGCTTTGGATATCCAACAAACTACCACAGAACTGACCTTGCCTCGATCTTGTCTGGATTTTGCTTTTAGACATAGGCCGGACAACCCCCAAATCTTAACATCCTTAAGAGATGGGCTCTTCCCATACCATATCACATATGGAGTAGTAGGCACCTGATTTGGTTGGAACCCTATTCAATAGGTATGCAACTTCCCAAGTGCATAACCCCAAAAGAAAATAGGCAACTCAGTAGTACCCATCATAGAGCACACCTTATCACATAGGATGCGATTGCTCCGCCCCGATATACCAACGTACTGTGGTGTATACGGAGGAGTAATGCTGAGAGAGAAACTCATTCTCCTTTAGAATAGTCCAGGAATTCCGTGCTCAAGTATTCTCCTTCCTGATCTCATCATAGGACATAATACTTATACATATCGTGGTTCTCTACTTCTAATTTATATTCTTTGAATTTCTCAAAAGCTTCAGACTTTTGTTTCAACAGGAACATTTGTCCGAATCTTGAGAGATGATCAGTGAATGTAATGAAGTACAAAGAACCGGTCCTGGCATGTGTAGACAGGGGACCTACATGCATCATCATGTATCAATCCCAAGAGTTCACTAACTCTTTCTATGTTTCCAATAAACAGAGCTATGGTCATCATATCTTTGTGACATAACTGGCAAGTTTCACAAGATGTAAATTCAAACTGATTTAAATATGCATCTTAATGTAACTTAGCTAGTCAGGTCGCATTTATATGACCTAGTCTACTATGCCTCAAGAAGGATTCGTTCATTTCTGAACTCTTCCTCTCGTGTGTGTTCTGTACGTTAAGAACTGTAGTTTGATTTAGAACGTATATGTTTTTAGAGAACGTGCCTGAACCAATCAACTCTTGATATAGGAAATGTTCAAAACATTATCAAACAATACAAAATTATATCCTTCTTTACTAAATAAAAAGACTGATATGATGTTGTATATCAGGTTCAGTATCTAATAACATTCGTTCAGAATCACTGTATTTGGTAATACAGGGTGATAACTGCCAACAACTTGGCTGCAACACTTGCACCGTTTCCAACTCTTAAAACTTATCACCCATTCTCAGTTCTCTACCTATCTATAGCCCATGTAACTGATTACATATGCAGGATCCTGATTCGGTATCATATACCCAAGACGTAAAGGATAATGAGAAACAGTTCTCTGTAATGAACACACCCGAAGATGATGCATCAGCATGCACTATCTTCGTTTGGGCGGTATGGGAATCCTGGTAATCCCCTATTTCCTTCTCGGGCTTATAACAATTATACGTTGGAGAATGACCAACGTTCCTTAGCTCAGTATAACAAGCGGGTTCGGTCAATACATCCGTATAATTATCTTGATTAAGGCGTGACATGGTCGCTACCTGGAGAGAGAGAGAAGAAAACACTCAGCGTATGCTCTTGCAAGATTAGATTGGTTATTAATTTATCTATTCAGGATGGCTCCCACTGTTTTAGTCAAATCTTCCTTCAAACCCTAAAAGGAAAGACTAGCCGGGATTAATTACACCCTACAAGTTCGCTAATCTTTCAGCCAGGCCAGTGTCGGTACTTTGAGGGAGGTCCCCTGTGCTTTCGCACATATCTAATTAAAATAAAGCTCATTTTCCCAGGGGAGTAACCCCGTTAACACCTTTCTAGATCGGCTAATTGTAATGTGTAAAACTCTCCCAGGAGTAACTCTTACTCGCAGCGGGTATCGGGATCCAACTATCTCATAGGAAGTATGTAATCTCATTGCAAATTTCAATACTTGAAATTCCCGATAATGTTTTACCCCTAGCATCCTATGACCTTGACGAAAGCAAACAAACCATAGGCTGCTAGTCAAGTTCAACCCGTACATTTCCTGATTGAATTAAACCCACCTGCTCGACCCTTGACGAAAGCCAACAAAGTCACACGACTACCCTAACTCAATCGCATCATATGTTTATGCAGATAAGCATAAATAGCTACCGCACACTACGCCTTGACGAAAGCCAACAAACGTTGCACTAATACTATGAAGTACTTATCTGAAATGACGGAGGGCTACGACAGGTTTTTAAGAAAACCCTTTGCGTAATGAACTTGATATCGTCGTAGAATCGACTGATTTTGAAAAGGAGTGCTTTTGAGGCTTTTACTAGTTTTGCTAAAGATGTCACTCCCGGTGAAGGGATCTCGGCTCTTTCCTTATCGAATAATGTGCAGGATATTTCACAAATACCACTATGCAAAGCAAAAACCATAAAAGCAATCAAAAGAAAAAAAACGAGTTTGTAGCATCTGCTAGTTTCGCTAAAGAGGTCACTCCCGGTGAAGGGATCTCGGCTCTTTCCTTATCGAATAAGGTGCTGGATATTTTACAAGGAATACCGCTTTGTAAAGCAAGAACTAGAGCTACCAGTTTTCGAGACAAGTTTCTACAACATCTTTAGGATTCTTTTATTTCATTAATCTCATTAATGAAGTCTCATTTATTATGCTTCCCAAGCATCAGATATGAAACGAAAGCAACAATATATAATATATATCATATATATATATATATATATATATATAATATAAGCATTCGTTGCAGAATATAATCAATGATCGCATCACAAAATATCGCAGCAGAAGATAACATATGAAATATTGGATATACTAGGATTTCCGTGTTTTAAATTAAGCCTGTATAAAACACGGATTCCACGGTCGTGATGAATAGACAATCCCACACCCCTAGACCCCTACGAGAGCGGCAAGCAACCCTACCAATTCTAGAGTTAGGAGACCCGGTCTCGACTCCTCGAGATGGTCTCCCACAGGACCCTAGAACCTGGTTACTTGTGCTCCCCGTCTTGGGTCTATCCTAATGCGGAAAAGTAAATAATATACAATGGTGACATCATCCTCAACCCGGAAGTGCCCCAATAAAAGAATATTACATACAATGAATTTTACATGAATGAAAAAAAAATATCATCTCACATAAAAACCCCGGCTATTCAAACACGACGATCCAATATAACATATCCCAGCAACACATAACATCACATGTCATCAACGTAAGTAAATATGCGTATCCCAATTGTCGTTGACGTATAGCAACGAAACCGACGATACACCACATATTACACTTACGGTCGCAGAAAAAAAATGAAAACTACAACAGTTGGAATCCGCAACCACCTTAGACATCATAAACCCAACGTATCTCATACTTCGGATTTCATGCCTAACCAAATGAATTTCTTAGACATCACATGCCTAACAATTATAAACCCGCATTTTAGTCTCGATCTCAAAAACACATTGAAATATCTAGTCGGGCAATTCAACAAGATTCCCGACATTCTGATCGAATGCTCGTCGGAAACTTTAGTAGACGGCCGCACCCCCGATGCCGTCGACGATGTGCACTAAGGCGGAACACCGCTGCCGCGAGCACCCGAACGGATGCTTTTGGCGACGGGGTTCTCCTACAGTCACTTGGTCGGGACTATGGGGCGTGGCTATCTATTAAGTTTACCCGGCGAGTATCCGCGTACACTACGTGATTGCGATGGACTTTTGATCTCATCAAAATCCCGTGGCAACCGATCATCTGAGACTAAAGTGCTAGATTTATAACATTCATACTAGTTATCTCATAACTACTTTTGTGGATTCCAAACATTGTATCCCATCACATAATATCCGAACGACGTTAAACTTTTCGATTGATTCATCAAAGTCCCACAATTTCCCGACAGCTCAACACTTAAGCACAGTTCAATAATACCCAGAAGATGCCACGGTACCTATAAACCAGCCGTAGAAGGGTCAAACCAATGCCTCACATGTGACAACACTGAACTACCACAATACCTAGGGTTTAGTGGCGGTTCTGACAGTCACATAATCGAGTTAAGGTTTCGTTCTTCTAGAGGGTCCACAGAATCACTTGCATATTTTTCTGAATACGTTAAACTTGGAAAAATGGGGTTTTGACGATCGTTAGAACCTTTTAACATCGCTTAGACAATATGTGAATAACCCGAAACAATGTTAAAACTACGAATACGAAACATACCGAATTGCTTATTGTGTAAAATTACATCACATGAAAAATTAGCAAAAATAAATAACACCCGAAACATCAAAACCAAGTCACTTGAACACTGAAAAAAATTGAGGGGGGTGCTCGCATTTGGCGGAGATCACCTATATTGTGGCCGGCCAAAAAAATCTAGAATTGCCTCAAATTTTGTCAGTGTTCATGTTATATCACATATAGCACTCTGTACTTGTTAAAAAAATTTGACAAATATTTAAAATCGACACAAACATGATTTTCGCGTTTCAAGTTTCGGAGTATTTCGGTTTCGTAATCTTAACAAAATCCGTATAAATTTCTAGCATGGCTCTGATACCACTGCAGGGTTACCTAGCACGGCAGCAAGGTTTTGGGAGGCATCGTCCATGCCAAATTAAAATTTTGCCGTTCTAGCTAACCCTAAACATAGAATCGTTTACTAGAAATCGACGGAATATAAAATGCAAACACTTTGCAAGTCTAGTGAGCGGGGAATACAACCTTTGTAGACCGGTCCTTCACTTCAATAGCTCCGTGTAGTAGTCTCTTTCGCCGTGATCGTGAACTCCGGACTCTTGAGAGGATCCCATGAAGAAACGAACATGCTTGCTTCGAAGATTTCGAGGTCGAAGATGATCTCTGTCGAGGAGACACTAACCCAAGCTATCTCTTCACTAATTACGGAATTAGTGAAGCAAACACCCTATACTAAATGGAAAGTAGTAGAGGATGATGAAGTAGGAAGTGGGCTCACTTTAGAATTGATTTTCTCACATTTTTTTCTCATACCTCCATTGAAGCTAGAAAGCTTTGAGGAAGAAGAAGAAGAAGAAAAATAACTCATCATAATAATTCATCCAAATGAATTATTGCAACCATGGGTGAGTTAAGCTATCATGCCTAACTCATGTGGAGAATTAACCAAGGGCTAAGGTTAAGGGGAGGGTTAACAAATATCTTAAGCAATGACAAAAGAGTTGAATAAGTCAATGATTCCATAAGCTTCTACAAGCTTATCCATGACTAATTCAAATGTTTTGTGAATTACTTAGTGATAAATAAAACCCAAACTCAAACCCTAATATGGTATAAGTGTCACGACCCGAATATTTCGACTCGTGACCGGCACTTAACCACGCAACGTCTACAGGCGTAACGCGACTAAGTAAGCCGAACCCAGAAATCAAAACCATTTAAAAGTAGCGAGTGTTGAAAACATTCAATTAAAACATTTAGAAAACCTTAAATATTTCAATAAAGTTCTTTTTAAAGTTAAATTATCCTTATAATAATTTGGGCAGCATTTCCTTTGTAAAAGTAACCCCGAAAATCGGGTATAAAACAGGATATAAGTGAAAATGATCTATAATGAAATAAAGCAACCCCAACGGGAGCAATGACGCCCAACGGCGGAAACCAACACCACAAGAGTAATATATGATGCCGTAGCGAAGAATGAGCAATAATCAAAACATCACAGGATAATAAAACTGCATAAGTAAAGTCGGCTCACACCGAGCTCGACACCAGAATACAAATAATATACATCATCGTCCTCACACTGTCTCTAAGTCAAGTACATATATGGTAGATGGAGAATACTAGATTCAAAAGTGTGTACAATAAAAGTAACCAGATACCACAACCCACCTAACAGCAAAACAGCTCACGCACCAACTATAGTGGTATCTGTAGCCAAAAGATGTAAGAAAGCAGCCTGCTGCGACTACTCCGAGGGGCAACCGGCAAATACTGTGGCATAACGGGGGTGAGTTGCCAACTCGTGAATAGAAATAACATATAAAGGTAATCGCGAGCATGCACGTACTGCGCTACTCTATCATATGCCAGCAGATGGTATCAATGCGTGATAAGCAGTATGTGCAATAATCATGCAAGTGCTCTATCAGGTAATATAACTACAGGATGAGATACAATAATGAATGCTGAGCATGGGAAATATAACATCTACACGGAATGTCAACGTGGAACATATAATCGGTGTCCATCAATGCACCCAGATCCCCCAAATAGCTCAGGCGCCGGCACTCTCATCGGCCCTCCAATCCTGTAAATCTCTGAGAACCACGAGTGCCCAACATCGGCACCCAAATATCATAAATACTAGTGTCCAGCCTCGACACGCAAATCCTCATCCATCGGGCATCCGTCAGTCCGGATCAGCAAACGGGCTCCGTCTGCGGTATCGGCCCTCGGCCCCGGCAGTACGGATCATCCAGCATCCATTTATCGACTCTGGTCAGTATCCTCCGGATAACCGCCAGGTCCAACCAATTACCGGTAGGTACTCGCCCACCTCCAGGCTCAATCGGCAAAATCCATTGATCATCTTGCCGAGGGAAACCATACCGGGTCCACCACGAACCTGCAAACGGTTCATCCAACTCCTCGAATCGGGTTTCAAACACACGTCTCAGCACCGAGAAAACGCATGGTGGACGCACCAAAATATCATATCAAGAGGAACCAGGTTTTCAAATAGTGCATCTTTTCTAAAACAAAACTTCACGGTCCTCAAAACCAGAAATCTCATGAAATCCAACACCAATGAATAAAACAAATGCGATGTGCATGTACATCAAGCCATAATATAGGTATAAGGGAGAAACCGCTTTTTTCAAAAATAGTTTCAGTTTTTCAAAGACATCATGCGGCTCCCAATTTCTATGAAAATCATATCGAATCATATCTGAAATGAACTACGGTATAATGATCATGGCAATTCTACAGTGAGTGTATCATGGCAATTACTAACGGTGGGTGTGTAACATGCAGATTCGTGCTCGTGCAACATGAACCGTTAGTAATAGTGCGGTGTTCTACCAATTCTAAGTTTATATACATATAGCAGGGAATGCGGTATGCAACTAACAGTAGCCATGTAGGTAAATGAAATATGTAGCTATAAGGTCCTATCAGCCCTGACGTAGAACGCCATGCGGGCGATATCCCCGTATAGGTTAAATCTACTCACCGTAGTCTCTCGCTAAGTATAGCCGACGACTTGTTTCCCCTTCTTCGCGGCGTCCGTCGCAGTCGCCTGCGAACCTAGAATTTCACAGAATATCACACATAAGCTCAACTGCACAAAAACACGACATTCAAGTCACACTAGAAACCCGTGTCGCAAACCAAGCGCGCGTGTGCGCGATACGCTAAAACGTGTGATTACACGCCTGAAGCTAACCCGACGCGTCGCGATAAGAAGAACACCCCAAACCCACACACGTAACACGCGTGTCGTGAAGATTTAAAATACGAGAAAATGGGTATTTAACTCCAGATTTTTATACAGAAAAGATATTATAAAAATATATATACCAAAATACTCCAAATAACAGCAGACACCGGTCACCCCAAACCCCAACCCAAAACACCCCCATCTGGCCGCAATTTGCGGCCAGAATGTATATTTCGGCGGCCTGGGTAGGGAGAGGAGCTCCCAGGTTTTGTGTATGCACTCTATACCCCCTATACATGCTACAGTAAATCCAATTTTATTCTGAAACACCCCGGGTGGAAGCAGATTTAACAGAGCCCTATTTCAAGTTAAAAACTACATTTTTGCACTAAAATGGTACTTTAGGGTATTTTTATGAAACCTAAAGCAAAACCCAGTTTAAAACCACCCTAACAACTCATCACCAAGCTAATCAAGCCATAAAAATGTAAATTTTAACACAACTTCATTAAATCCCTTCCTTAGCACTAAAAATGCACAAAATGTGATATTTTGCTAGAAATACTACAAGTTATGGAGAAAGGGTGTTAAACATGAATCAATACCTTCAAAAGACCCTAAGAACACCAAAAAGTTCCAGCTCCCTCCTCAAGTATGCAGATTTGTTCCCAAACACCTCAAAAAGCCCCTTTTCCCATGGTTTTGTGAAGAAAAGATGTTGTTTTTGTAGGGTTTTGTATAGAGATCAAAGGGAAGTGAAAAGAGAAGAGGAGAAGAAGAAGAAGCTGTGGTTTTTGCTGGAATTTCTGCAGGAAATTCTGAGATGAGGAGAAGAGAGAGAGAGGAGAGAAGAAAATGGGGTCAAAAGTCAAACTTCCCTACCTAACACCATGCCTCATTTGTTTATTTGGATTTTTGAATTCTAAAAAGGGTTTAGTTTGATAAAAGGATGGGGAATTAAGAAGGAATCATGCAAGGAAAGAAATGTCTAACACTTTAACCTAGATCACAAAATGGCTAAGTGTGCAAATATAAACTTCATAAAGGAAAATTCCAATTAGGGTAACACGACTAAAATAATTAATAACCCTAGAATTATATAAACACTTCACAACACAAATTAACACTAGCCAAGAAGGAAAAATAAGATATCCGTTTTTGAAAAACACGCACACTAGCTAATTAACGAGAAAACATCCTAAATGAATTTCAAGGCGTTACAATCAACCCCCCTTAAAAAAATTCGGTCCCCGAATTTAAAAATCTAACCACACGTACCTTCGAAAAGATGGGGATACCTCTTCCTCATCTCGCTCTTGGTCTCCCAAGTGACCTCCTCGATGCTCTGACCACGCCAAAGTACCATGACTGACGGTATGTCCTTCGATCTCAATTTCTTCACTTGTCGCTCCAAAATGATCACCGGCTGCTCTGCATAGGAAAGGTCACGCTCAAGCTGGATCGTCGGGTGCTGAATCGCATGCGAAGGATCATGAAGATATCTGCGGAGCATCGAAACGTGAAATACGGGGTGCACGTCTGGAAAACTGGGCGGGAGGGCTAAACGATACGCAACCGCACCAACGCGCTCGAGGATCTCGAAGGGGCCCACATATCTGGGACTAAGCTTCCCCTTCTTCCCAAATCTCATCACACTTTTCATTGGGGAGACCCTCAAGAAAACATGATCACCAACATAAAACTCAAGTCTGCGCCGACGACGGTCCGCATAAGATCTCTGCCTACTCTGGGCTGCTCTCATCCTATCGCGAATCAACTGGATCTTCGCGGTCGTCTCCTCAACAATCTGTGGCCTTAATATACTGCTCTCACTGAGCTCTGTCCAACAGGTGGGCGACCTGCATCTCCTCCCATAAAGAGCCTCAAACGGTGCCATCTGAATGGTCTTCTGGTAGCTGTTATTGTAGGAGAACTCTACTAAGGGTAAATGATGATCCCAACTACCTCCAAAGTCTAAGACGCACGCTCTGAGCATGTCCTCGAGAGTCTGAATAGTCCGCTCTATCTGTCCGTCGGTCTGCGGATGAAATGATTTGCTGAAACTCAAACGAGTGCCCAAAGCCTACTGAAGCCTCTGCCATAGCTGGCAGGTAAACTGGGTGCCTCTGTCGGACACGATACATGTCGGAACCTTGTGCAATCGTACAATCTCATCAATGTAAATCTGGGTATACCGAGCAAATCCGAAGGTCGTCTTCACCGGTAAGAAGTGAGCCGCTTTCATCAAACGATCCACGATCACCCAGATGGAGTCATACCCTCGACTACTCCTGGGTAGACCCACAATGAAGTCCATAGATATCCGTTCCCATTTCCACTCCGGAATGGGTAACGGCTGTAGCTCTCCCGCGGGCCTCTGGTGCTCGGCCTTGACTTGCTGACAAGTCAGGCATCTCGACACGAAATCTGTGATGTCCCTCTTCATACCGTCCTACCAGTAAACATCCCTCATATCGTGGTACATCTTGGTGGAACCTGTATGAACACTGTACACCGAGCGATGTGCCTCCTCAAGAATCTCACGCCGCAGTCTCTCAGTATCTGGTACGCACAGTCTAGTCCCAAATCGTAGTATCCCCTGATCATCGATCACGAACTCGGAAAATCTGCCCTGTCCCATCTGTGCCATGATCTCTGAACATCGGTCATCACTGTGCTGTGCCTCATGTATACAGTCGAGCAACTTTGGGCGTGCACGAACATGCGCAATCTGTCCTCCTATCGGCGTAAACTCGAACTGCACCCGGCTATCGCATAAAGTCTGCCAATCTGCCGACGACTGCCTCTGCACTGCGCTCAAACAAGATAGACTACCCCCGGGCCTCCTGCTCAAAGCATCCGCCACTACATTAGCCCTGCCCGGGTGGTACAAGATCTCGCAATCGTAATCATTAACTAACTCCATCCATCGGCGCTGTCTAAGGTTCAGGTCTCGCTGCTGAAATATATACTTTAAGCTTTTGTGATCAGTGAATATCTGGCACGACTTGCCGTATAGGTAATGTCGCCAGATCTTAAGTGCAAAGACCGCCACAGCCATCTCCAAATCGTGAGTGGGGTAGTTCTGTTCATGTTTCTTTAATTGCCGCGAAGCATACGCGATCACCCTGTCATGCCGCATCAATACGCACCCTAACCCCACTAGAGAAGCATCACAATATACCACAAATCCGCCTGATCCTGAAGGCAATGATAAAACTGGCGCCGTAGTCAGTAAAGCCCATAACTGCTAAAAACTGTGCTCACACTCCTCCGTCCAAACGAAAGGAACTCCCTTTCGGGTCAACCCGGTCAACGGTGTAGCAATACGGGAGAAGTCCTGCACGAATCGCCTGTAGTAGCCGGCCAGCCCTAGAAAGCTGCGAATCTCCGTAACTGATGTGGATCTGGGCCAACTTTGAACGGCCTCGATCTTCCTCGGGTCTACACATATACCGTCTCGTGAAATCACATGCCCCAAGAAGTCTACGCTGTCCAGCCAGAAAGCGCACTTGGAGAATTTGGAGAAAAGCTGATGCTCCCTCAAAGTCTGCAGTGTAATCCACAGGTGCTGCTCGTGTTCCTCTCTACTCCGAGAATACACCAGAATATTGTCAATGAATACTATGATGAACAGATCAAGATACGGCCGGAAAATACGGTTCATCATGTCCATAAATGCTGCTGGCGCGTTGGTGAGTCCGAACGACATCACCAGAAACTCGTAATGGCCGTAGCGCGTGCGGAAAGCTGTCCTAGGAATGTCCTCCTGTTGAACCCGCAGCTGATGGTAGCCTGATCGCAAATCGATCCTCGAAAAGTATCCTACCCCTGAAGCTGGTCGAACAAATCGTCGATACGTAGCAAAGGATATCTGTTCCGCACTGTAACCCTGTTCAGCTGGCGGTAGTCGATACACAGACGCAAACTGCCGTCCTTCTTCTTAACGAACAGGACTGGAGCACCCCAAGGAGAAACACTAGGTCGAATAACTCCCTTATCCAGCAAACCTTGCAACTGACCCTTCAATTCTCGAAGTTCCGCCGGGGCCATCCGATAATGCGGTATGGAAATAGGCCCCGTGCCAGGAACCAAATCAATACAGAAAGAAATGTCGCGCTCGGACGGTAGCCCAGGAAGCTCGTCAGGGAACACATCAGGGAACTCGCTAACAACCGGAACCTGATCCAACGGAACCTCTGTAGCTCTAGTATCACAAACATAGGTGAGAAATCCCTAACATCCCTTCCTCAAAAGCTGTCCAGCACGAAAAGAAGAAATCACACTGTGAGGGGCGGCACCACGGTCCCCCAACACAACAACAACCGACTCGCCGGGAAAACAAAATCTAACTGTCTTCTCACGGCAGTCCATAGAAGCATAGCACGTGGCTAACCAATCCATGCCCAAATGAACGTCGAAGTCCAACATCTCAAGAAGGATCAATTCGTCTGGCAACTCTCTCTCGCCAATACGGACGGTACAGGATCGGAACACGTGCCTAGCAACAAACGACTCTCCTACAGGAGTAGTCACAACAAGCGGCTGATCAAGCAACCCGGACTCTCTTCCCAAACTCGGCACAAAGTGTGTGGATACGTATGAGTGCGTGGATCCGGGATCGAACAACACGTGTGCATCAACAGAACATACTGGAAGGATACCTGAGACCACCGCATTGGACGCCTGCGCGTCCTGATGCGTCAAAGCAAAAACTCGCGCCTGCCCTCCACCTGTAACTGACTGTCCTTTGCCTCGGTCACCCCGTCCTCTCTGAGCAACTCCTCCATGCCCACGACCTTTCTGTGTGTGATTCTGACGCGGAGCAACCGTAGGTACAACAGGCAATGCCTTCTGGGGTGGTGAAGGTGGTAAGGTAATATGAGGTGCGGCTGTCTCCCTCCGGTGTATCTCAGGAGAATCTCTAACAAGGTGAAGTAGACTGCCGCATCTAAAGCAACCCCGCGACGACTGCTGACTCTCCCGTGGATACGAACTAAACATCTGACCTCGTCCCGAATCTCTGCCACTCCCCGTACCTTTACGATACCTGTCGCGGCATCTGAATGTCTGTCTCCATGATGATATTCCAGTACAAACTCTCTTCGGCTCTGGAACTACTGAAGTCTCAGCAAGGCGCTCCTCGACTAATAGGGCTGCATCTACCACTGCTGCATATGTCTCGTAATGCTGCGCGCTGATCGCAAGGAACAATGGTGTAAGCAAGCCTCGGACAAATCTCTTGACTCGCAACTCCTCAGTAGCCACTAGATACGGGGCATAAACTGATAGCTCTGTAAACAGCACGTCATACTCTGCCACCGACATCTCCGGAGTCTGGCGTAGGGACTCGAACCTGCGTGCTCTAGCATCTCTGACGCTCAGTGGAAGGAAGCGGACAAGGAATAGCGCCACGAACTCTGTCCAGGTCATAGGAGGAAAACCTGCTGCTCTACTTTTCTCGACTGATTCGCACCATTTCTGCGCAAGACCTTCCAAGCGAAAGCTCGTGAACTCAACCCATCTCGCATCTGCGCTTCTGAGGGAACAGCATATCCGAGCCATCCTATCAATGAAAGACTGTGGGTCCTCGGCTGCATCGGTGCTTGTGAAGACTGGAGGCTTCAGCCTCATAAACTCTGATAACGATACGGAGATGACCTCTGTAGCTGTAGGGACAACTGCCTGTGCTGTGGGTATCACCGTGGTCTCTGCAACGGGTGGAACTACCTCTGGTCGCTGTGCTCGAAGTGTCTCAACTAGAGATCCCATCATCTGACGCATCTCCTCCATACTGGATCCTACCGTCTAGCGCATCTCCTGCATACCAGCCCCTAACATGGCGATCTGATCTGTCACGGGAGGAATAGCCTGCTCGGGTACAACCGGTGTACTGCCCGGATCAGTCCTCGTCTCGGACGAGTCAACTCGAATCTCGGCCCTCGCGGCCGCTCTCTGCGCCCTAGTAGTCTTTGGCGGCATAATGGCTGAAAGGAAAAGTAGGATTCGATAAGGATACGGAAATCGAATCGTAAGAATGTATATACTCAAGAAGGAATTTAAATCAATAAGTCCTAAGATCGCTTTGGCGGAGTACCGTGTCGTGAGTATGCCGCGGAACATACCCACGCTACGCCACCCTGCTTCAGCTACCTACTCCATCATATCAGGGTCATCCTACACTCCGAAAGGTAAAACCTAGGCTCTGATACCAACTTTTTCACGACCCGAATATTTCGACTCGTGACCGGCACTTAACCACGCAACGTCTACAGGCGTAACGCGACTAAGTAAGCTGAACCCAGAAATCAAAACCATTTAAAAGTAGTGAGTGTTGAAACATTTAATTAAAACATTTAGAAAACCTTAAATAGTTCAATAAAGTTCTTTTTAAAGTTAAATTATCCTTATAATAATTTTGGCAGCATTTCCTTTGTAAAAGTAACCCCGAAAATTGGGTATAAAACAGGATATAAGTGAAAATGATCTATAATGAAATAAAGCATCCCCAACGGGAGGAATAAATCCCAACGGCGGAAACCAACACCACAAGAGTAATATACGACGCCGTAGCGAAGAATGAGCAATAAGTAAAACATCACAGAATAATAAAACTGCATAAGTAAAGTCAGCTCACAACGAGCTCGACACCAGAATACAAATAATATACATCATCGTCCTCACACTGTCTCTAAGTCAAGTACATATAAGGTAGATAGAGAATACTAGATACAAAAGTGTGTACAATAAAAGTAACCAGATACCACAACCCACATAAGAGCAAAACAGCTCACACATCAACTGTAGTTGTATCTGTAGCCAAAAGATATAAGAAAGCAGCCTGCGGGGAATACTCCGAGGGGAAACCTGCAAATACTGTGGCACAACAGGGGTGAGTTGCCAACTCGTGAATAGATATAACATATAAAGGTAATAGCGAGCATGCACGTACTGCGCTACTCTATCATATGCCAGCAGATGGTATCAATGCGTGATAAGCAGTATGTGCAATAATCATGCAAGTGCTCTATCAGGTAATATAACTACAGGATGAGATACAATAATGAATGCTGAGCATGGGAAATATAACATCTACACGGAATGTCAACGTGGAACAAATAATCGGTGTCCATCAATGCACCCAGATCCCCCAAATAGCTCAGGCGCCGGCACTCTCATCGGCCCTCTAATCCTGTAAATCTCTAAGAATCACGAGTGCCCAACATCGGCACCCAAATATCATAAATACTAGTGTCCAGCATCGACACGCAAATCCTCATCCATCGGGCATCCGTCAGTCCGGATCAGCCCACGGGCTTCGTCTGCGGTATCGGCCCTCGGCCCCGGCAATACGGATCATCCAGCATCTATCTATCGACTCTGGTCAGTATCCTCCGGATTACCGCCAGGTCCAACCAATCACCGGTAGGTACTCGCCCACTTCCAGGCTCAATCGGCAAAATCCATCGATCATCTTGCCGAGGGGAACCATACCGGGTCCACCACGAACCCGCAAACGGATCATCCAACTCCTCGAATCGGGTTTCAAATACACGTCTCAGCACCGAGAAAACGCGTGGTGGACGCACCAAAATATCATATTAAGAGGAACCGGGCTTTCAAATAGTGCATCTTTTCTAAAACAAAACCCCACGGTCCTCAAAACCAGAAATCTCATGAAATCCAACACCAATGAATAAAACAAATGCGATGTGCTATGTACATCAAGCCATAATATAGGTATAAGGGAGAAACCGCTTTTTTTTAAAAATAGTTTCAGTTTTTCGAAGACATCATGCGGCTCCTAATTTCTATGAAAATCATATCGAATCATATGTGAAATGAACTACAGTATAATGATCATGGCAATTCTACAGTGAGTGTATCATGGCAATTACTAACGGTGGGTGTGTAACATGCAGATTCGTGCTCTTGCATCATGAACCGTTAGTAATAGTGCGGTGTTCTACCAATTCTAAGTTTATATACATATAGCAGGGAATGCGGTATGCAACTAATAGTAGCCATAGAGGTAAATGAAATATGTAGCTATAAGGTCCTATCAGTCCTGACGTAGAATGCCATGTGGGTGATATCCCCGTAGATGTTAAATCTACTCACCATAGTCTCTCGCTTGGTATAGCCGACGACTTGTTTCCCCTTCTTCGCGGCGTCCGTCGCACTCGCCTGCGAACCTAGAATTTCACAGAATATCACACATAAGCTCGACTGTACAAAAACGCGACATTCAAGTCACACTAGAAACCCGTGTCGCAAACCAAGCGCGCGTGTGCGCGATACGCTAAAACGTGTGATTACGCGCCTGAAGCTAACCCAATGCGTCACGATACGCAGAACACCCCAAACCCACACACGTAACATGCGTGTCGCGAAGATTTAAAATACGAGAAAATAGGTATTTAACTCCAGATTTTTATACAGAAAAGATATTATAAAAATATATATACCAAAATACTCCACATAACAGCAGACACCAGTCACCCCAAACCCTAACCCAAAACACCCCCATCTGGCCGCAATTTGCAGCCAGAATGTATATTTCGGCGGCCTGGGTAGGGAGAGGAGCTCCCAGGTTTTGTGTGTGCACTCTATACCCCCTATACATGCTACAGTAAATCCAATTTTATTCTAAAACTCCCCGGGTGGAAGCAGATTTAACAGAGCCCTATTCCAAGTTAAAAACCACATTTTTGCACTAAAATGGTACTTTAGGGTATTTTTATGAAACCTGAAGCAAAACCCAGTTTAAAACTACCCTAACAACTTATCACCAAGCTAATCAAGCCATAAAAATGTAAATTTTAACACAACTTCATTAAAACCCTTCCTTAGCACTAAAAATGCATAAAATGTGATATTTTGCTAGAAATACTACAAGTTATGGAGAAAGGGTGTTAAACATGAATCAATACCATCTAAAGACCCTAAGAACACCAAAAAGTTCCAGCTCCCTCCTCAAGTATGCAGATTTGTTCCCAAACACCTCAAAAAGCCCCTTTTCCCATGGTTTTGTGAAGAAAAGGTGTTGTTTTGTGTAAGGTTTTGTATAGAGATCAAAGGGAAGTGAAAAGAGAAGAGGAGGAGAAGAAGAAGCTGTGGTTTTTGTTGGAATTTCTGCAGGAAATTCTGAGATGAGGAGAAGAGAGAGAGAGGAGAGAAGAAAATGGGGTCAAAAGTCAAACTTCCCTACCTAACACCATGCCTCATTTGTTTATTTGGATTTTTGAATTCTAAAAAGGGTTTAGTTTGATAAAAGGATGGGGAATTAAGAAGGAATCATGCAAGGAAAGAAATGGCTAACATTTTAACCTAGGTCACAAAATGGCTAAGTGTGCAAGTATAAACTTCATAAAGGAAAATTCCAATTATGGTAACACGACTAAAATAATTAATAACCCTAGAATTATATAAACACTTCACAACACAAATTAACACTAGCCAAGAAGGAAAAATAAGATATCCGTTTTTGAAAAACACGCACACTATCTAATTAACGAGAAAACATCCTAAACGAATTTCAAGGCGTTACAATAAGTCTCATACACCCATCTTGCATGTATCATCATGCATGACACAATACATGTACACAAATATACATATCACATATATACAATATGCACATCAAGTGAGAAAAGAAATCATAAGTGAGCTAATACTAGTTAATGTAATGTAATATATCAAATATATAATTATACATTAAATTATTAAATCAAAAATTGATTTAATAATCCGGCTATATTACATATAACCGACTAATATCATGTGTAACAACTTATCGAATCAACACTTGATCCGACAACCCGACTATATCTCATATTACCGACCAATGTCATAAATCGAGAGAATAGAATACGGTATCTCTTATCGTATCAATCTCGGTCCCACATATATCGCATATGTGCTCCTACTCCGTTTCGATTGAGCCAGGAAACCCCTGTGTAGGACTCTAAAGACTCATCAATACGCCGGCAGTAGGTAATGATCATATCAAACACCCACAAGCCGCAAGCGGTCTGCTAAACGTAACGGCCACCCGGTTATTAAGCAATCAAAAGATCAACAAGCAAGCCAGCTCGTACTCCTGCGAATCCAATCAGTAACACTACCGTACAGTCCCGTCTCTTCGTCTGATATGTCGCATATCTCTTCCAGGGGTGGTAAACGAAAGACACCAGTAACTCGATAAGTCATGTCGATATGAGGCTCAAAACGGGTCGAGAAACTACTGATAACACTTACCAGTATATCTCTGAAGAATCTTTGACCAAGGACTTCCTGTTATAGCCAATCGAGCACAGCGCAACATCAACCCCTAATACCGGGAGAGACGAAACCCTTCCTATCGCTCATTGCCTCCATGTGATTCGGGACTTTACCCAAAATCCATCGTTTTGCACGTTCTCTTGAACGTGGTAAGGTGTAAATTAAAGCACCGTGGGAATCACACAAGACTCTATGACAATCTCGGGTCTACAGACTAACCTGTACCAGTGTCACCAGAGACCTGACATCTGACGTGAGGTATAATACCATCTGGGAGTTCTCGGTGCGTCCGTCCAGTGTACCCAGTCTCCACTGAGCACTTGTTTATTGTCTCTGATGTCAAACACCAATGGATATGGGATCATCCATCGCCCATCTAGATGGGTTGAGAAGCTATACGCTAGTCTACTCCGGTATATCGATGCCCTATCTCGATACACCCACGACTAGGAACATTTGAAGGATGTACTTAGCGACCACACTGTCCCCACTAGTATGATCTGCATCATAATTCTGGTAGTCAAGTACTCATCCTAAGGGCTTTATCAACATGTAACATAGAGACAATAAGTGTTCGTGTTAAGATAAAGAGAAACCAGATAGCATACTATCATGTTGAGCAAGAAAGTTGATCAGTTGAAAATATTGCATTTTTTAACACATCAATTTCCCTACTATTTGCAATCATCTAAAGGTGTTCGGTATGAATATAACACATATTAGCAATTCGTCTGTAAAATACCAAATAACGTGTTATAGATTATAACCGGCATTTTGAGGGAAATTGAGTGTTTATTATTGCACGCATGATCTTTGTATATCGCAACACTTGTCTCGAGAATGTGTGCAGGAAATTCCAGGTAAAAGAGCTGAAACTGTTAAAAGTGCTGATAAAAATGCGTCAAATCCAAGATTTGTGATCTGGCGGTAAATAAGAAAGATTCAAAAGATTCCAGACATCAGAAAACAGCACCAAAGACAACACAAGAATTGTTAGTTATATGTATGCCCTAGAGGCCATTACTGTACATGAGATGTATAAGGTAGTGGATGCTGGGACATATATAGGGAGGACTTTCTTGCTCGACATGATAGTACGCTATCTGGTTACTCTTTATCTTAACACGTATACTTACTGTCTCTCTTTTACATGTTGATAAAGCACTTAGGATGTGTACTCGACTTCCAGGACTATGATGCAGATCATACTAGTGGGGCCTGGGTAGTCCATGAGTACATCCTTCAATGTTCCTAGTCGTAGGAATATCGAGACGGGGCATCGATATTCCAGAATAGACCAGCGTATATCTTCTCGACCCATGAGATGGGTGATGGATGATCCCATATCCATTGGTGTTTCACATCAGAGATGGTATGCGGGTGCTCAGTGGAGACTGGGTATACTGAACGGACTCGCCGAGAACTCCCAGATGGTATTATACCTCACGTCAGATGGCAGTTCTCTGGTGACACTGGTACAGCTTAGTCTGTTGACCTGAGATCGTCATAGAGTCTTGTGTGTCTCCCAGTGTGCTTTGATTTCCACCCTACCACGGCTCTACTGAGTCGTGCAAACAGGTGGTTTTTTGGGTACAGTCCCGATTCATATGGAGGCAATGAGAGATAGGAGGGGATTCGTCTCTCCCGGTATTGGGGGGTTGATGTTGCGCTATGCTCGACTGGCCATAACTGGAAATCCCTGGCCAGGGTTGCTGTGATTTACTGGTAAGTGTTATTAGTAGTTTTATGCTTGTTATGGACCTTACATCAGCATGACTTATCAAGCTACTGGGGTCTGACGTTTACCGCCCCTAGGCGAGATATGTGACATATCAGACGAACAGACCGGACTGTGCGGTAAGTGTTACTGATTGGATTCGCAGGAGTGTGAGCAGGCTTGCTCGTTGATCTTCTGATCGTTCAATACCTGGGTGGCCGTTACGTTTAGCAGACCGCTTGCGGCTTGTGGGTGATTGATATGATCACCGCCTACTGCCGGCGTATTGACGAGTCTTTAGAGTCCTACACAGAGATTTCCTGGCTCAAGCGAAACGAAATAGGAGCGCATATGAGATATGTGCGGGACCGAGAATAATACCAGTATGTGATACTGTATTCTATTCTCGCGATTTGTATCATCACTCGGTTATATGTGATATAGCCGGGTTACCGAATCAAGTGTTGATTCGATATATTGATACACTAGATATTAGTCGGTTATATGCGATATGACCGGATCGTTAAATCAAGTGTTGATTTAATGATTAAATGTATAATTATATATTTGATATATTACTTTACATTAACTAGTATTGGTTCACTTAAGATTGATTTTCTCACTTGATGTGCACAAGTTGTATATGTGATATATGTTTGTGCACTAGTTTGTATCATGATTGATGATACATGCAAACATGGGTGGGTGTGTGACATACACCATGTTAATTATAATTTAGGTTTTTATTTTTCTTAATTATTCAAAATGGTGGCTTCTTTTGTCATGGCTTGAAGCTTCATGAAGCTTGAAGCAACTTTGACAAAGTCCACTCATTTTGTCTTGATTAAGATATTCATTAACCAAACCATTATAATTAACTATGGTTTAGTCTCTACAAAGGTTAGCTCACCCATGGTTGCATTATGATAGACTTCACATGATTATTCTTTTTAAAAAATAATTCATTCTTATTCTTTTTTCTTCTTCTTCTTCTTCATCAAGCTCCATGAAAAGCTTGCTAGCTCTAATGGTGCCATGAGAAAAAGTGTGAGAAAATCAATTCTAAAGTGAGCCCACTTCCTATTTCTTCATCCTTTACTACTTGCCATGTAGTATAGGGTGTTCTCTTTACAAAGTTCATGACCAAGTGAAGGAATAGCTTGAGTTTGAGTCTCCTCGACGTAGATCATCTTCGGCCTCGGAGTCAACGACCGAGCCCGCTCATTTCTCCGAGGAAACCATCGCTAGAGTCCGGGATCATGATGATCGCAGCGAAGGGACGTCAACATGGAGCTTTAGAAGTGAAGGACCGGATCTACAAAGGTTGTAATCCCTTTCACTTGTAATTAAAGAGTTTAACTTGCTAGTTTTCGCATAATCTCTAGTATACGATCTTGGTTAGGGTTGTTCGGCATTGCTAAATTTAAGAATCGGGCATGGTTGATGCCTTGTAGAACCTTGTTAGAGTGCCTAGGAACCCTATAAGAATTACCATGGAAATTTCAGGCATTTATCACCCAACATGGCCGCGGATCCACGGCCGAATGGGCGGATCCGCGGCCACACTGACACGTCATTGACAACATCTTTTTCCGAGGCTCTCTTTTCAATGGCAAACTTCTCCAGGACACTTCAGTCTCGAGAAATCTCCAGAAGCTTCTCCTCTAGCAGCCAAGCTTCTTATGCAAGCTAAATACCTACCAAGCTTCTCAAGCAAGCTAGCTAACTAACTCAATCTAGAAGCTTCCTTCATAACCACCAAGCTTACAAAGGAAGCTAAACCTAATCAAGTTTCTAAGGGAAGCTAAAGAAGAAGGCTATATAAAGGGACCAAAGGCTTCATCAAAAGGTTGTTCAACAATTTCCAAACACAAGTTGAGTGACACAACTTGTGCATTCAAACCCTAGCCCCAAATCCATTTCAAAAAGCCAAATCAAGATCATCGAGTACCGATTCAAGCAAGCATCCACGATCCTTTTGAAGTGATGCCGATCTTCATCCGAGCAAGAGATCCACGACGATCCACGACTCAAGAAGACGATGCGAAGCTAGATTTGATGATTTTAGTTCTTCTTCAATTCTTGTAGTTCTTGAGTGAATTGTAACGAAATATCGAATAATAAAGGTGACGACCTTATTCTTGCTTTCTATTCATTCTAGCATTATGAGATTTTTCATTTTTTATTTCTTTAAAATGATGCGTGAATAAAACTCCACTTGCATCGGAATCAAAAGAATAGATAGAATGATGTTGATGAATTCTTGAATGATTCTTACGTCTTATGAGTTTTGTAAACCCTATGTAATTGAATCAAAGATGACCTAGTTTTGAGCGAGATTCTTTCTTGAATATTTTCGCTCTCAATTAGAGATCAACAATCGATGATTGAATTTCCTAGAGGCTAGAATTTGAGTGTTAATTAACGAAAGGACAAGGGTTGAGGATGAGGAAACCCTAGTTTCGTCAAAGGATCCCTAAACCTCGTTGATTGACACCGATCTGGCATCAAATCTTCAATGGATAAGAATTTGAAATTCTAAGCATCAATTATCGCTATCGATTCAATTGATTCCGACAAGCCTTTCTTCAAATCTTGATAATTCAAACACTTTGGGTATTTTCTTGATTTTGTTACCATTTCTTTAATTTAGACCTAATTCTTGATTCTTGAAATTAAAACTTCATCAATTTTCTTTTATCTCTTAATTTTCGACTCAACTAAAACGATAACGAGCAAATCACACTTTCTCAGTGGACGATCCGTATTCATTAACGCGCTACACAGACACCGTTAATTGATTGCGGTATAAATATCTTTGATTGTGAACACTTTACATTTCATCACGACAAAGACGATCAATCAAATAGCGTCGTTGCCGGGGATCGTGTGCTAATTTTTTCGTTTTTGTAATTTGAGTTGGAAAATTTATTATTCCACTAGTTTTTTAGATCAAAATTCGCAACAAGCACTTAACAATTTGTTGTGATTTGTTGCAAAGAGATCCGGAATCTATGGAGTAAGAGGAAAAATTTTCTCAACATTCCAGAGAGCTCAGAAAGTGAACAGTAGCATTCTCTGAATTTTTTGTCCAGAGATCATTCTTGATGGCGGCGGATCCGCGGTCGTAGGCATCATCTTGCGGCGGTTCCGCGGCCTGATCAAGGGTTCACTGTACTAAACTTCTCAGGTCTATTTCTATCTTTCTTATCTCCTCCCTCATCTGCTCCATTAACAAATTTCTGCAGGTTTCTTTGCAAAAATTCGCAGCCCCGGAAAAAGAACAATTGTTGTGTGTTTGATCTTGGTTGTTTGCATTTTTAACACGGAAATTAAAGGGCAAAGAACAAATTCAGATCAGGTCCGGATTTCATTACCCGTCCTAAGCCCCAAAAATCACAAATATGCATCCGCATCACCCTCATTAACTAAAAAAATATCTAGACAAGACTCTAAGGACCGTCGCGCTCAATTTAGGACAGAAGAAGGTCGTGGGTAATCTATTGCTTATCCGCGTTTCTTTTGTGGTGTCTAAGGCAAGTGTGTCTAAGGCAAGTGGTTACTTAATTAGGCCCACTACTTACGTAGTGGAGAACCTCCCACTTACCTGGCACTTACCTGGCCACAGGAGAGGCAAAGAGGCAGTAGAGGATCTATCTTACGACTTGTCTTCTGGAAGTCTAGGAGCGGTCTAGAGCATTGACCTAGGTGACCGCTAGATTTAGGGTTGCTTGTGCATTATTTGCGTGCATTTTTCAAAAATCCATATTTTTCAAAACAAACACCAATCTCATCTTTTCCTTAATTATCATTTAACGTTGCCTCTTGTGCTATACCATTTAGTGCATGCTCGGCTGGACACGGGATTCTAGTGCCCGTCTTGTCCGTGTTCCTCCTATCGACTCCGAAGTCGATAATTCTACGTCTACTTTTTCTATACCACCTACCACACCAACTTCGATGGACGGTTCTCCATCGAACTTCTTTACCACTACTCTGCCACCGTCCGCAGGTGCGCAGAATCCGCCCCGCATCTCTCTCCAAGAGAGATGCTATCCTTTGTGGGGTCCTCTTTCGACCTGTCTCACCATTCCACCAGCCAATGGGGACAATTTTGAAATCAAACCCCAATACATCAATCTTCTACCCAAATATCACGGTCCCGAGTCTTAAGACGCATATTTCTTTATTACCAAATTTGAAAATGTATGCGCAATGATGGGTACTTCACAGCTTTCTGTGGATGCTATTCGTCTACGTCTTCTCCCATTTACCTTGTGCGATATAGCCGAGAAGTGGCTTTATAACACATCCGCACATTCCATTTCGAACTGGGGAGAATTCGTAAGAACATTCCTTAAGAAATTCTACCCTAATCATAAGACAGCTCGAGTCCGTAGCGAAATAAATCAATTTACCCAGCTTCCAAATGAACCATTCTCGAAGTGTTTTGAACGCTTCAAAGATTTGTTGGTTCAATGTCCACATCACGGAATCCCTAGATGGGATCTGTGCAGAATCATATATGAGGGCATTAATCCTACCACAAAACAGACCCTTGAATGCATGTGTCAAGGCACCTTCATGACTAAAGATGATGGTGAAACTTGGAGATTTTTAGAAGATTTCGCTGAAAAATCTTTACAGTGGGAGAATGTAAATCAACTATCGTCTAGGGGTGGCACTCACCAATCTGATGTTTTCATAGGAGTTAGAGCTGAAATGGCAGCAATGCAAAAGAAACTCGAAGCTATGGAACACAAATTTTTAGCAGCCGACCTAAATCAGATGTCACTCTCCAAAACTGTATATGGATGCTGTTCTGACCCATCACATCTTACGGAAGAATGTCCTTTAAATTCTCCATTTCAAGGTCATGAGCATACCAATGCTGCTTTCCAACAAAGACCTAGAAACGATCCGTATTCTTCCACTTATAATCAGGGTTGGAGAAATCACCCTAACTTTGCTTGGAACCAATCACAATGTCAAAACACGGTTCCAAACCAAAACAATTTCCAAAAGGCTCCTCCGCCACAACAGCAACCACTTCAACTGAGTCAGCACCCCTATCAAACACAAACTTTTCAAAATCCGGCCACAAATTCTGCACCTGGGAATAATTCTTTCCAAACGTTCGGTTCAGATAACTCCTCTTCACTCGAACAAACCATGAATTTGCTTCTGACAAATTTCATGCAAGCTACGGCAAATTTTCAGTCTTTCGTTGATGACACAAAAAGGAAATCTTTTTCCCAAAATGAGAGTATTAAATCGATGGAAGCACAAATTGCTCGATTAAATGCCGAGATAAGTGCTAGAGAGAAATGGAAACCTCCAGCTCAACCTTTACCCAATCCTGGCTATGCACATCATGTGAATGCTATTACCACGTTGAGATCTAGAAGAGTGCTTGACAATCATCTTGGTGAAGAGATTGATAATAATGAAGAATCAATCGATGATACCCCGGCTGAGACTTTTCCTTCCACTTCTACTTCTAATTCTGACCCCAGTTCGTCTACCCCACCATTTTCTTCCGAGCCTATTCTCCATTTTCCTCAAGGCTCGACACCTCAGCACATCTCTTCTAGTCCACCCAAGACGATCCCCACACCTATTCTGGGATCTTTTCTACCCACACGATCTTCTCCAATGTTGGACCCCGATCTTATAGCTAAAGCTCCTTCTCCGAGTCGGTTAAGGGGAAACAGACCAAGTCCGCAAATGGAGAAGATCACTGAAATTTTTAAACAGGTTAACATCAATATCCCTTTCCTAGATTCTATTCAACAAGTCCCCGCTTATGCGAAAATTCTCAAAGACTTGTGCACTAGGAAAAGGAAGACTCAAGTGCCAAAAAAGGTATTCATGTCAAAAACTGTAGACACGGCTTTCCCCAACAATTACCTAAGAAACGTAAGGATCCTGGCTATCCTACTATTTCTATTTCTATTGGGGATAAACACATTAATCGTGCTCTACTTGACCTTGGCACAAGTGTTAACCTGCTTCCTTACTTGGTTTATAAGCAGTTAGGGATTGGAGAGTTAAAGCCTGCATACACAAATCTCCAGATGGCCGACCGATCAATCATCAAACCTAGGGGGAGCTTGAGGATGTGTTAATAAAAGTCGGGGAATTTATATTCCCTGTGGACTTTATTGTACTCGATACACAGCCTGTTGCGAACCCACGGAATCAAATCCCGGTGATTCTTGGTCGACCCTTTTTGGCCACTTCCAATGCTATAATCAACTGTCGTAATGGTTCTATGACCCTATCCTTCGGGAAGATGTCAATTGAGCTCAACATATACAAGTTGGGAAGTGTACCCTCCAAACCTACTGCTCATGCATGTTCTGTCGAATTAATGGTTGTCGACAGCAGCGAATTTGATCGGCCTCATGATACTGATCTAGACTATTTTCATATGTTGTTGTTTGACCCAACTATATATCATACACATACGGACTCTTCCACCAAGTTATCCGGGTCAACATCTAACACTGATTATGAACCATTTTTGGAGTCTGAAGATCACCCTGCGCTTTTTGATGACATTATTCTTCGGGGTATCAATGAGAGCTTTAAGGACATTTTCGCTGATGAACTCACATTTTTAGCAAACACGGGTGTTGAGATGAATCAACCACAAGAAAAAGAAATTGAACCTCCACCCCTTCTTTTGGACAATCATGTGAATGCGAGTAATCCATCATCACTATCACTGTGTCGTCTCTCCAAATTGAGACGCAAACCTATTCTTCCACACCACGTATCCTTTCCCCAATTCTTCCCGACTCTATTCATCACATTCTTTCACCAACCGGTGCTTTTCACGGATAAATTATTCGAATGGTTGGTGTTGACTTTCGGTCTTTGCAAAGCTTGGCATTGACCAATAATTTTTGACCCCCTATGGTGATTTTGAAACCTTAACATTGTTTTAACTCAAGTTTGGGGGGGTATAATCTGGCGCTTGAAAATAAAATTTTACTCAAATTTATGAGCCAAAAATAAGTTTGGGGGAGAATTTTCACGATCATATTTATTGCCCCCGTTAATAAATGTCTTCCCAAGCTTACAGGTTTTTTTTGGAGCTTTAATAGATAGCAACAGTGAGGACACCGTTGAATACAAGTTTGGGGAAGGTTTGTGCTTATTTACGCATCACTTCGCATACTCTGCATACGCACAAAACATATAAAAAAAAATTTAAAAAAATTTAAAAATTAAATTTCTTTTGTACATAAATAAGATAATAAAAGATTAGATAGTGAAAAATTACATCCAAAAGATTGGAAAAATTTAAGAAAACCAAGAAAATTAGAAGTTTTCTTAAACAAAACTAGTAATAAGTAGTTATGAGCCGTTGTCCCAAGGGTTAGTAAGATGAAAGAAGTCACTAATCTGAGGATAAAAATATGTCTGAAAAATAGTTCCTATTCTGGAAGCCAAACATTTGAATGTTGATACCCTACTATTTGCACTTACACACATCTTGAAACTCGGGATAGTAGAGGATACCCGAAATGCTCTTGTCTAAAAGCCAAAATATGAAGGAAATAATAAATGTAAAATAAAATATAATATGGTGAAGAAAAATGAACACTGGTTTTGTTATCACCAAGGCAGCAATAAAAAAAATATATCGAGGGTGCTTCATCACCTAGTGCCTTAGACCAACTGGTTTGGGAGTCACTGCTAAGCCTCAGGTGTTGCAAGACGAGGAAAATACTAATACACCTAATCAGCAAGCACATGAGTAATCGGTCGGTTAGTACCTCAAGAAGTATTAACGGTCGCATGAAAAATGTGTGAGCAAATTCCATCTAAATATTAATTAAAAAGTACTGAGGTAGATAGACAAGAGTATGATAGCTTGAATTGAATTCTCCGAGTGTAGGGATGTCCAATACACACACGTAGGGATATATGATCAATGTTTAGAAGAAAGATGAGAATGAAGAATAAATACGATGTTTTATTGAGGGATGATGCGATTTCTAACATCGTTTCATGACTATTAAGATAGGGCTCATAGCAACTGAAAAGCTAGTATTAGTTGAAAACTCTAATTTTCAAAGTCTTTCGTTTATAGTTCTTATCTTTATATGTAACTTTCAGGTTCTTCTTTTTATTATGGGATTTTGTGGGTGCAATCCGCTGAAAACCCTCAGGAGACAACACTCCTCCTACTAGGGACACCTAGAGGTTTAAAGGCTTATTGTACGTGCTGCCTACGAAAGTTTGCTAGTTAGTTTTTCTTTTTCTTTATTTTCTCCTTCTCTTTCTAAAAAAATAAGTTTGCTCGAGATGACCAAAATTAAGTTTGGGGGAATTTGATCAGTCGAAAATATTGCATTTTTTAACACATCGATTTCCCTACTATTTGCAATCATCTAAAGGTGTTCGGTATGAATATAGCACATATTAGCAATTCGTCTGTAAAATACAAAATAACATGTGCTATAAATTATAACCGGCATTTTGAGGGAAATTGAGTGTTTATTATTGCACACATGATCTTTGTATATCGCAACACTTGTCTCGAGAAAGTGTGCAAGAAATTCCAGGTAAAAGAGCCGAAACTGTTAAAAGTGCTGATAAAAATGCGCCAAGTCCAAGATTTGTGATCTGGCAGTAAATAAGAAAGATTCAAAAGATTCCAGACATCAAAAAACAGTACCAAAGCCAACACAAGAATTACCATGGAAATTTCAGGCATTAATCACCCAACATGGCCGCGGATCCGCGGCCGAATGGGCGGATCCGCCGCGGATCCGCGGCCACACTGACACGTCATCGGCTGCATCTTTTTCCGAGGCTCTCTTTTCAATGGCAAACTTCTCCAAGACACTTCAGTCTCGAGAAATCTCCAGAAGCTTCTCCTCTAGCAGCCAAGCTTCTTGTGCAAGCTAAATACCTACCAACCTTCTCAAGCAAGCAAGCTAACTAACTCAATCTAGAAGCTTTCTTCATAACCACCAAGCTTACAAAGGAATCTAAAACTAATCAAGCTTCTAAGGGAAGCTAAAGAAGAAGGCTATATAAAGGGACCAAAGGCTTCATCAAAAGGTTGTTCAACAATTTCCAAACACAAGTTGAGTGACACAACTTGTGCATTCAAACCCTAGACCTAAATCCATTTCAAAAAGCCAAATCAAGATCATCGAGTACCGATTCAACTAAGCATCCACGATCCTTTTGATGCGACGCTGATCTTCATCCGAGCAAGAGATCCACGACGATCCGCGACTGAAGAAGACGATGCGAAGCTAGATTTGATGATTTTAGTTCTTCATCAATTCTTGTAGTTCTCGAGTGAATTGTAACGAAACATCGAATAATAAAAGGTGACGATCTTATTCTTGCTTTCTATTCATTCTAGCATTATAAGATTTTTCATTTTTGATTTCTTTAAAATGATGCGTGAATAAAACTCCGCTTGCATCGGAATCAAAAGAATAGATAGAATGATGTTGATGAATTCTTAAATGATTCTTAAGTCTTATGAGTTTTGTAAACCCTAGGTAATTGAATCAAAGATGACCTAGTTTTGAGCGAGATTCTATCTTGAATATTTTCGCTCTCAATTAGAGATCAACAATCGATGATTAAATTTCCTAGAGGCTAGAATTTGAGTGTTAATTAAAGAAAGGACAAGGGATGAGGATTAGGAAACCCTAGTTTCTTCAAAGCATCCCTAAACCTAGTTGATTGACACCGATCTAGCATCAAATCTTCATTGGATAAGAATTTGAAATTCTAAGCATCAATTATCGCTATCGATTCAATTGATTCCGACAAGCCTCTCTTCAAATCTAGATAATTCAAACACTTTGGGTATTTTCTTGATTTTGTTACCATTTCTTGAATTTAGACCTAATTCTTGATTCTTGAAATTAAAACTTCATCAATTTTCTTTTATCTTTTAATTTTCGACTGAACTAAAACGATAACGAGTAAATCATACTTTCTCAGTGGACGATCCGTATTCATTAACGCGCTACACCGACACCGTTAATTGATTGCGGTATAAATATCTTTGATTGTGAACACTTTACATTTCATCACGACGAAGACGATCAATCAAAAGCCCTCCATATATATGTCCATGCATCCATTACAATATACATCGTATGTATAGTAATGGCTTCTAGGAAATACATATAACTAACAATATATATATATATATATATATATATATATATATATATATATATATATATATATATATATATATTATATGAAGCATGGCATGGTATTTCTGTTTTTATTAAATAGAAATTAAGGTGGAAAATGGGGAGACTTTAGAAGGATGGGCATAGCATGGCTTATTCTATTTTATATTCATTTGCTTGCACTATTGAAGCATGGCTACAATTTTTAAGGGTTAAAAATTGTATGCTTCAATAATGCTTGAGCTAAGATGATCCATTCTACATTCATTCTTGCCATGAGTTATTTTTCTTGAGTTGAACTCATGTGATGAGTTTTCTCTCTAGCTCTCTCCATCTTCTTCAACTCCACTTCCAAGCTCGATCCCTCACATGAGTTGTGAATCCTTGAGCTTGTGAGAACCCTAGTGAGCAAAAAACACCCCTACTTCACCATCCTACACTAGATTAATGCTGTGGTGTAGTGTGTTTACTTCACTAAAGAGTTTAGTGAAGAGGTAGCTTGGATTGGCGGACTTCGGGTGGATCATTTTCGGCACGAAGGTCATCGGAGCAAGTTCATTCAACCTTTAAGTTGAGCCTAGTGGAGTGACGTGGACTACAACCCGAAGCTTTAGAAGTGAAAGACACGGTCTACAAAGGTTGTAGCCATCCAACTCTTAGTGTAAAGTTTTTGATATCAAGTTAAACCCTAATCATGGTTAGAGCAGATTAGCTCCCCGAAATTTTAAAAAACGGCATGCTTGATGCTAGTAAAACCCAGTGGCGGTGCTAATGTACACTTTCAGCTTCTATTTTTTTTTGCATCCATGCTTGCCATGTCTCCGCCATGCTGTAAGTTAAGTAACCTTACGGTGAAGACCCAGGACCTCGTGGTGAATGCGGAGGTATATAAAAGCATGCTATTTTGGTTGTTTCTGGTGTGGATTAGAAACTATATTTGATGCGATTGCATTATATTTTTAATGCAAGGGAAACAAATCTATTTGATATTGTCGGAACAAGTTTTTAAAACTACTCGGTTTTCTTCAAAACAACTTTCGTATTCTTTTGCTTTGTATAGAGGTATTCAGTTAGAAATATCCTGCACCTCATTCTATGAGGAAAGACCCTTGATCCCTTCACAGGGAATTCGCCCTTAGGCAAAAATTTATGTTACTAGTTTTAAAATGCGGAGCCTAAACCATTCCATTTCAAAGAGTCCCTTCAACGATATCAAGTTCATTACATTAAAGGTTTTTCGCCAAAACCAGATGTAGCCCGCCGTTGTTTCAGATGAGTATAAAGTAGTTATTAAGTTATGTGTTTTGACCTTCGCCAAGGCATAGTGTTTGGCAGCTAGGGGATACTTGTTTGTTGCATAGGTAAATGCATTAATCTAGGACAGGCGTACATCTTTTTTGACCTTTGTCAAGGGCTTGTATGAATGGGTCTAGATTAATCAGGACAATGACGGATGGAATTTGACTTGCGGCTTATGATGTTTTGACCTTCGTCAAAGTCATAAGCGCTTGGGGCAAAAACCATAACGAAAGTTTCAAATATAAGGGAAACATGCCAAGTTTGTGCATACCTTCTGAAGTGTGGTAATTTTGGCCGGCTTCCGTCAATATTATCACACGATGATAGTTGGGTCCCAATTTCCACTGTTGAGTAGTTATTACTCTTCGAGAGATTTTCACTTCACAATTAGCTAGCCTATTAGGTGTCTTGAAAATATTAAGGAGGTTGCGCCTATATAGAAACAGGGTTATTAATTGGGTCCGTGTGAAAGCACGAGGGACCTCCCTCGGAGTACCAACACCGACCTGGCTGAATAATTAGCAAACTTGTAAGGTGTATATGATCCCAACTAGTTCTGCTTTTAGGGTTTGAAGGAGTATTCGAGAAAATAATGGGAGCCATCCTAATTAGATAAAGTGATAACCAATCTGATCTTGATAGAGTGCATGCTGAGTGTTTCTGTCACAACCCGGAATTGGCATGTGACCGGCACTTGAATCACGCGAAATCTATAGGACCCTACCGTAACCCAAGTAAACCGAAAACCCAGAAATCTAAACCTTTTTAGGAAAATAATGGAGTTGATGTTTTGAAATAAGGGTATAATGAAATCAAGTTCTTTATTTTAAAGTAAAAATAAAGTTTGTTTGAAATGCAAGTGGATTATATACTATAAATTTTAAACATTTTCTTCAGTTGAAATTTGGGCAGCACCTCCTTTGTAAATTTTGATCAAAACAAGAACATAATGAATAATAATATAGGCGTCCCTAAGAGGGAGCTAGCTCTTCGCCAATCGGCGGAAACACAACCACGAATATAAAATATACGACGCCCAAGGAGAAGATCAATCACAGAAAGAAAGTGAAGAAAACCAAAACATCATCAAACTCCACATAAAGAGAATATATATACAAGTCTTCACTCTAAATCCAAAGAATATACAACTGGTCTCTAAGTCTACCAAATATACATAGTCTGGTTGATGGAGCTTTTAACTAGATACAAATGAATAATAAACAAATGGCGGTCATGATCCGAAGTGTAACCCACATACCAAGCAAACCACCCCAAAAGAAGCAATCTTCCAGCAAGCCACTAATGATCCGAGCGGTCGACCCTACAAGAAAACTATGGCACAACCGTGGTGAGTTGCCAACTGGTGAGTAGAAGACATCATCAGGTAGAAATCGAATGTATAACGAACCTTATGTCATACTGTATTATAATATTATCATATCGTGTGGTAATAAAGGTGACCGTGCATACATAAGTATAATAATATAATAATATCGTGCATGTGTCAATATATGCTACCTTGTCATCTGTGTCATATATATGTATATATATATTAGTGTAATATGACCTAGAGGCCATTATTGTATAGTACTAGTTTGTATATTACATTTTGGAAGCTTGGGATATATACACAGATTTATTGTAGGGTTACCTAGCACGACAGCAAGATTTCGAGAGGCATCGTCCATGCCAATTTTAAAATTTTTGCCGTACTAAAGAACCCTAACCCTAGAATCGTAACTGGAGATTTAGATGAAGTACAATGTAAACAACTTTACATCTAAGTGAATGAGGAATACAACCATTGTAGACCGGTCCTTCACATCTAAAGTTCTGTGTAGTAGTCCCTTCGCTCCAAGTAGTGAACACCCGAACTCTAGTAAGGGTTCACATGAAGAAATGAACAAGCTTGCACGAAGTTTTCGAGGCCGAAGATGATCTATGTCGAGAAGACTCAAGCTCATGCTAACTCTTCACTAATGGTAGATTAGTGAAGCAAACACCCTAAACTAAATGGCTAATATAGTAGAGGATGATGAAGTAGGAAATAGGCTCACTTTAGATTTATTTTTCTCACAATATTTCATCACCTTTTCAAAAGCTAGAAAGTTTTTCCATGAGGAAGAAGAAGATGAAGTTGAGATGAGAATGAAACTCATGAGGTGAGAATAGCAACCATGGAAGAGTTAGTATCATACAGTAACTCATGTAGAGAATAAACCATGGCTAATATTAATGGTTAGGTTAATAAATATCTTAAGTAAAAACAAATGAGTGGACTTAGTCAATGGTTCCACAAGCTTCTCAAAGCTTCAACCATTAAACCAATTTCCACCAATTAATTAATTACTAAAATGAATATAAACCCCTCATTATATCAAGTATGGTATGAGTCTCATACAACCTTGAAGCATGTGGCATCAAGCATGACACAAAATAATGCACATCAAGCATGACACAAAATAATGCACACTTGGTATATATATCACATATATACCAAGTGTACACAAGTGAGAAAAAATAATGTTTAAGTGAGCAAATATTAGTTAATGTAAATTAATATATCATATATATAATTATACATTAAATTATTAAATCAGCACTTGATCTAATAATCCGGCTATATCACATACAACTGAGTAATACCAAATGTAACATCTTATCGAATTAACACTTGATCCGATAACCCGGCTATATCTCATATAATCGACCGATATCACATATCGCGAGAATAGAATGCGGTATCTGTTAGTTATATGTATGCCCTAGAGGCCTTTGCTATACATAGGATGTATATTGTAGTGGATGCTGGGACATATATAGGGAGGACTTTCTTGCTCGACATGATAGTATGCTATCTGGTTACTCTTTACCTTAACGTGTACATTGATTGTCTCTCTGTTACATGTTGGTAAAGCACTTAGGATGTGTACTTGACTATCTGGACTATGATGCGGATCATACTAGTGGGGACATGGTAGTCCATAAGTACATCCTTCAAGGTCCCTAGTCGTGGGTATATCGAGACGGGGCATCAATATACCAGAGTAGACTAGCGTATACCTTCTCGACCCATACAGATGGGTGATGGATGATCCCATATCCATTGGTGTTTGACATCAGAGATGATATACGGGTGCTCAGTGGAGACTGGGTACACTGGATGGACTCGCCGAGAACTCCCAGATGGTATTATACCTTACGTCAGATGGCAGTTCTCTGGTGACACTGGTACAGAGTAGTCTGTTGACCCGAGATCGTCATAGAGTCTTGTGTGGTTCCCACTGTGCTTTGATTTCGATCTTACCACGTCCAAGAGGGCGTGCAAAATGGTGGTTTTTGGGTACAGTCCCGAATCACATGGAGGCAATGAGCGATAGGAGGGGATTCGTCTCTCCCGGTATAGGGAGTTGATGTTGCGCTGTGTTCGATTGGCTATAACCGGAAATCCCTGGCCAGGGTTGCTGAGATTTACTGGTAAGTGTTACCAGTAGTTTCTCGAACTGTTATAGACCTCATATCGACACGACTTATCGAGCTATTGGGGTCTGACGTTTACCACCCCTAGGCGAGATATGCGACATATCAGACGATCAGACCGGACTGTACGGTAAGTGTTACTGGTTGGATTCACAGGAGTGTGAGCGGGCTTGCTCGTCGATCTTCTGATCGCTCAATACCCGGGTGGCCGTTATGTTTAGCAGACCGCTTGCGGCTTGTGGGTGTTTGATATGATCAACACCTGCTGCCGGCGTATTGACGAGTCTTTAGAGTCCTACACAGAGGTTTCCTGGCTCAAGAGAAACGAAATAGGAGCGCATATGAGATATGTGCGGGACCGAGAATAATGCGTGTATGTGATACCGTATTCTATTCTCGTGATGAATGTATCGAATGGTTATATGCGATATAACCTAGTTATCGAATCGAGGGTTGATTCGATAAGCCGATACATTGGATACTAGTCGGTTATATGCGATATGACCGGATCGTTAAATCAAGTGTTGATTTGATGATTTAATGCATAATTATATATTTGATATATTACTTTGCATTAACTAGTATTGGTTCACTTTAAATGGATTTTCTCACTTTATGTGCACATTGTATATGTGATATACTTTTGTACACTAGTTTGTATCATGTTTGATGATGCATGCTCATTAGGGTTTACCATGGTTGTGTAATGGTTAAGGGTTTTCATTTTCTTTTATGCTTTATTTAGTTATTCATTTTGAAAATGATAAGCATAAAGAGAAAGAATGGTGGCTTTATTTGTAGTTTAGTTGAAGCTTCATGAAACTTTGACCTAGTCCACCATTCTTGTCTCTTGCTTAACCCTAACCATCATATCTAACCATGGTCTATTCTCTACACTAAACTAAGGTTAGTATTATGATAAGTATTCATTTTTCCTTTTCATTTTAATGAACTAATCATAATATTATCATCTTCTTCTTCTTCTTCTTCAAGAAGAAAACCTAGACTTCATCAATGGTGACTTGATGAAATGAGTGAGAAATCCAATTCTAAAGTGAACGCACTTCCTATTTCTTCATCCTCTACCTCTTGCCAAGTAGTAGAGTGTGTTTTCTTCACAAGTTTCATGACTTGGTGAAGTTGGAGCTTGATCTAGCGATGCCTCGACGTAGATCATCTTCGTCATCGTCGTCGATGACCTAGCCCGCTTTTTCTCCGATGAAGCCGACGCTAGAGCCCAAGATCCGATTTGTACAGCGAGGAGACATCATCGCGGAGCCATGGAGGTGGAGAACCGGATCTACAAAGGTTGTATTTCCGTTTACCATTTAGTTAAGTTGTTAACTAGTTTCTTGTTCGCCTAAACTTCTAGCCAACGATCCGTATTAGGGTTTCTCGGCACTTGTAAAATTTGAAATTGGCATAGTTGATGCCTTGTGAGACCTCATTAGTGTGCCCAGGAACCCTACAGTGGTATCAGAGCCTAGCTAGAGCCTTAGGCGACGCGTAGACGGAATTAGAAGTCCGATCGAACCAAAACCAAAACCCTAAAATGCTCTCTGGAAATTTTCTAGAAATTTGGATTTTTGTCAATTAAAAATTCGCAGAAAATAGAGCAGGAAATTATAAGGATTACTGCAGAAAACGAAATCCTAATTCCACTGTAGCGCCGCGGAACCGCGGCAATAGCCTCCTTTTGCGGCGGTTCCGCGGGCGTTTGTGCTGATTAGGGATTTGTTTTGATACAGTAATGCCCGTATCTGTTTCCTCTGTTCTCTGGGAACTTTTAATCTGCACTCAAGAGTTGAGTTTTCTGGGGTTGTTTTGGGGATTCGATGATTCGATCGGATTATCAGATTTTGTCTATGTGGCTTCCGGATAATTTTTGAATATGTTAAAAAGTTCGACCGGATATAAATACCCAATTTTTCCCCTGTCGGGAAATTTCCAAGTGTTGGATTTTTCCGTAGTTTAACGACGTTCTAAGTAGTGCAAGTAACGCGATGGTCCCTCTAGAAGACAACAAACCTTAACTCGATTATGTGACCGTCTTGAACTGCCCTTTGAACCTTCGGGTTTGGGGCAGTACGGCGTGCCACATGTGAGGCGTTGGCTTGACCCTTCTACGGCTGGACCGTTGGTACTGAGGCACGAACTGAATGTTTTTAGACTTGTTTCATGTGTTGATCTGTATCGGGAAAACTTGGGTGTTTGAATGTTCGATTGGAAAGTTTAACATTTTCTATTTATCCGGAATGTGATACAATACTTGGAATCCATAAGTAGTTATGAGATAACTGAATGAATGTTATAAACATAGCAGTTTAGTCTCACTTGATCGGTTGCCACGGAATTTTGATGTGATCAAAAGTCCGTCGCAATCACGTAGCGTACGCGGATACTCGCCGGGTAAACTTAATAGACAGCCTCACTCCATAGCCCCGACCAAGTGACTGTAGGAGAACCCCGTCGCCGAAAGCATCCGTCCGGGTGCTCGCGGTAGCGGTGTTCCATCTTGGTGCACTTCGTCGACGGTATCGGGGGTGCGGCCGTCTACTGAAGTTTGCGACGAGCATTCGATCAAATTGCCGGGAATCCTGTTGAATTGCCCGACTTGGTATTGAAAAGTGTTTTCGATTTTGAGACTAAAATGCGGGGTTTATAATTGTTAGGCATGTGATGTCTAAAGAATTCATTTGGTCAGGCATGCGATGTCTGAGGTGGTTGCGGATTCCAACTGTTGTAGTTTTACACTTTCTTTTCTGTGACCGTAAGTGTAATATGTGATATCGCCGGTTTCGTTGCTATATGTCAACGACAATTGGGATGCGCATGTTTACTTACGTTGATGACATGTGATGTTATGTGTTGCTGGATATGTTATATTGGATCGTCGTGTTTGAATAGCCGGGGGTTTTTATGTGAGATGAGTGTTTTTTCATTTTCATTCATGTAAAAACTTGTATGTAGTATTCTTTTATTGGGGCACTTCCAGGTTGCGGAAGATGTCACATTTTGTATATTATTTACTTTTCCGCACTAGGATAGACCGAAGGAGGAGGGCACAAGTAACCGGGTTCTGGAGTCCAGTGGGAGACCAACTCGAGGAGTCGAGTCCGGGTCTCCTAACTCTAGAATTGGTAGGGTTGCTTGCCGCTCTCGTAGGGGTCTAGGGGTGTGGGTTTGGCTATTCATCGCGACCGTGGAATCCGTGTTTTATACTGGCTCGTATTGAAAACACGGACGTCCTAGTATATCCAATGTTTCATAAGTTTCTTCTGCTGCGATATCTGTGATGTGATCATGTGATGTTCTGTGATAGATACAGTATATAGTATATATGATATATTATATAGACGTTACTTATGTTTTACACCCGCGCTAGCCCTGCCCCGCTCTTCCGTTAGTTACCTAACCTAACGGTGCACGAGGGGACATCGAGGCGAATGCGGATGGCATAAGTGTACGTCGTATTTATCTGTGATGTTTAGGTACTTAAATGATGGGACTTCATTAATAAGATTAATGAAAGAAAAAGAAACCTAAGATGTTGTAGAATCGAATTTCAAAATAAAACAGGTAGCTACAGTTCTTGCTTTGCACAGAGGTATATGTGATATATCCTACACCTTATTCGACGAGGAAAGGACCGAGATCCCTTCATCAGGAGTGACTCCTTTAGCGATAACTGGCAGATGCTACACACTCGGTTTGACTTTTGATTGCTTCTATAGTTTCTGCTTTGCACAGTGATATATATGATATATCCTGCACCTCATTCGACGAGGAAAGGGTCGACGATCCCTTCACCGGGAGTGACTCCTTTAGCAAAACTAGAAAAGCCTCAAAAGCACTCCATTTTAAAATCATTTGATTCTACAACGATATCAAGTTCATTACGCAATAGGTTTTCAGAAAAACCTGTCGTAGCCCTCCGTCATTTCAGATAAGTACTAGTTAGTATTCGTGCTGCGTTTGTTTGGCATGCGTCAAGGCGTAGTGTACGGTAGCTAACTAGTGCTTATCTGCTAGCATACGATGCGATTGGATTAGGGTATTCGTACGGCGTTGTTTGGCATGCGTCAAGGGTCGTGCGGGTGGGTTTAATTCAATCAAGAAATGTACGGGTTGAACTTGTCTAGCGAACTATGGGTTGTTTGGCATGCGTCAAGGTCATAGCACGCTAGGGGCAAAATATTATCGAGAATTTCAAGTGTTGAAATTTGCAATGAGATTGCATACCTTCTATGAGATAGTTGGATCCCGATACCCGCTGCGAGTAAGAGTTACTCCTGGGAGAGTTTTACACATTACAATTAGCCGATCAAGTAGGTGTCTAGAAGGTGTCAACGGGGTTACGCCTCTGGGAAAACGAGGTTTACATTAATTAGGTTCGTGCGAAAGCACGGGGGACCTCCCTCAAAGTACCGACACTGGCCTGGCTGAAAGATTGGCGAACCTGTAGCGTGTAATTAATCCCGGCTAGTCTTTCCTTTTAGGGTTTGAAGGAAGATTTGATAAAAAGCAGTGGGAGCCATCCTGATTAGATAAAATAATAACCAATCTATTCTTGCAAGAGCGCACGCTGAGTGTTTTCTTCTCTCTCTCTCCTGGTAGCGACCATATCACGCCTTAATCAAGATAATAAAAAGGATATTTGACCGAACCCGCTTGTTATACTGAGCTGGGGAACGTTGGTCCCGCTCCAACTTATAATTGTTATAAGACAGAGCAGGAAATTGGGGATTACCAGAATTCCCGTGCCACCCAAACGAAGAAAGTGCATGCTGATGCATCATCTTCGGGTATGTTCATTATACAGAACTGTTTTTCAGTATCCTTTACGTCCTGGGTATGTGATACCAGATCAGGATCCCAGATATGTAATATGTTACATAGGGCTACAGAAAGGTAGAGGACTGAGAACGGGTGATAAGTTTCATGAGGCAGAAAACGGGGCAAGAGTTGCAGCCAAGTCTGTTGGTCACTGTCACCCTGTATTACCAATACATTGATTCTGAACGAATGTTATTAGATACCGAACCTGATATACAAAATCATATTAGTCTCTTTATTAGTAAAGAAATGATAAAATTTTGTATTGTTGGATAATATTTTGAACATTTCCTATATCAAAAGTTGATCGGTTCAGGCACGTTATCTAAAAGCATTGATGTTCTAAATCAAACTACAGTTCTTTAGTATACGGAACACACACAAGAGGAAGAGTTCAGAAATGAACGAATCCTTCTTGAGGTATTGTAGACTAGGTCATATCAATGCGACCCGACTAGCTAAGTTGCACATAGATGCATATTTAAATCTGTTTGAATTTACATCTTGTGAAACTTGCCAGTCATGTCACAAAGATAAGATGACCAAAGCTCCGTTTACTGGAAACAGAGAAAGAGTTAGTGAACTCTTGGGATGATACATGTTGATGTATGTAGGTCCCCTGTCTACATATGCCAGGACTGGTTCTTTGTACTTCGTTACATTCTCTGATAATCTCTCAAGATTCAGACATATGTTCCTGTTGAAACACAAGTCCGAACCTTTTGAGATATTCACAGAATATAAGTTAGAAGTAGAGAACCAATAAGGGTATAAGTATTATGTCCTATGATGAGATAGGAGAATACTTGAGCATGGAAATCCTGGATTATTCTAAAGGAGAATGAGATTCTCTCTCAGTATTACTCCTCCGTATACACCATGGCACGATGGTATATCGGGGCGGAGCAATCACACCCTATATAATATGGTGTGCTCTATGATGAGTACTACTGAGTTACCTGTTTCCATTTTGGGAGTTATGCACTTGAGAAGCTGCATACCTATTGAATAGGGTTCAAATCAAATCAGTTGCCTACCACTTCATATTTGATATGATAAGGGAAGAGCCCATGTCTTAAGCTAGTTAAGATTTGGGGTTGTCCGGCCTATGTCTAAAAGCAAAATCCGGACAAACTCGAGGCAAGATCTGTTATGTACAACTGGAAAGGTTCCAGCTATGCAAACTACAGCAGATGATTTGGTAGAACCGAAGGATTCAATAGAAACCAACGAACCTCAGCCACTCCGCCGATCTAGTAGGGTTCCTCACCCACCTGAGAGATACTTCGGTTTCTCTATGACAGTGGGAGCGAGGATTGCATCATGAGATGATGACCCAACTAGTTTCGAGCTGGCCATCAGGAGTGGGACTCTATAAGAATGGCTGGATGCTTAGCGATCTGAGATGGAATCCTTATACACCAACAAAGTATGGACTTTGGTTGCTATATCTGAAGGGTTAAATCCCCATCAGGAGCAAGTATATCTTGAGAAGATTACTTGGTGTAGATGGAAAAGTTGAGACTTTCAAAGCTAGACTTGTTAAAGCTTTTCGTCATCGACCAGGCGTGGATAATGATGAAACCTTTTCAAGTGACTATGCTTAAGTCCATCCAGATCCTACTTACCACGGCTACATACCATGACTACGATATCTGGTGGTTGGGTGTCATGATAGCTTTTCTAAATGATGTTTTAGAAAAGGCAGTTATAAGTACACAGCCAGAGGGCCTCGTAGACAGTGGGAGCAGCGGAAACGTGTGCAAGATGTTTTATAGGATAAAGCAGGCATCGCGGAGTTGGAACGTCTGTTTTGATGAATTAGTCAAACAGTTTGACATCATCAAAATGGTAGATGAACCTTGTATAAAAAAAAAGGGAGTAGGGAGTATGGTGGCGATCCTCGTAGAGTACGTGGATGACATACTCTTGATAAGAAAGAAGTTTCTTATACTACGCTCGGTCAATCTCCGCTTATCACAATGATTCTCCACATAGGATCAAAGTGATACCTACTAAATCCTGGGTTTTGGACCTATGAGATAGATCTAAATGGATGTTAGAATACTCACTAGCTGTAGTGAGATGGTATCAATTGATCCTGGGATGAATCACTGGAAGTGTTCCAGGGTGATAATGACGACTGAGTGTCAGTCACAGGCATTGTCTTTACCCTCAGTAAAGGGACGGTATGTTGGAAGAGTTCCAAGCTAGATACCGTGACAAACTAGACGATAAAGGCTGGATACATCGCTACTTAAGATGCTACCAAAGAGGCTGTTTGGGTGTATATTGGTTCATGAGATGAACTAGGTTCCTACCATTGTGTGACAATGGAAGTGTGGCTTTGGCCCGGGAACCCCGGTCCCATCAGTGATCCAGACATATTCTAAGGCAGTGTCACCTGATCATGGAGATGGTTGATCTCCAGGGGATCGAGGTCAGGAGAGCAGACTCAGAGAACAACAAGGCGGATCCACTCACGAAGGCCTTTTCCCAAAGAGAGACTATTAATGGATGGTTGAGTATGAGATACTACAACCACTGCTATCAGATGGCCCTGGTGCAAGTGGGAGATTGTTAGTTATATGTATGACCTAGAGGCCATTGCTATACATAGGATGTATATTGTAGTGGATGCTGGGACATATATAGGGAGGACTTTCTTGCTCGACATGATAGTATGCTATCTGGTTACTCTTTACCTTAACGTGTACATTGATTGTCTCTCTGTTACATGTTGGTAAAGCCCTTAGGATGTGTACTTGACTATCTGGACTATGATGCGGATCATACTAGTGGGGACATGGTAGTCCATAAGTACATCCTTCAAGGTCCCTAGTCGTGGGTATATCGAGACAGGGCATCGATATACCATAGTAGACTAGCGTGTACCTTCTCGACCCATACAGATGGGCGATGGATGATCCCATATCCATTGGTGTTTGACATCAGAGATGATATACGGGTGCTCAGTGGAGACTGGGTACACTGGACGGACTCGCCGAGAACTCCCAGATGGTATTATACCTTACGTCAGATGGCAGTTCTCTGGTGACACTGGTACAGAGTAGTCTGTTGACCCGAGATCATCATAGAGTCTTGTGTGGTTCCCACTGTGCTTTGATTTCGATCTTACCACGTCCAAGAGGGCGTGCAAAACGGTGGTTTTTGGGTACAGTCCCGAATCACATGGAGGCAATGAGCGATAGGAGGGGATTCGTCTCTCCCGGTATAGGGAGTTGATGTTGCGCTGTGTTCGATTGGCTATAACCGGAAATCCCTGGCCAGGGTTGCTGAGATTTACTGGTAAGTGTTACCAGTAGTTTCTCGAACTGTTATAGACCTCATATCGACACGACTTATCGAGCTATTGGGGTCTGACGTTTACCACCCCTAGGCGAGATATGCGACATATCAGACGATCAGACCGGACTGTACGGTAAGTGTTACTGGTTGGATTCACAGGAGTGTGAGCGGGCTTGCTCGTCGATCTTCTGATCGCTCAATACCCGGGTGGCCGTTACGTTTAGCAGACCGCTTGTGGCTTGTGGGTGTTTGATATGATCAACACCTGCTGCCGGCGTATTGACGAGTCTTTAGAGTCCTACACAGAGGTTTCCTGGCTCAAGCGAAACGAAATAGGAGCGCATATGAGATATGTGCGGGACCGAGAATAATGCGTGTATTTGATACCGTATTCTATTCTCATGATGAATGTATCGAATGGTTATATGCGATATAACCTAGTTATCGAATCGAGGGTTGATTCGATAAGCCGATACATTGGATACTAGTCGGTTATATGCGATATGACCGGATCGTTAAATCAAGTGTTTATTTGATGATTTAATGCATAATTATATATTTGATATATTACTTTGCATTAACTAGTATTGGTTCACTTTAAATGGATTTTCTCACTTTATGTGCACATTGTATATGTGATATACTTTTGTATACTAGTTTGTATCATGTTTGATGATGCATGCTCATTAGGGTTTGTGTAAAGATTAAACCATGGTTGTATAATGGTTAAGGGTTTTCATTTTCTTTTATGCTTTATTTAGTTATTCATTTTGAAAATGATAAGCATAAAGAGAAAGAATGGTGGCTTTATTTGTAGTTTAGTTGAAGCTTCATGAAACTTTGACCTAGTCCACCATTCTTGTCTCTTGCTTAACCCTAACCATCATATCTAACCATGGTCTATTCTCTACACTAAACTAAGGTTAGTATTATGATAAGTATTCATTTTTCCTTTTCATTTTAATGAACTAATCATAATATTATCATCTTCTTCTTCTTCTTCTTCAAGAAGAAAACTTAGACTTCATTAATGGTGACTTGATGAAATGAGTGAGAAATCCAATTCTAAAGTGAACCCACTTCCTATTTCTTCATCCTCTACCTCTTGCCAAGTAGTAGAGTGTGTTTTCTTCACAAGTTTCATGACTTGGTGAAGTTGGAGCTTGATCTAGCGATGCCTCGACGTAGATCATCTTCGGCATCGTCGTCGATGACCTAGCCCGCTTTTTCTCCGATGAAGCCGACGCTAGAGCCCAAGATCCGATTTGTACAGCGAGGAGACATCATCGCGGAGCCATGGAGGTGGAGAACCGGATCTACAAAGGTTGTATTTCCGTTTACCATTTAGTTAAGTTGTTAACTAGTTTCTTTTTCGCCTAAATTTCTAGCCAACGATCCGTATTAGGGTTTCTCGGCACTTGTAAAATTTGAAATTGGCATGGTTGATGCCTTGTGAGACCTCATTAGTGTGCCCAGGAACCCTACAGTATCACATACTCTCATTAACCTTGGTACCGCACATATCACATATGTGCTTCTACTTCGTTTCGCATGAACCAGGAAACCTCCGTGTAAAACTCTAAAGACTCGTCAATACTCCGGCAGTAGGTGATGATCATATCAAACACCCACAAGCCGCAAGCGGTCTGCTAAACGTAACGGGCACCCGGGTATTGCGCAATCAGAAGATCAACAAGCAAACCTGCACATACTCCTGCAAATCCAATCAGTAACACTACCGTACAGTTGTAACGTTTTGAAAATCGTTTAGGTGAAACTTCGGAGAATCGGTAAAATAAAGGGTGTTTTTCGTAAAAATCAAGATTATAATTACCTTTCATCATAAAATCAAATATACCTATTCTAGCTATGTAATTGCTAGTATTTGGTGTTTATTGAGTCACTTGCAAATTTCTAGTTGACTGAAAAATTTTCCGAAATTAATTATTTTAATATTATTTTAAGTCGTCACTAATACATTTAATTAGGGATAATTACAAATTAGAATGGGTGGATACAAATTTTGTGCATCATGACACATTAAACCAAAATTTAACATGTTGTTTTTGAAATGAAAAGAAGTTGTCAAGATGGTTTTAGAAAATGTAAAATAAAAGGTCTTAAATTGTGAAAATAAATTAAATAGAATTGAGGTTTAGGCTTGTTGACTTGGGGTATGGTTTCATGTTACTTGGTATTCCTCATACACACACACACACCCTCAACCTCTTCCCCATGGTGGCTGAATTCAGCAGCCCCATCCCCAAGTTATCCCCACTTTAATTGTTAAAGGAAAAGATAAAAAGAAAACAATAAAGAATAAACAAAGAAGTATAGTTCCTTGACTTCCTCACTCATTCAACACCTCACCCCACTCTTTCCTTCCTAATTATTGGCCGAGACTTCCCCCTCCCTGCTGCAGCAGTAGCCCCCTTCATTTCCCACCTCATTCTCTTCACAAAATCTCACAAAAAATCCCCAAAAATCCATCTAAAATCCAATAAAACCTCACTAAATCCCTAATATAATCCCTACCCATTTTTCCTTGGCCCAAGCTTGCATGAATCAAGGAACAAGATGGCAATTTGGGATGCTAGGATTCATTTTGGATCTCTTGAATTTGTTAGGTATAATCTAAACCTTATAGTTAAATTGTTGTTTGATTACTTTAAATCAAACATATTTAGTTAATAATATGGGTTTAATTGAATGTTTGGAAAAATCTAGTGAGGGTTGTTATTTAAATTAGGGTTTTTATTATATCATTAAGGATGCAATGTATAGTTTAACATTTTAAAATATGTAAAACCTAGTTTGGTTGTTAAATTGCAAATTGTTATATGTAAATTGTCCAAATTGCTTAATTGTTGCAAACTAGGTTTTTGGGTTTAATGAAAATTAATGAGATTAAATTATGGAAATGGTTTGTATGACTTATTTAAGATGTTTAATGAGTATTATGGCCACTAGAATTGTTAAAACATCAAGATTTTTGCATTAAAACGGTTAATTTTGCTTACTAGGTTTTCTGAAAAAATAGCTTTAAAGCGAATTTGACGTTTTGATGTTTTAAACCCTATTTCATATATATATTTAGTGTGTTGTGAAACCACGAATGATGCGTTTGAGTTTTTCTCGATCACTCGGTGTTTGTACGCCGATGTCGAGGGTTATTTGGTTCTTTTTCTTGAGCGGACCATAGGTTTTGACCTATATGAGATTCGTGTGTCGTTTTGGTCATGAGTCGGATATTAATGCGATACGATATGTTATGACATGTAGGTACCCCCACTAGGACTTCGAGAGGATAAGCAAGCGCGTGGCGACGTCGGCATCGGCAAACGAAGATCAATGTGAGTAGATATATATCTACGGGGAGAAGTCGGGTGGATGGTGTATAGCACCCCCGCAAGTAAGAATGATGTGATATGATATTGATATGCAATTATATGTTATGGAGAGATTACACACTTAGCAAGAAAAGGTTAGGAGATCATGAGTTAGTGTTAGCGAGATTGAGGAAAGTGATTTAGTTGATTTCTTAGTCGTGAACCCTAGAGTAAGTTTGTACTCATAAATATACACACACGGGATATGGTTTTGGTTGTATACGTCATATGTATATATATATAGGTTTATGTGGATGTTTTGGTGCTATTATATATATACATATACGTAAACACGAATGTTGAGGATAGTATATGTTATTTAGAGATGAGTCGATAAGATTGGGCATGGGGCCATAAGATCGTTGATGCGATTTGGTTCGTATTAGGAGATACGACATGATGGTATAGCGGATCTTTAGGCGATGTGTCTCAGACACACGCACATCTGATTGTTGATGGTATCAGTTTGTACTAGACTTAGATCAGTACTCCCTGTTCATGATATGTGATGATAAGGATATCAGATGAGAAATAAGATAAATATGATATTTGACCCGTACCCAGATTTAGGATGTCGTACGATAGATTTACCGTACGAGATGTAATTATGATATTAGATCCGCACTCTTGACTCGAGGATTGTCATATTATATATATTGTATCGCACGTGATACTATTGTGGCGATATCACCGACTACTAGATATATATAGATCGACTTAGATTTAGGTGGATTTCTTTACCCTTTTGACTGGGCTCGAGTCATACTTGTTTCCAAAAATGGAGAATTGTGAATATTTTAAAATACCAGAACTGTATGACTCATATATTGGATAAGTATATTCTTCAGTGTTGCTGTTGTAAGTCCACGTTACCTCTCCCGGTACTTACGGGCTTGCGAAAATGATGAAAAACGATTTTTCAAGAGGTGGTAACATGGACTCAAAATACGGATCTTTGTTAAACAACTACCTAACAACCTAACTAGGAGTTTTACCTACTCGGTTAGGGGGCTATACCTTTCTTGAACTCCTTCGTCTTCAACTCTTTGCGGTGTACGGATCGGCCTCACCTCGTCGTCTCCTTGCACCGAAGATGGATCCACCTGAAAACTTCTACCTTTGGCTTCTTCTTCGAACTTAAAGAAACTAGAACACTTGGTTTGCCAAACCTTGTGAACTAGGATGAGTAGAGAAGTGATATGGGTTTTCTTTTATCTCTAAGGCAATGTTTCTCAACTCATGGGAGGGAGTTGCCTTGAGCTAGAGAGAGAGCAAGAGAGAGAGCTCAAGCAAGAGAGAGAAAGCAAATGAGAGAATGAGAAAGTCTTTTGCCATCCAAGCTCTCATAATCCAAAACCATCATAACAAATAATAGTAATCAAGTATTATGTGATGGTTCAAGTCAAAATGGCTATATCATTTCATGCACTCATTTTGCAAAAAGAAACAAGCAAGCAAAAGTCTTTGCCATGAAATGATAGCCATTGTCATGATGATGGTCAACTAGTCCAACCTAGTCAACCGGTCAACAAAGTCAACAAGTCAATAAAGTCAACCCCTCAACAACCATGTCACTATAATACTTAATTAATATTATTGTTAATCATATTTCTTATTCTCATTAGGGTTTAGCAAAAAGTCAATAGTCAACAGTCAACAGTCAACAACCCCAATGAGAATCCTCTGCCTCTGTCTCTCTGTCAACTATGCATACACACCCGCATCCGCGTTCCGAGGAACACGAATACAAACGAGATAAAACCAATCCCAAAACGTACACTAGGATCTGGCTTAAAACAAAGCCCGCTAGTGTTAACTGTCTGGACACTAAACGTGCACAAGTGCACGGATGTGACTGAACTCTGTCGCAAAACCATGCGACCTGTCGCAAAACCATGCGACCTCTACTCTTTTGCCTAAAGGCGAATAGCTTTCTGTGTAGGACTCTAAAGACTCGACACTACGCTGGCAGTGGGTTTAACCATAGACCGCAAGCAGCACTAGCTGTGCTTAACGGTCCCCAGGTAGATGCCGACAAGAAGACTGATGAGGTGAAACCCATCTGAACTCCTACTGAGCCTGAATGTGACAATCTCCGTACAGTCCGGTTTGTTCGTCTGATAACATCGCATGGCGGGCCTAGGGGGCGGTAAACGTCAGTCCCCTAATAGCGGTACAAGTCGTGTCAGAGTGTATCCCAGAACACCCTGAGATAACACTGGAAACCTACAAGTATATCTTGCTTGTCCTGGCCAGGGACTACTTGTGTAATGGCTCTCCTAGACACAGCGCGATGTCAACCCCCAATACCGGGAGAGACGAATCCTGTCTAACCGTCACTGCCTCCAAGTGCTACGGGACTGCACCCAACTACTACCTATTTGCACGACTCCTTTGAGCCGTGGTAGGGTAGTAATCAAAGTACAGTGGGAACACACTCGAGACGAAGTGACAGTGTCAAGTCAGCGGACTAAGCTGTACTCATGTCACCTGGGAATTGATAACTGACGATAGGTATAGTACCAACCAACAGTTCCCAACGAGTCCTGTCCAGTGTACTCGTAACCTAACGAGCACCCGCATATTATCTCAAGTACGACGTACTGACGGCTGTGGGACAGACCGTCTCCCACACTAGGATGAGAAGCGCATACGCTAGTCTAGTCCGGAGTATCGATGCCCTGTCTCGATAGTCCTACGACTAGGGACCTGCATAAGGATGTCCTTGTGGATTACCTAGCCCCCACTAGTGTGACTGCCATCACAACGCTGGTAATCAAGCAAAGATCCTAAGGGCTCCACTAATGTGTAGAGGTGATATACTAAAATAAACACATGTACACATTAAAGTAGAAACAAACCAAGTAGCATACTACTATATTGAGCAAGATTGTCTATACAAGGTGAATATCCCAAGCTTCCAATAAGTAATATACAAACTAGTATGATACAGTAATGGCCTCTAGGGCATATACACTAACAGCTGTTACAATATCGCTTTCTGTATATTCATGATGTTTTACCGGATTTCATGCTTATACATATGTTATGTTTAATTATTATGAAACCATGCTGTCAGGACACCAGCACCATTACCGATGATGCGTATGCTCCACATACACTTGCTTGCCGGTTCACACACATCATCATGCGTAATTTCCATGTCACGTACACTTTAGAGAATACTATTTCATTGACATAGCCTGCTAGCGGATAGTTGCAATATGTTATAGCTTTCATATGCTAGTTAAACTATTGCATTCAATGCATGATATCAGATGCATTCATATATTCATTGGTTATGCAGTATTATGGAGATTTATGTCGGTTTTCACTTTTATTGACATGGTGATTTGATGTTTTCGGATCCTTCTTGAGATTTTGTGGATTTGGGAACCGCATGTGAAAGTTTGATAAACCGATGATTTATTTTAAAGAGAAAAATGCGGTTTTCCTTCATTTGATGAGTTTTGTCCACCATGATGTTTTCTCGGTTCTGAGATGGTTTTCGAGACCCGATTCGAGGAGTTGGATGAACCGTCTACAGGTATATGGTGGACCCGGTGAGGTACCCCGAGGCGAGAGTGATTTCATGGAGGATGATGAACCTGGCAGGGGGCACTACCTACCGGTGATATTATTTGGACTCGTCGGTTATCCGGAGGATAGCGGTTGGAGTCATGAGATGGATATAGGCTGATCCGTTCTGCCGGAGCCCGCGGGCCGATCCCGCAGATGATACGGATGCCTGAGATATGAGGATTTATGTTTGTGTCGATGCTGGACACGGATTCTGTGTTGATTTCGTTGATGATATCTCGATTTATATACATACAGAAATCTCATTAAATAAAGAAAAACAGTTCTTGATTCATGATGTACCTTGTTTTCATTCTATGCATTTGCACATCATTTTAGTGACATATTACTGCCTAACATTTGTACATCATATTAGTGACATGTTGTTACCTGAGGCACTGACACAAGTACTTGGTATTACACTTAGGGATAGATGTTTACCCTTACCATTAGATTGCTTCAGGCCATATTATTATTTTGAGGATATTACTAATCGTATGACCTAGGATTGCGTTATACATGCGATTTCTACTTGTAGATGTTTTCTACTCACGAGTTGTCAACTCACCCCCGTTGTGTTACAGTTCCTTGTAGGTTTTTCCATACAGGTTTCGTTGCGGCTTTGCTGGCACAGTGTTCCTTCCGGGTGATTTCCTTGGGAGGTGGTTTCTTTTGCATCAGGACCACCATTGTGTATTTGTTATTCAGCTGTATCTAGTAAAAACTCCATCAACCAGACTTGTATATTATTTTCAGACTTAGAAAACTAGTTGTTGTTTTTTCGGCCTTAGAGTCACGCGTTGTATTATTATGGTTTTCATGTTGATTTTGATTTTCTTTTGAGTTTTGATCCTCCCCCTTCGGCGTTGTATATTATATTGCTTGCGTGGTTGTGACCGTCGATTGACGAAGAGCTAGCTCCCGCTTGGGGATGCCTTTTATCATTTCGTATACTATTCATGTTGTACCCCATTTGGGGTCAGTATTTACAAAGGAAACTCTGCCGAAATTTTTAGAAAAGGCTTGATGTTTTAAAAATACATACCTCGGCTTATGTTGTTAAACTTCTTTCTTTAAAATTGGTTTTTCCTTCACTCTACTGCTTTACTTGGTTTTGATTTCTTGGTTTTGGCTTACTTAGATTACGTACGCCTCGAGACGTTTCGTAATTTAAGTGCCGATCATGTTCCGTACTTTTCGGGTCGTGACAACAGTCCGGTCTCTTCGTCAGATATGTCGCATATCGCAGCCTGGGGGTGGTATAACGTCAGACCCCATTATGGAAATAGTTTGTATGACTTATTTAAGATGTTTAATGAGTATTATGGCCATTAGAATTGTTAAAACATCATGATTTTTGCATTAAAAAGGTTAATTTTGCTTACTAGGTTTTTGAAAAAAATAGCTTTAAAGCGAATTTGAAGTTTTGATAATTTAAACCCTATTTCATATATATATTTATTGTGTTGTGAAACCACGAATGGTGTGTGTGAGTTTTTCCCGATCACTCGGCGTTTGTATGCCGATCTCGAAGGCTATTTGGTTCTTTTTCTTGAGCGGACCATAGGTTTTGACCTATGTGAGATTCGTGTGTCGTTTTGGTCATGAGTCGGATTTTAATGCGATACGATATGTTATGACATGTAGGTACCCCCACGAGAACTTCGAGATGATAAGAAAGCATGTAGCGACGTCGTCATCGGCAAACGAAGATCGATGTGAGTAGATATATATCTACAAGGAGAAGTCGGGTGGATGGCGTATTGCACCAGCGCAAAGTCGTAAGAATGATGTGATATGATATTGATATGCAATTATATGTTATAGAGAGATTAAACACTTAGCAAGAAATGGTTAGGAGATCATGAGTTAGTGTTAGTGAGATTGAGGAAAGTGATTTAGTTGATTTCTTAGTCATGAACCCTAGAGTAAGTTTGTTCTCATACATATACACACACGGGATGTGGTTTTAATTGTTTAGTCATATGTATATATATAGGTTTATGTGGATGTTTTGGTGCAATTATATATATACATACACGTATACACGGATGTTGAGGATAGTATATGATATTTAGAGATGAGTCGATATGATTGGGCATGGGGCCATGAGATCGGTGATGCGATTTGGTTCGTATTAGGAGATACGACGTGATGGTATAGCGGACCTTTAGGCAATGTTTTTCAGACACACGCACATATGATGTTGATGGTATCAGTTTGTACTAGACTTAGATCAGTACCCCCTTGTTCATGATATGAAATGATAAGGATATCAGATGAGTAAAGAGATAAATATGATATTTGACCCGTACCCAGATTTGTGATGCCATACGATAGATTTACCGTACGAGATATAATTATGATATTAGATCCGCACTCTTGACTCGAGGATTGTCATATTATATATATTGTATCGCACGTGATACTATTGAGGCGAGATCACCGACTATTAGATATATATCGATCGACTCAGATTTAGGTTGATTTCTTTACCCTTTTGACTGGGCTCGAGTCATACTTGTTCCCAAAAATAGAGAATTATGAATATTTTGAAATACCGAACTGTATGTCTCGTATATTGGATAGGTATATTCTTTAGTGTTGCTGTTACTATATCGCTTTCTGTATATTCATGATGTTTCACCGAATTGTATGTTTATACATATGTTATCTTTAATTATTATGAAACTATGCTGTCAGGACACCAGCACCATTACCGATGATGCGTATGCTCCACATACACTTTCTTGCCGGCTCACACACATCATCATCGGTAATTTGTATGCCGCGTACACTTTAGAGAATACTATTTCATTGACATAGCCTGCTAGCGGATAGTTGCAATATGTTATAGCTTTCATATGTTAGTTAAACTATTGCATTCATTGCATGATATCAGATGCATTCATATATTCATTGGTTATGCAGTATTATGGAGATTTATGCCGGTTTTCACTTTTATTGACATGGTGATTTGATGTTTTCGGATCCTTCTTGAGATTTTGTGGATTTGGAAACCGCATGTGAAAATTTTATAAACCGATGATTTATTTTAAAGAGAAAAATGCGGTTTTCCTTGATATGATGAGTTTTGTCTACCATGATGTTTTCTCGGTTCTGAGATTGTTTTCGAGGCCCGATTCGATGAGTTGGATGAACCGTCTGCGGGTACATGGTGGACCCGGTGAGGTACCCCGAGGCGAGAGTGATTTCATGGAGGATGATGAGCCTGGCAGGGGGCACTACCTACCGGTGATATTATTTGGAATCGTCGGTTATCCGGAGGATACCGGCCGGAGTCATGAGATGGATACAGGCGGATCCGTTCTGCCGGAGCCCGCGGGCCAATCCCGCAGATGATACGGATGCCTGAGATATGAGGATTTGTGTTTGTGTCGATGCTGGACACGGATTCTATGTTGATTTCGTTGATGATATCTCGATTTATATACATACATAAATCTCATTAAATAAAGAAAAATAGTTCTTTGATTCATGACGTACCTTGTTCTCATTCTATACATTTCACATCATTTTAGTGACATATTGCTACCTAACATTTGTACATCATATTAGTGACATGTTGTTACCTGAGGCACTGACACAAGTACTTGGTATTACACTTAGGGATAGATGTTTACCCTTACCATTATATTACTTCGGGCCATATTATTATTTGGAGGATATTACTGATCGTATGACCTAGGATTGCGTTATACATGCGATTTCTACTTGTAGATGTTTTCTACTCACGAGTTGGCAACTCACCCCCGTTGTGCCACAGTTCCTTGCAAGTTTTGCCGTACAGGTTTCGTTGCGGCATTACTGGCACAGTGTTCGTTCCGGGTGATTGCCTTGGTAGGTTGTTTCTTTTGCATCAGGACCACCATTGTGTATTTGTTATTCAGTTGTATCTAGTAAAAACTCCATCAACCAGACTTGTATATTATTTTCAGACATAGAAAACCAGTTTTGTTTTTTCGGCCTTAGAGTCGCGCGTTGTATTATTATGGTTTTCATGTTGATTTTGATTTTCTTTTGAGTTTTGATCCTCGCCTTTCGGCGTTGTATTTTATATTGCTTGCGTGGTTGTGACCGTCGATTGACGAAGAGCTAGCTCCCGCTTGGGGATGCCTTTAATCATTTCATATACTATTTATGTTGTACCCCGTTTGGGGCCAGTATTTACAAAGGAAACTCTGCCGAAATTTTCAGAAAAGACTTGATGTTTTAAAAATGCATACCTCGGCTTATGTTGTTAAACTTCTTTCTTTAAAATTGGTATTTCCTTCACTCTGCTGCTTTACTTGGTTTTGATTTCTGGGTTTTGGCTTACTTAGATTACGTACGCCTCGAGACGTTTCGTAATTTAAGTGCCGGTCATGTTCCGTGCTTTTCGGGTCGTGACAAAGTTGGTATCAGAGCGTTAGGTTTTACCTTCTGATTGTAGGATGTCCCTTGGTTGATGGAGTAGGTGACTTAAGGAGAGTGACGTACCGTGTGTATGTTCCGCGGCATACTTACGATACGCTACTCCGCTTAAGAAGTCTTAGGATGTACATTTCTTTGCACGGTATTATATTCATTCCTATGATCTATCCTCATCAGTACCAGTTATGGTTTTGTTACCACGGTTGTACGGGCGTGGAGAGCTACGGCTAGAATTGCTGTCAGCACGAGCTCGTCATGGACGAGGACTGACCAGGGCGTGATTCCAGGGACATGCGATTGCATAGAGACGTCGTTTTATTGTGTTTTCGCGCCATGAGCGTTTGATGGGTCGCTTTTATGAGATTACTCGGATGAGCAGATCAGCACCAGAGGATTGGGACTTTGCTAGAGGCCAGCCAGATTGTGATGACCGTCAAAGAACAGATTACTTTTGATGATTAAGGCACTATTCAGCGTGCGGACGAATGAGCCAGTTGCTGCTGCGAATGACGAGATATTGCCCTAGATGTTGGAGCTATTGCAGTACGAGTTGTACTTAGCGATATGATAGATGGTCGCTAGTCACCCGAGGATGAATGACTAGGACATGTGGTTCGTTCGCTTACCTCGATGCGAGGTCATCAGATTGATGGATTCCAGCTAGAGACGACTTCACGCAGATATGTTGAGAGTCGATAGAGACGATCGAATGTCAGAAACCCATATTCCAAGTTTAAAGCATTCAGAAAGACATGCAAGCAATTCTATGGACCCTCTAGAAGAATGAAAACCCTAACTCGACATAATGACCATATGAAAGCTTTTGAACCTTCGGGTTTGCGGCAGTTCCGCGGTGCTATTAATGAGGCTTGGGTTTGCCTTTCTACGGTTGGTCCAGAGGTGCTGTGGCATGTACTCGATATTATTAAACTGTACTCAAGAAGTTGAACTCTTGGAGGATTATGAGGTTTTGACGAATCGATCGGATGGTTCGACTTCATTCGATTATCATGTGATGGGATGCATTGCTTGGGAGACTCCAGGTACGAGTATAGCCGTTGGAGCGCAGTCCATGCAACCACGAAGAGACGAGTCCGAAGCAGTCGACATTAGAGGAAAGTGGAGTAAGAGGTTCGTACGAGATTTCGACGAGATGACGTTCCACTCCGTTGACATGAGAGATGTGATACGCACGCAGAGGCGTTATATATGGATATATCTTCCGGGAGGAGTCGCGATGAGTATGCAGCCATTCCGGAACCAGAAACATATATACTAAAGGGTGATAACCTCCGGACAGTTCAGCAGAGACGAGATCTGTAAGTGCACGGCGGCGCCCCGGCCGTCAATCCGACGGCCAATTGCGGAAGCGGTGATAAACTTAAATTTTTCTTGGACTGGCAAACCGCCGCGCACTAATACCCGGATCGAACCATTAACTAGTCCTAGCAAACTACAAGAAAGGGAATAGAGATATACCGACGATCCAAGTCCTCCGGTCTTCTCGTCATGGTCCTGATCTCCTGCGGAAAAGTCCCGTCTCCTCCTCGTCGCCGGAAGTGCACCACAACGCCTACTTTGTTTACGGGCTCCCACCTCAATGCCGAGGCAACTCGGGCACGAAGCCGGCTACTCGACGTGCCCAAGATTTGCTGTAGAATGTGTGAAGAACCATGTCTCACTTTTTGGGGATTGTGGAATTGCCATTGGTGGAAGAAAAGAGAACAACTTTAGGAAATGAGCTAGAGGACTTTTCTAGCAAAGCATGAGAAGCCAAAATACCACCACACCCATGAGCCCCATTCCATTCCCCTCCATAGGAATGGCCGCCCCCCCCTCTCAAGTGTGATTGGAGAGAGAAAGAGAAAAGTCAAGGGGGTGGGTGGAAGCAATGATGAAAAGAGATGATGAGAGAACAAAACCCAACATTCCAAAAGCCAATCATAACCTACAATGGTCAAGCCATCATCATAAAGCTAGAAGTCAAAAGATGGGCTCCATCATGAAACCATCATGATATAAATATTGCAAAGAACCCCCTCCACTAATGCCTATTTGCAACAATGCAAATAAACCCTCCTCCACCACACTTCGGCCAATGAACGGAACAAAGGAAATTGGCCGAAACGGAAAGCAAACTGGCAACTCCAGAAAACTGATCCCGTAATAAATTACAGGAAAACCCCGATACTGTGCATACACACCCGCATCTGTATTTCGACCGAAATACAAATGCAATGAGACAAAATCTACACTGTACTATACTAGGATCCGGCTTAAACCAAAGCCGGCTAGTAATATCTGTTCGATCCTGATCCGTGCAATACCGTACGTATCTGATCGAACCCTGCCATATTACCATACGGCCTATAGTACAAACTGTCTGATCCTGATCCGTGCAATACCGCACGTATCTGATCGGACCTTGCCATATCTCCATACGGCCTCTACAACCATTCGCCCGAAAGCTGAGTAACTGAAATGTGGGGGACTCTAAAGACTCGTCAACACCTTGGTTGTGGATTTAACCACTAGCACGTTAGAGGTATAAGCCAATACATAACGGTCTACCAGGTATTGACCAAAAGGGACGTCTGTGAGCGAACTCAGCCTGACACCCTACTGAGCCTGTCAGTGACAATATCCGTACAGTCCGGTCCGTTCGTCTATGAGTATCGCATGGCGGGCCTAGGGGGTTGGTAAAAGTCAGACCCCTAAAAGCGGTACAAGTCGTGTCGGAGTGTAGCCCAGAACACCCTGAGATACTACTGGAATACCTACCAGTAAATCTCCTTGCCTTGGCCAAGGACTTTGTGTAATGGCTCTCCTAGACACAGCACGACCTCACCCCCAATACCGGGAGAGACGAACCCCTGAAGATACGCTCACTGCCTCCATGTGGCTCGGGACTATACCCAACTAAAACCTGTTTGCACGACTCCTTTGAGCCGTGGTAGGGTAGTGATCAAAGTACAGTGGGAACTCACACGAGACAAATGACGATCCCCAGGTCGATGAACTAACCTGCACACATGTCACCAGGGAACTGCCATCTGACGTCTGGTATATGACCAACTAGCATGTTCCCGGCGAGTCCTGTCCGGTGTACTCATAACCCAATGAGCACCTGTATACATCTTAGGTGATCCAACTGACACCAGTAGCTTGTGAGACCGGCCACCGCCCCTCGTCGGGGTCTCGACTGTATACACTAGTCTACTAATGGAGTATCGATGCCCAGTCTCGAAACTCCCACGACTAGGGACCTTTTAAGGATAAGCTTATAGACCCCCAGCTCCCACTTATATGATCGCCCTCATACTGCTGGTGGTCAAGCAAGAATCCTAGGGGCTCTATCAACGTATAATAGCGACGTGTCAGGTCACCTAAAGCAGTACACGATGATAAAGGTAAACCAGATAGCATACTATCATCTCGAGCAAGACTGTCCTACCGGGATAGGTCCTCCCTCAATCATTACAATCACGTACCTGTGACTTAATAATTGACTCTGAGGGCACTATCTCCAACAATCTCCCACTTGCACTCAAGGCTAATTATTGTGATGTCGCATACTCACAGCCCGTGTGATACCGAACACCCAACTCCTCTACTAGTCAGTCTCACAAAGCTCGTTTGCGAAACTATTGCGTTCGAGGAATAGCCTCAGTGAGTGGATCCGCTTTGTTGTCTCTTTCGATGTCTCTCTATATCTCAAGTTCGCGGAGAAAGCCATCTCCCGAAATGAGCAATACCTGTCTTAGAATGTGTCTGGATGTCTGATGGGACATAGCTCATAAATGAACTCCAAATCCAAGCTTCTTAGACTGTATCGTCAACTGAACTTAATCAGTATCCTGCGCCATGCCTCCCTCAGTATTGCCTTGGACCACCTGTCCAAAATACTGCCCCTCGTCAGAAGGAAAACTATAACTCTGACAACCTCCTTGTCGTCCATGTCACCTTGGAAGCCTGGAATGATAACTGTCTCCTGAATGAGGCTGTCGTTATCATATCCCTAGAACATCCACTTATGTTCTAAAACTGCTTCCGACTGTTTCTCCAGGATTGGATCAATATCAACTTATTGCATCTAGTGCAAGAACAACATCTGGTGTGGTACTTGACATCTCATGATTGACTCAATTGCCTGAGCAAGTGATCTGCCAATCACGCACGTCCCTCCCCTTTTTAGTCTGTAAGACAGCTTTAGAGAGGGTGACTCCATCACCTGCAGGTACACTACCGTGCCAGGAGTCGTCCATTCTAAATACTCTTAGAATGCCATCAAAGTACCCTGATTGGGAAACCACCCAAATCTAGATCTAAAACTATAGATCTAGTAACCAGTATGTCTGATATAAAATCCATTTCCTTTGTGGAGAAACCACTGTGTGACGACCAAAGTATAACCGACTGTAGTATAGGAGTTTCCTTTCCTACTATGTGTATGTCATCCAAATACCATGACATCACACCGTACTACCTTCTCAACAGATCCATCCCCTATTCTGATGAAGTCAAACCCATGACTGTCACGTCAGAAATAGATGATCTATCTCCGCTACTGGTGCTTCAGTCTATAAATAGACATAAGCTACCTGTCCACCAATGCTTCCGCTGCTCCCACTGACTACGACAACCGTCTGGCAGAGTCATATACACGTACACTTCTAAAGCTAGTTTAGAACGAAGCTATACTCATCCTCCCGCCGGGTCTCGCAACCTGGAACAACAGCAATGGTAATTGTGGGTAAACAAGAACTTCCCTGTCACCGTCCTTGAGGCTACCAGAGTACCTCTCAGGTGCCTGAAGTTACCCACCGTATCTACGGAGTGGCCAATGGAATGTCAATCCAGATTGAATCTTTAGGTTCCTTATCAAATCTTCAGTAATCGTTTGTGGTTCTGGAATCACTTCCAGTTCTACCATACTCCCACTACTGTTTTCTGGAAAAATGCAATTTTATTAAAACTGTGGCGAGTCAAGAACAATATCACTATTGATCTTTCTTATGGTAGAAAGTCAACCCTCGTCATAGCCTGGGTCAACCCACAAACAGCCATTACAGAAACATGCCTTTGAGTTATCCAGAGTCTGGTTTTAAGCATAAGCCGGACAACTCCCCGTACCTTAACATCGTTAAGATACGAACTGTTCTATATCCAATATAGGAACAGAGGCACTGATTTAATTGAACCAGATTCAAATCATGCAACTGTCTCCAGTGCATGTCAACTAAATGGAAGGAGGCCGATCAGCGTTACTCAACTTAGGAATGCTTCCAATTATGAGTAACCTGAAAAAGAAGCAAGTTCTCTTAGTCATTACTATCAACTTAATACCATACACAAGTATCTACATCTTCGATCTCTTTGAAGAATCCCGATACTTGCTACACCTGGTTCTCTACTCTATTCAAATACATATAACTTCTCAAAATTCGGACCCTGTGTTTCCTACGAAACACCTGTCTAAAAACTAGAGAAGTCATAAGTAAACCGAATATAGTACGAGGACCAACCCGTCTGTCCTGATGGACCCTGGACAACATACAATACTCTGTATAAGTCCATTGAGTCTGATAACTCATTCACTGTGTGTCGTAGGTTGAAAACTGTACTTATGGTTATGAAGAATTACACCGCTGTTTAATGCTCCTTACCTAACCATCCACTGATATAGGTAAATGTCACAGACATAATTTCAGAAAGGTATATCTCACTCTATGAAAATAGACGTACAGATATATCAATTTTGAAATTGGTGCATAACAGCGGATATTCAAAACCAAATATTTGCCGACCGGCAAACAGCCCAGATGATCTCCTCAAATATCACCGATTACAACGAATCCCGATATAATAAGGATGATCACCCTATTCCCAATAACTTACTCCCACTCATCATCTGTAAAACCATACAGATGTGAGAATCTAACCTGGTAAATACATGCCCTGGAGCAAGTGTCTAATCGGGAAATCAGTTTTCTTTTAACATTATACAGTGAAACTGAAACATTGAAATGTTCCGATGGGGTATCCCGGTATTCCTAGTAATGCCTCTTCCAGATTCACGACTGTAACCGTATAATTCTTTGCCACCTCTCCAAATCCCTTCATATGTCTTTAGTCTTTACCTTCTGCACACCCCTTTAGGCCAAATGGTTTTCTTCCTTCCCTACCGTTCGGCACCAGCCTATGGTTTGGAAGAAGACTATCCAATAAGCATAATGGGTGTACTGTCCCAATCCTAGGAACACTCACAATGAGAGAGGGTGAAGATAAAAGACAACCGAATAAACCTTATTCCTATTTCTCCTGAACCAGAATCCATCCCCGAACTGGAACCAGTTCCATTCGAGTTCGTATATAACCATACGATGGAGTATCCAAATAAACTGTGGATCTTCGTAGTGATACGGAGTGTCCTGGAGAAATACAAAGGTGATGTGGGAGTGGTAACGAAATATTTGGTTTGATCGTGAATATTTGTTGCAATTTACTTTGCCCTCTTACTAATCCCTTGCTTTGTCTGAACTTAATACCTTCTGCACACCATCGTTATGCTAATTGGTTTTCTTCATTCCCTACCGGTCGGCACCAGCCTAAGGTTTGGAAGAAGACAATCCAATTTGCGTAATAGGTGTACTACCCCTAAACCAAGGAGTACTCGTAACCTGAGAGAGGGTAAAAGGAAAAGACAACTGAATAATCTTATCCGTTTTCTCCAGAACCAGAAACCATCCTCGAATAAATTCTTTCGAGTTCGTATCTAACCATACGATGGTTTTGTCCAATGGAAGTGGATGTTCGTAGTAATACGGGGTGTCCTGGAGAAAAGGGTAAAAGTAGGAGTGGCAATGAGGTCTGCAACTCTGACAATCCAAAAGCCAGTGTTAAGAAGGTTCGGTCAATTTGGTCACTGAGTAATAGTCTTAGGGTCGGGTCAAATGGTCGCTGCCAAAGAGAGAGAGAGAAAAGAAACACTCAGCGTGCACTCTAACCTAGATCAGAATGGTCACCAATTTATCTAATCTGGAAACCTCCCACTGTACCTCAAATTCTCCTCCAAACCTGAAAGAAGAATTAGTCGGGGTTACCCGAGGAGTAAACTAACTCATCAGTGGGAATCGGGATCCAACTATCATTGCATGATAACGTGACGGAATCCGCTCACGCTATCACACTCCAGAAGGTATGCGCATATCTGGCAAGTTTCAGTTCTTTTGAAACTCCCGATGTGATTTCTGCCCCATGCTCTTATGACCTTGGCGTGAGGTCAAAATATCATAAGTCACATGTCAAGTTCTGCCCGTCATTATCCAGGTTAATCTGAACCCACCCGTACATACCCTTGACGTAGGCCAAAATAGTAGTACGACTGTCCCAAATCAACGCATCTATCTATGCAACAGATAAATACCCGGCAGCTACCAATCACTATGCCTTGGCGTGAGGTCAAAATACATAGCTTGAATACTACCGAATATTTAACTGAAATGACGGAGGGCTACGAATGGTTTCTGGCGAAAACCTTTAACGTAATGAACTTGATATCGTCGAAGGAACGGATAGCTTTTAAAAATATAGTGACGAAAACCTTCGCTAAAGAGGTCACTCCCGGTGAAGGGATCTCGGCTCTTTCCCCGTAGAATGGGGTGCAGGATATTCCAACTGAATACCACGGTGCAAAGCAAAAGCAATCGGCTATAGTGAAGTTAATGCCCTGACGCAAACTTTTGTCCAAGGGGTCACTCCCGGTGAAGGGATCTCGGCCCTTGCCTCGTCGACTGAGGAGCAGGATATTCCAACTGAATACCACGATGCAAAACAAAAGTGAACGTCCTTGCATTAACAGCTTTTTGAAAAGTGTTCCAACAACATCAGATTAGGTTTGTTTTTAACTTGCATTGATCCGAATCAACGCAGTCCCATCAATTGATCACACCAAAAAGAACGAAAATATACTGATGTATGTATATGCCATCCGCATTCGCCACTGGGTCCCGTCATTACCCGTTAGGTTAGCTTACTAACGACAGAGCGGGGACTGGACTAGCGCGGATGCAAAACATATACAACATCTACTAATATATATACCAATATATTATATTCGCTCAAGGCGTGATAAAATGCAACATCACAGAAATGTACAGCATCACAGAAACAATACAGATATCTGGGATCCCCGGGTTTCACAGAGCCGCTGAAACCCGACGTTCCTCTGGTCGTGTGGATAGCCTGTGCAATGAAATCCTAGACCCCTACGGGCGCGGCAAGTTACCCGCCAAAACCTGAAGCGAGGCAGCCCCCTTCAGCGCCGTGAATGGACCACCCAGCACTTCACGGAATCCGGTAACTTGGGCACCCCTCCTGGGCAACCTGTACCCCTTACGAGTGCGGCGAATAGCCCGCCAATCCTAGAGTGAAGCCCCCTCCGTCCCAATGCCATGAGATGCGGGCTTGTTGCCCTCTAGAACCCGGCTATCCGTGCACCCCGCCGCGGGGTAATCCTAGTACAGAAAGTAAAATATACATACACCGGGTACATCGACCGCAACCAGGTCGTGCCCCAAAATAATAATACAAACAGGCAGTGACGGCAGTCCACATGTCGGACGCTCGCCCCGCAATAACAAATGTACATAATACAACCACAACTGTACTAGCATTGCATCCAGGCTATCCCCCACGACCGATCCGCAACATCACAGCAAAAACAGAACATCAACGTGAAAGTCACGTTCGCAAATCCGTCTAACCGGGCTATAGCAGTTAGACCGGATTTACCGATCAAGTGACATTCACGGTCGCAGATATAATGTAAATACTGTGAAAAATGTGTTTAAAAAATCCGACCGATCAAAATTTAACAAGTGGGCCCCAAAATAATACTGTAGCAGTTAAAGAAATTATGGGCCCAAAATTAATGTTCCAAAACCCCTAAAATAAGCCCAGAATCCCACTGGAAAAATTCGACCCATTGAACCTTTCATTATGCGGCGGAACCGCGGCCCCAGGTGGGTATTGGCCGCGGTTCCGTGCTCTGACTGAAAAGTCAACGGCTCGAATTTTCCCAGAAGTCTTATGTCATCCTGTACAGTACTTTTATACAACCTGAAAAATTTTTGGGGACCAAAAAATTTCAATAGAAAACTGTCGTGAGCAAATACGGGTTTTTGGACATTTCGATCGATCGGAACTGAAAAACACATTACACAAAGCTAGACTAAGTTAATGGGGAGGCTCTGATACCACTGTAAGTGCACGGCGGCGCCCCGGCCGTCAATCCGACGGCCAATTGCGGAAGCGGTGATAAACTTAAATTTTTCTTGGACTGGCAAACCGCCGCGCACTAATACCCGGATCGAACCATTAACTAGTCCTAGCAAACTACAAGAAAGGGAATAGAGATATACCGACGATCCAAGTCCTCCGGTCTTCTCGTCATGGTCCCGATCTCCTGCGGAAAAGTCCCGTCTCCTCCTCGTCGCCGGAAGTGCACCACAACGCCTACTTTGTTTACGGGCTCCCACCTCAATGCCGAGGCAACTCGGGCACGAAGCCGGCTACTCGACGTGCCCAAGATTTGCTGTAGAATGTGTGAAGAACCATGTCTCACTTTTTGGGGATTGTGGAATTGCCATTGGTGGAAGAAAAGAGAACAACTTTAGGAAATGAGCTAGAGGACTTTTCTAGCAAAGCATGAGAAGCCAAAATACCACCACACCCATGAGCCCCATTCCATTCCCCTCCATAGGAATGGCCGCCCCCCCCCCCTCTCAAGTGTGATTGGAGAGAGAAAGAGAAAAGTCAAGGGGGTGGGTGGAAGCAATGATGAAAAGAGATGATGAGAGAACAAAACCCAACACTCCAAAAGCCAATCATAACCTACAATGGTCAAGCCATCATCATAAAGCTAGAAGTCAAAAGATGGGCTCCATCATGAAACCATCATGATATAAATATTGCAAAGAACCCCCTCCACTAATGCCTATTTGCAACAATGCAAATAAACCCTCCTCCACCACACTTCGGCCAATGAACGGAACAAAGGAAATTGGCCGAAACGGAAAGCAAACTGGCAACTCCAGAAAACTGATCCCGTAATAAATTACAGGAAAACCCCGATACTGTGCATACACACCCGCATCTGTATTTCGACCGAAATACAAATGCAATGAGACAAAATCTACACTGTACTATACTAGGATCCGGCTTAAACCAAAGCCGGCTAGTAATATCTGTTCGATCCTGATCCGTGCAATACCGCACGTATCTGATCGAACCCTGCCATATTACCATACGGCCTATAGTACAAACTGTCCGATCCTGATCCGTGCAATACCGCACGTATCTGATCGGACCTTGCCATATCTCCATACGGCCTCTACAACCTTTCGCCCGAAACCTGAGTAACTGAAATGTGGGGGACTCTAAAGACTCGTCAACACCTTGGTTGTGGATTTAACCACTAGCACGTTAGAGGTATAAGCCAATACATAACGGGCTACCAGGTATTGACCAAAAGGGACGTCTATGAGCGAACTCAGCCTGACACCCTACTGAGCCTGTCAGTGACAATATCCGTACAGTCCGGTCCGTTCGTCTATGAGTATCGCATGGCGGGCCTAGGGGGTTGGTAAAAGTCAGACCCCCAAAAGCGGTACAAGTCGTGTCGGAGTGTAGCCCAGAACACCCTGAGATACTACTGGAATACCTACCAGTAAATCTCCTTGCCTTGGCCAAGGACTTTGTGTAATGGCTCTCCTAGACACAGCACGACCTCACCCCCAATACCGGGAGAGACGAACCCCTGAAGATACGCTCACTGCCTCCATGTGGCTCGGGACTATACCCAACTAAAACCTGTTTGCACGACTCCTTTGAGCCGTGGTAGGGTAGTAATCAAAGTACAGTGGGAACTCACACGAGACAAATGACGATCCCCAGGTCGATGAACTAACCTGCACACATGTCACCAGGGAACTGCCATCTGACGTCTGGTATATGACCAACTAGCATGTTCCCGGCGAGTCCTGTCCGGTGTACTCATAACCCAATGAGCACCTGTATACATCTTAGGTGATCCAACTGACACCAGTGGCTTGTGAGACCGGCCACCGCCCCTCGTCGGGGTCTCGACTGTATACACTAGTCTACTAATGGAGTATCGATTCCCAGTCTCGAAACTCTCACGACTAGGGACCTTTTAAGGATAAGCTTATAGACCCCCAGCTCCCACTTATATGATCGCCCTCATACTGCTGGTGGTCAAGCAAGAATCCTAGGGGCTCTATCAACGTGTAATAGCGACGTGTCAGGTCACCTAAAGCAGTACACGATGATAAAGGTAAACCAGATAGCATACTATCATCTCGAGCAAGACTGTCCTACCAGGATAGGTCCTCCCTCAATCATTACAATCACGTACCTGTGACCTAATAATTGACTCTGAGGGCACTATCTCCAACAAGATTTAGGAGAGACCTCGACAGGATCTTTTCTGGAATAATTTACGAGAAGTCTTGGACCCAGGAGTGGTCATATTGTGCACACCCAGCAGGCCTGAGTTCGACAAAGTCGACGGGACATGTTATGAGTGACCACGACAGTTAGGCAGAGATTCTTAGAGGATGTGCTTGAGCGGGACTGTTTCCGCCATCTTTAATTTCAGTATTTTGGGCGATCTATTCGCATGATTGAGTTTCATGATATTTGTTTTCGTGCACTATGGTTGCACCTACTAGGTATTTATATTTTGTGCATAGTTATTGCACTTGAGATATGCTTTATACACCGTTGTGTTGATTTATGATTTGTGCACAGTTATTGTACTTGATATCGTTTTTGTGCATTGGCTGCACATGTTTATGATTTCATGAATTTCATACGGTTGGGTTGATTTTGTGCATATGGTACGCACACGATTTAGTTTTTGCACTCGGTATAGTTCACATATGCTTGCAGTGCATTGATACGTATTTTGTGCACTACAATTGGACAGGACTTCGATTTGATGTTATTTGAGATATTGATTTTGATTTCATGCCTAGGGCGTGCATATGATTTGACTTATGCTTTCGGCATAGTTTTCATGCACTTTTAGTATTTTGATTTGCTTTTGTGCACGCTGCTGCACATGGTTGTGAGATTATATACCACGGTATACCTGATTTGGATTTGGATTGAAATGTATTGTATACCGTCGATTTCGATTGTGATACTCGATATTTGTTTTATGCACCTTGTGCACCTGATTGGATTCTTGCGCATATTTGACGCGCTTGGATTGGACTTTGCGCATGTTCGGCGCTTTATATTGGATTTCGTGATTTCGTGCATGTTGGGTGCACATGATTTATATTTTATTCGTGCATGATGGATGCACCTGATTAGAATTTTCGCGCATGTTGGGCGCATGATATGAGATGCGATTTTGGTGCACACAAGATGCACTAAATCGGGATTCTTCGTGCATATCAAATGCATCTGATATTGCTGTCAAGCACACCCGTTGCCCTTGACAGATGTTTCGTGCATACCCGTTGTACTTAGATTTTGTTCTGTGCACATGTATGGCACATTTATGGATTTTGATTTCCGTGCGCACCAGATGCACGCGACATTCTTATGCGCATTTTGGGATCGAGTTCTTATGGAGATATTTACTATTTATTTTCGTACTGAGCAGGACTAGTCAGAGGACAGTACCTGGATATATTTTGCATGCATTGATAGTTATCGAAGGGATTTCTAAAGAGGAGCTATAGTCTCAGTATTTACCCACGTGTCCGAGGTGACACGAAACATTTTATAAAGGAAACCCTTCTAAATTGTTTTCAAAACGGCGAGACGTGCATATTAAACAAATGATATATAGATATATATATAGTTATTTTCTTACTACAGACGTCCGCCACTGTGCAGCGTTATTATCATCGCACAACAGCTTAAAAAGGTTTTGCATGCATTTCTTTCAGATGTTTACATGTATAGTTTTGATGTATATCATGTTGATTTTCGTATTGGATTTTGACATTGGTGTCTTCACCATAACTCCGATGATTGTGGGATATTTGACGGAGTTTTGATTTTTGAGTTATGCACTCTTTTTCATGCGCATGCATTGCGCTACGATATGTTTTATGTATTTATGATTATGGAGCCCCGACGACTTGATTGTTTTGCTGAAATGTTTTAGTATTTGGGGGAGTTTTAATTTAAATTCGGGGACCGAATTTCTTTAAGGGGGGAAGATTGTAACGTTTTCAAAATCGTTTAGGTTAAATTTCGGAGAATCGGTAAAATAAAGGGTGTTTTCCGTAAAAATCAAGATTATAATTACCTTTCATCATAAAATCAAATATACATATTCTAGCTATGTAATTGCTAGTATTTGGTGTTTATTGAGTCACCTGCAAATTTCTAGTTGACTGAAATTTTTTCCGAAATTAATTATTTTAATATTATTTTAAGTCGTCACTAATACATTTAATTAGGGATAATTACAAATTGGAATGGGTGGATACAAATTTTGTGCAACATGACACATTAAACCAAAATTTAACATGTTGCTTTTGAAATGAAAAGAAGTTGTCAAGATGGTTTTAGAAAATGTAATATAAAAAGGCTTAAATTGTGAAAATAAATTAAATAGAATTGAGGTTTGGGCTTGTTGACTTGGGGTATGGTTTCATGTTACTTGGTATTCCTCATACACACACACACACCCTCAACCTCTTCCCCATGGTGGCTGAATTCAGCAGCCCCATCCCTAAGTTATCCCCACTTTAATTGTTAAAGGAAAAGATAAAAAGAAAACAATAAAGAATAAACAAAGAAGCATGGTTCCTTGACTTCCCCACTCATTCAACACCTCACCCCTCTCTCTCCTCCCCAATTATTGGCCGAGACTTCCCCCTCCTGCTGCAGTAGCAGCCCTCTTCAATTCCCACCTCATTCTCTTCACAAAATCTCACAAAAAATCCCCTAAAATCCAATAAAACCTCACTAAATCCCTAATCTAATCCCTACCCATTTTGACTTGGCCCAAGCTTGCATGAATCAAGGAACAAGATGGAAATTTGGGAGGCTAGGATTCATGTTGGATCTCTTGAATTTGTGAGGTATAAAATCTAAACCCTATAGTTAAATTGTTGTTTGAATACTTTAAATAAAACATATTTAGTTAATAATATGGGTTTAATTGAATATTTGGAAAAATCTAGTGAGGGTTGTGATTTCAATTAGGGTTTTTATTATATCATTAAGGATGCAATGTATAGTTTAACATCTTAAAATATGTAAAACCTAGTTTGGTTGTTAAATTGCAAATTGTTATATGTAAATTGTCTAAATTGCTTAATTGTTGCAAACTAGGTTTTTGGGTTTAATGAAAATTGATGAGATTAAATTATGGAAATGGTTTGTATGACTTATTTAAGATGTTTAATGAGTATTATGGCCACTAGAATTGTTAAAACATCAAGATTTTTGCATTTAAACGGTTAATTTGCTTACTAGGTTTTCGGAAAAAATAGCTTTAAAGCGAATTTGAAGTTTTGATGTTTTAAACCCTATTTCATATATATATTTAGTGTGTTGTGAAACCACGAATGATGCGTTTGAGTTTTTCTCGATCACTCGGCGTTTGTACGCCGATGTTGAAGGTTATTTGGTTCTTTTTCTTGAGCGGACCATAGGTTTTGACCTATGTGAGATTCGTTTGACGTTTTGGTCATGAGTCGGATTTTAATGCGATACGATATGTTATGACATGTAGGTACCCCCACTAGGACTTCGAGAGGATAAGCAAGCGCGTGGCGACGTCGGCATCGGCAAACGAAGATCAATGTGAGTAGATATATATCTACGGGGAGAAGTCGGGTGGATGGCGTATAGCACCCCCGTAAGTAAGAATGATGTGATATGATATTGATATGCAATTATATGTTATGGAGAGATTACACACTTAGCAAGAAAAGGTTAGGAGATCATGAGTTAGTGTTAGCGAGATTGAAGAAAGTGATTTAGTTGATTTCTTAGTCGTGAACCCTAGAGTAAGTTTGTACTCATAAATATACACACACGGGATATGGTTTTGGTTGTATACGTCATATGTATATATATATAGGTTTATGTGGATGTTTTGGTGCTATTATATATATACATACACGTATACATGGATGTTGAGGATAGTATATGATATTTAGAGATGAGTCGATAAGATTAGGCATGAGGCCATGAGATCGGTGATGCGATTTGGTTCGTATTACGAGATACGACGTGATGGTATAGTGGATATTTAGGCGATGTGTCTCAGACACATGCACATCTGATTGTTGATGGTATCAGTTTGTACTAGACTTAGATCAGTACCCCCTGTTCATGATATGTGATGATAAGGATATCAGATGAGAAATGAGATAAATATGATATTTGACCCGTACCCAGATTTTTGATGCCGTACGATAGATTTACCGTACGAGATATAATTTGGATATTAGATTTGCACTCTTGACTCGAGGATTGTCATATTATATATATTGTATCGCACGTGATACTAATGAGGAGAGATCACCGACTACTAGATATATATATAGATTGACTTAGATTTAGGTGGATTTCTTTACCCTTTTGACTGGGTTCGAGTCATACTTGTTTCCAAAAATGGAGAATTGTGAATATTTTAAAATACCAGAACTGTATGACTCATATATTGGATAAGTATATTCTTCAGTGTTGCTGTTACAATATTGCTTTCTGTATATTCATGATCTTTTACCGGATTGCATGCTTATACATATGTTATCTTTAATTATTATGAAACCATGCTGTCAGGACACCAGCACCATTACCGATGATGTGTATGCTCCACATACACTTGCTTGCCGGCTCACACACATCATCATCGGTAATTTCCATGTCACGTACACTTTAGAGAATACTATTTCATTGACATAGCCTGCTAGCGGATAGTTGCAATATGTTATAGCTTTCATATGCTAGTTAAACTATTGCATTCAATGCATGATATCAGATGCATTTATATATTCATTGGTTATGCAGTATTATGAATATTTATGTCGGTTTTCACTTTTATTGACATGGTGATTTGATGTTTTCTTATCCTTCTTGAGATTTTGTGGATTTGGGAACCACATGTGAAAGTTTTATAAACCGATGATTTATTTTAAAGAGAAAAATGTGGTTTTCCTTGATATGATGAGTTCTGTCTACCATGATATTTTCTCGGTTCTGAGATGGTTTTGGAGACCCGATTCGAGGAGTTGGATGAACGTCTGCGTGTACATGGTGGACCCGGTGAGGTACCCCGAGGCGAGAGTGATTTCATGTAGGATGATGAGCCTGGCAGGGGGCACTACCTACCGGTGTTATTATTTGGACTCGTCTGTTATCCGGAGGATAGCGGTCGGAGTCATGAGATGGATATAGGCTGATCCGTTCTGCCGAAGCCCCCGGGCCGATCCCGCAGATGATACGGATGCCTGAGATATGAGGATTTATGTTTGTGTCAATGCTGGACACGGATTCTATGTTGATTTCGTTGATGATATCTCGATTTATATACATATAGAAATCTCATTAAATAAAGAAAAACAGTTCTTGATTCATGATGTACCTTGTTCTCATTCTGTGCATTTGCATATCATTTTAGGGACATATTACTGGCTAACATTTGTACATCATATTAGTGGCATGTTGTTACCTGAGGCACTGACACAAGTACTTGGTATTACACTTAGGGATAGATGTTTACCCTTACCATTATATTGCTTCAGGCCATATTATTATTTTGAGGATATTACTAATCGTGTGACCTAGGATTGCGTTATACATGCGATTTCTACTTGTAGATGTTTTCTACTCACGAGTTGTCAACTCACCCCCGTTGTGCTACAGTTCCTTGCAGGTTTTGCCCTACAGGTTTCGTTGCGGCTTTGCTGGCACAGTGTTCCTTCCGAATGATTTCATTGGTATGTGGTTTCATTTGCATCAGGACCACCATTGTGTATTTATTATTCAGTTGTATCTAGTAAAAACTCCATCAACAAGACTTGTATATTATTTTCAGACTTAGAAAACCTGTTGTTGTTTTTTCGGCCTTAGAGTCGCGCGTTGTATTATTATGGTTTTCATGTTGATTTTGATTTTCTTTTGAGTTTTGATCCTCGCCCTTCGGCGTTGTATATTATATTGCTTGCGTGGTTGTGACCGTCGATTGACGAAGAGCAAGCTCCCGTTTGGGGATGCCTTTTATCTTTTCGTATACTATTCATGTTGTACCCCGTTTGGGGCCAGTATTTACAAAGGAAACTCTACCGAAATTTTCAGAAAAGACTTGATGTTTTAAAAATGCATACCTCGGCTTATGTTGTTAAACTTCTTGCTTTAAAATTGGTTTTTCCTTCACTCTACTGCTTTACTTGGTTTTGATTTCTGTGTTTTGGCTTACTTAGATTACGTACGCCTCGAGACGTTTCGTAATTTAAGTGCCGATTTGTAGGGTTCCTAGGCACTCTAGTGAGGTCTCACAAGGCATCAACCATGCCAATTTCAAATTTTAACGTGCCGAGAAACCCTAAACTACGGATCGTTTGCTAGAAATCTAGGCGAAAAAGAATCTAGTTAACACTTAACTACAAGATACGGAAATACAACCTTTGTAGATCCGGTACTCCACCTCCATAGCTCCGCAACGAGGTCCTCTCCGCTGTCCAAATCAAATCCGGGCTCAAGCGTCGGCTTCGTCGGAGAATGGGCAAGCTAGGTCGTCGATGTCCATGCCGAAGATGATCTACGTCGAGGCATCGAAAGATCAAGCTCCACCTTCACCAAGTCATGGAAACTTGTGAAGGAAACACACTCTACTACTTGGCAAGAGGTAGAGGATGAAGAAATAGGAAGTGGGTAAACTTTAGTTTTGGATTTCTCACACTCTTCATCAATCCACCATTGATGAAGTTTGGTTTTCTTCACTTGAAGAATGAAGAAGATGAAGAAGAATATTATGATAAGAATAAGAATAATGAGAAAAGAAATTCATTCTTATCATAATTGAACCATAGTTAGGTGTAGAGAGTCAATCATGGTTATGTGGAATGGTTAAGTTAAGCATGAGACAAAAATGGTTACCTTTATTCAAACCTTCATGAAGATTCATGAACAAAACAAAACTAGCATCCATTTTTCCCTTTTTGCTTTTCCCAAAATGAATAAACAAATAAATAAATAAATGAATAATCAAATAGTAAACCCTAACCATTCCATTAACCAAGGTTTAATTCTATACACTTAACTAAAAAGGCATGTATCATCAAACATGATACAAGCAAGTGCACAAAATCATATCGCATATGCAATGCGCACACGCGAGTGAGAAAATCCATTTAAAGTGAACCGATACTAGTTAATGTAAAGTAATACATCATATATATATAATTATACATTAAATCATTAAATCAACACTTGATTTAACGACCCGGTCATATCGCATATAACCGACTAGTATACAATGTATCGGCTTATCGAATCAATCCTTGATTCGATAACTAGGTTATATCGCATACAACCATTCGATACATTCATCGCGAGAATGGAATACGGTATCACATACACGCATTATTCTCGGTCCCGCACATATCTCATATGCGCTCCTATTTCGTTTCGCTTGAGCCAGGAAACCTCTGTGTAGGACTCTAAAGACTCGTCAATACGCCGGCAGCAGGTGATGATCATATCAAACACCCACAAGCCGCAAGCGGTCTGCTAAACGTAACGGCCACCCGGGTATTGAGCGATCTGAAGATCGACGAGCAAGCCCGCTCACACTCCAGTGAATCCAACCAGTAACACTACCGTACAGTCCGGTCTGATCGTCTGATATGTCGCATATCTTGCCTAGGGGTGGTATACGTCAGGCCCCAATAGCTCGATAAGTCGTGTCGATATGAGGTCTATAACTATTCGAGAAACTACTGGTAACACTTACCAGTAAATCTCAGCAACCCTGGCCAGGGATTTCCTGTTATAGCCAATCGAACACAGCGCAACATCAACTCCCTACACCGGGAGAGACGAATCCCCTCCTATCGCTCATTGCCTCCATGTCGCCCTCTTGGACGTGGTAAGATGGAAATCAAAAGCACAGTGGGAAACCACACAAGACTCATGACGATCTCGGGTCAACAGACTACTCTGTACCAGTGTCACCAGAGAACCGCCATCTGACGTGAGGTATAATACCATCTGGGAGTTCTCGACGAGCCCGTCCAGTGTACCCAGTCTCTACTGAGCACCCGTATATCATCTCTGATGTCAAACACCGATGGATATGGGATCATCCATCGCCCATCTGTATGGGGTCGAGAAGGTACACGCTAGTCTACTCTGGCATATCGATGCCCCGTCTCGATACACCCACGACTAGGGACTTTGAAGGACGTACTTATGGACTACCATGTCCCCACTAGTATGATCCGCATCATAGTCCAGGTAGTCAAGTACAGATCCTAAGGGCTTTACCAACATGTAACAGAGAGACAATCAGTATACACGTTAAGGTAAAGTTCAACCAGATAGCATACTATCATGTCGAGCAAGAAAGTCCTCCCTATATATGTCCCAGCATCCACTACAATATACATCCTATGTACAGTAATGGCCTCTAGGGCATACATATAACTAACAATCTCCCACTTGCACTTGGGCCATCTGTAGCAGTGGTTGTAGTATCTCATACTCAACCATCCCATAATAGTCTCTCTCTGGGAACAGGCCTTTGTGAATGGATCCGCTGTGTTGTCCTCTGAGTCTACTCTCCTAACCTCGATCTCCCTGGAGATCAACCATCTCCATGATCAAGTGACACTGCCTTAGAATATGTCTGGATCACTGATGGGACGGACGTTCCTTGGCATAAGCCACAACTCCATTGTCACACAATGGGAGGAACTAAGTTCATCTCATGAACCAATATACATCCAAACAGCCTCTTTGGTAGCATCTTAAGTAGCGATGTATCCTGCCTTTATCGTCTAGTATGCCACGGTATCTAGCTTGGAACTCTTCCAACATACCGTCCCTTTACTGAGGGTAAAGACAATGCCTGCGACTGACACTCAGTCGTCATTATCACCCTGGAACCCTTCCAGTGATTCTCCCCAGGATCGGTTGATACCGTCTCACTACAACTAGTGAGAGTCCTAACATCCAACTAGATCTATCTCATAGATCCAAAAACCCAGGATTTAGGAGGGTATCACTTTGATCCTATATGGAGAATCATTGTGATAAGCGGAGATTGATCGAGCGTAGCATAGGAAACTCCTTTCTTATCAAGAGTATGTCATCCACGTAACTCTACGAGGATCGCCACCATACTCCCTACTACCTTTTTGTTTATACAAGGTTCATCTACCATTTTGATGATGTCAAACTCTTTGACTAATCCATCAAAACAGATGTTCCAACTCCGCGATGCCTGCTTTATCCTATAAAGCATCTTGTACACGTTTCCGCTGCTCCCACTGTTTACGAAGCCCTCTGGCTGTGTACTTACAGACGCTCTCTTCTAAAATATCATTTAGAAAAAGCTGTCATGACACCCAACCGCCAGATATCGTAGTCATGGTATGTAGCCGTGGCAAGTAGGATCTGGATGGACTTAAGCATAGCTACTTGGAAAGGTTTCATCATCATCCATACCTGGTCAATGATGTAGACCTTTAACAAGTCTAGCTTTGAAAGTCTTAACTCTTCCATGTACACCAAGTAATCTTCTCAAGATATACTTGCTCCTGATGGGGATTTAACCCTGCAGATATAGCAACCAAAAGTCCATACTTTGTTGGTGTATAAGGATTCCATCTCAGATCACTAAGCATCCAGCCATTCTTACAGAGTCTTACTCTCGATGGCCTGCTCGAAAACTAGTTGGGTCATCATCTCATGATGCATTCCTCGCTCCCACTGTCATAGAGAAAACCGAAGTATCTCTCAGGTGGGTGAGGAACCCTACTAGATCGGCGGAGAGGCTGAGGTTCGTTGGTTTCTACTGAATCCTCTGGTTGTACCAAATTCATCTGCTGTAGTTTTGTATAGCCGGAACACTTCCAGTTCCACATAACAGACCTTGCCTCGAGCTTGTCCGGATTTTGCTTTTAGACATAGGCCGGACAACCCCAAATCTTAACTAGCTTAAGACATGGGCTCTTCCCTTTCCATATCTCATATGGAGTGGTAAGCAACTGATTTGATTTGAACCCTATTCAATAGGTATGCATCTTCTCAAGTGCATTACTCCCAAAAAGGAATAGGTAACTCAGTAGTACTCATCATAGAGCACACCATATCAAATAGGGTGTATCTGCTCCGCCCCCGATATACCATCGTGCTATGGTGTATACAGAGGAGTAATGCTGAGAAGAGAATCTCATTCTCCTTTAGAATAGTCCAGGAATTCCATGCACAAAGTATTCTCCTCCTTGATCTCATCAAAAGACATAATACTTATACCCGTATTTTGGTTCTCTACTTCTTGCTTATATTCTGTGAATATCTCAAAAGGTTCAGACTTGTGTTTCAACAGGAACATATGTCTGAATCTTGAGAGATTATCAGAGAACGTAATGAAGTATAAAGAACCAGTCCTGGCATGTGTAGACAGGGGACCTTGCATACATCAACATGTCTCATCCCAAGAGTTCAGTAACTCTTTCTTTGTTTCCAGTAAACGGAGCTATGGTCATCTTATCTTTGTGACATGACTGGCGAGTTTCACAAGATGTAAATTCAAACTGATTTAAATATGCATCTATATCTAACTCTAGCTAGTCGGGTCACATTGATCTGACCTAGTCTACAATGCCTCAAGTAGGATTCGTTCATTTCTGAACTCTTCCTCTTGTGTGTGTTTCCGTATACTATGAAACTGTAGTTTGATTTAGAACATCAATGCTTTTAGATAACGTGCCTGAACCGATCAACTTTTGATATAGGAAATGTTCAAAACATTATCCAACAATACAAAATTTTATCATTTCTTTACTAATAAAGAGAGTGATATGATTTTGTATATCAGGTTTCGGTATCTAACAACATTCGTTCAGAATCAATGTATTGGTAATACAGGGGTGACAGTGACCGACAGACTTGGCTGCAACACTTGCCCCGTTTTCTGCCTCATGAAACTTATCACCCGTTCTCAGTTCTCTACCTATCTGTAGCCCTATGTAACAGATTACATATCTGGGATCCTGATCTGGTATCACATACCCAGGACGTAGAGGATACAGAGAAACAGTTCTTTGTAAATGAACACACCCGAAGATGATGCATCAGCATGCACTCTCTTCGTTTGGGCGGCACGGGAATTCTGGTAATCCCCAATTTCCTGCTCTGTCTTATAACATTTATAAGTTGGAGCGGGACCAACGTTCCCCAGCTCAGTATAACAAGCGGGTTCGGTCAATAATCCGTATTATTATCTTGATTAAGGCGTGATATGGTCGCTACCTGGAGAGAGAGAGAAGAAAAACACTCAGCGTGCGCTCTGTCAAGAATAGATTGGTTATTATTTTATCTAATCAGGATGGCTCCCACTGCTTTTTATCAAATCTCCCTTCAAACCTTTAAAAGGAAAGACTAGCCGGGATTAATTACACACTACAAGTTCGCCAATCTTTCAGCCAGGCCAGTTGTCGGTACTTTGAGGGAGGTCCCCCGTGCTTTCGCACGAACCTAATTAATGTAAACCTCGTTTTTTCCCAGAGGCGTAACCTCGTTAACACCTTTCTAGACACCTACTTGATCGGCTAATTGTAATGTATAAAACTCTCCCAGGAGTAACTCTTACTCGCAGCGGGTATCGGGATCCAACTATCTCATAGAAGGTATGCAATCTCATTGCAAATCTCAACACTTGAAATTCCCGATAATATTTTTGCCCCTAGCGTCCTATGACCTTGACGCAGGCCAACAAACCATAGTCCCGCTAGTCAAGTTCAACCCGTCATTTCCTGATTGAATTAAACCCACCCGCACGACCTTTGACGCAGGCCAACAAAGTCGCACGACTACCCTAATCCAATCACATCATATGCTTATGCAGATAAGCACCAGTTAGCTACCGCACACTACGCCTTGACGCAGGCCAACAAACGTAGCACGAATACTAACTACTACTTATCTGAAATGACGGAGGGCTACGACAGGTTTTTCTGAAAACCTATTGCGTAATGAACTTGATATCGTTGTAGGATCGAATGAATTTTGAAATGGAGTGCTTTTGAGGCTTTTCTTGTTTTGCTAAAGGAGTCACTCCCGGTAAAGGGATCGTCGGTCCTTTCCTCGTCGAATGAGGTGCGGGATATATCATATATATCACTGTGCAAAGCAAAAACACTTAAAAGCAATCAAAAGACAAACCGAGTGTGTAGCATCTGCCAGTTATTGCTAAAGGAGTCACTCCCGGTGAAGGGATCTCGGTCCTTTTCTCATCGAATAAGGTGCAGGATATATCACATATACCGCTGTGCAAAGCAAGAACTGTAGCTACCTGTTTTATTTTGAAATTCGATTCTACAACATCTTAGGTTTCTTTTATTTCATTAATCACATTAATGAAGTCCCATCATTTAAATACCTAATCATCATAGATAAATACGACGTACACTTATGCCATCCGCATTCGCCTCGATGTCCCCTCGTGCACCGTTAGGTTAGGTAACTAACGGCAGAGCGGGGCAGGGCTAGCGCGGGTGTAAAACATAAGTAACGCCTATATAATATATCATATATACTATATACTGTATCTATCAAAGAACATCACATGATCACATCACAGATATCGCAGCAGAAGAATCATATGAAATATTGGATATACTAGGACGTCTGTGTTTTCAATACGAGCCAGTATAAAACACGGATTCCACGGTCGTGATGAATAGCCAAAACCCACACCCCTAGACCCCTACGAGAGCGGCAAGCAGCCCTACCAATTCTGGAGTTAGGAGACCCGGACTCGACTCCTCGAGTTGGTCTCCCACTGGACTCCAGAACCCGGTTACTTGTGCCCTCCTCCTTGGGTCTATCCTAGTGCGGAAAAGTAAATAATATACAAACGGTGACAACTTCCGCAACCTGGAAGCGCCCCAATAAAAGAATATTACATACAAGTTTTTACATGAATGAAAATGAAAAACACTCATCTCACAAAAAAAAACCCCCGGCTATTCAAACACGACGATCCAATATAACATATCCAGCAACACATAACATCACATGTCATCAACGTAAGTAAATATGCGCATCCCAATTGTCGTTGACATATAGCAACGAAACCGGCGATATCACATATTACACTTACGGTCACAGAAAAGAAAGTGTAAAACTACAACAGTTGGAATCCGCAACCTCCTCAGACATCGCATGCCTGACCAAATGAATTACTTAGACATCGCATGCCTAACAATTATAAACCCCGCATTTTAGTCTCATTATCGAAAACACTTTTCAATATCGAGTCGGGTAATTCAACAAGATTCCCGACATCCTGATCGAATGCTCGTCGCAAACTTCAGTAGACGGCCGCACCCCCGATACCGTCGACGAAGTGCACCAAGGCAGAACACCGCCACCGCGAGCACCCGAACGGATGCTTTCGACGACGGGGTTCTCCTACAGTCACTTGGTCGGGGCTATGGAGTGAGGCTGTCTATTAAGTTTACCCGGCGAGTATCCGCGTACGCTACGTGATTGCGACGGACTTTTGATCACATCAAAATTCCGTGGCAACCGATCAAGTGAGACTAAATTGCTACGTTTATAACATTCATTCAGTTATCACATAACTACTTGTGAATTCCAATTATTGTATCCCATACCGGATAAATAGAAAATGTCAAACTTTCCGATCGAACAATCGAACACCCAACTTTTCCCGATACAGATCAACACATGAAGTATGTCTAACAACATTCAGTTCGTGCCTCAGTACCGACGGTCCAGCCGTAGAAGGGTCAAGCAACGCCTCACATGTGGCACGCCGTACTGCCCCAAACCCGAAGGTTCAAAGGGCAGGTCAAGACGGTCACATAATCGAGTTAAGGTTTGTTGTCTTCTAGAGGGTCCATCGCGTTACTTGCACTACTTAGAACGTCGTTAAACTACGGAAAAATCCAACACTTGGAAATTTCCCGACAGGGGAAAAATTGGGTATTTATATCCGGTCGAACTTTTTAACATATTCTAAAAATTTATCCGGAAAGCCACATAGACAAAATTTGATACTCCGATCGAAACACCGAATCCCCAAAACAACCCAGAACATTCAACTCTGGAATAAATATTAAAAATTCCCAGAAAAACCAGCATTAATAATTATGAGATACTGTGTAAAAAGTATTAAATAAAGTGGCCGTACCGCAGCGGAACCGCCGCACGAGCCTTGCTCGTGCCGCGGAACCGCGGCAGCATGAAGGAGTTAGGGGCACGAATTTCACAGTACCTCTTAGATTCACCTGCTGATTTTTCTGCATATTTTTAATGTTGAAAAAATCACTGTTTTCAAAAAAGTACAGAGAGCATGATCCGGGTTCGGGTTTTGGTTCGATCGGACTTCAAATTCCGTCTATACTTCGCCTAAGGCTCTAGCTAGGCTCTGATACCACTGTAGGGTTCCTAGGCAATCTAGTGAGGTCTCACAAGGCATCAACCATGCCAATTTCAAATTTTAACGTGCCGAGAAACCCTAAACTACGGATCGTTTGCTAGAAATCTAGGCGAAAAAGAATCTAGTTAACACTTAACTACAAGATACGGAAATACAACCTTTGTAGATCCGGTACTCCACCTCCATAGCTCCGCAACGAGGTCCTCTCCGCTGTCCAAATCAAATCCGGGCTCAAGCGTCGGCTTCGTCGGAGAATGGGCAAGCTAGGTCGTCGATGTCCATGCCGAAGATGATCTACGTCGAGGCATCGAAAGATCAAGCTCCACCTTCACCAAGTCATGGAAACTTGTGAAGGAAACACACTCTACTACTTGGCAAGAGGTAGAGGATGAAGAAATAGGAAGTGGGTAAACTTTAGTTTTGGATTTCTCACACTCTTCATCAATCAACCATTGATGAAGTTTGGTTTTCTTCACTTGAAGAATGAAGAAGATGAAGAAGAATATTATGATAAGAATAAGAATAATGAGAAAAGAAATTCATTCTTATCATAATTGAACCATAGTTAGGTGTAGAGAGTCAATCGTGGTTATGTGGAATGGTTAAGTTAAGCATGAGACAAAAATGGTTACCTTTATTCAAACCTTCATGAAGATTCATGAACAAAACAAAACTAGCATCCATTTTTCCCTTTTTGCTTTTCCCAAAATGAATAAACAAATAAATAAATAAATGAATAATCAAATAGTAAACCCTAACCATTCCATTAACCAAGGTTTAATTCTATACACTTAACTAAAAAGGCATGTATCATCAAACATGATACAAGCAAGTGCACAAAATCATATCGCATATGCAATGCGCACACGCGAGTGAGAAAATCCATTTAAAGTGAACCGATACAAGTTAATGTAAAGTAATACATCATATATATATAATTATACATTAAATCATTAAATCAACACTTGATTTAACGACCCGGTCATATCGCATATAACCGACTAGTATACAATGTATCGGCTTATCGAATCAATCCTTGATTCGATAACTAGGTTATATCGCATACAACCATTCGATACATTCATCGCGAGAATGGAATACGGTATCACATACACGCATTATTCTCGGTCCCGCACATATCTCATATGCGCTCCTATTTCGTTTCGCTTGAGCCAGGAAACCTCTGTGTAGGACTCTAAAGACTCGTCAATACGCCGGCAGCAAGTGATGATCATATCAAACACCCACAAGCCGCAAGCGGTCTGCTAAACGTAACGGCCACCCGGGTATTGAGCGATCTGAAGATCGACGAGCAAGCCCGCTCACACTCCTGTGAATCCAACCAGTAACACTACCGTACAGTCCGGTCTGATCGTCTGATATGTTGCATATCTTGCCTAGGGGTGGTATACGTCAGACCCCAATAGCTCGATAAGTCGTGTCGATATGAGATCTATAACTGTTCGAGAAACTACTGGTAACACTTACCAGTAAATCTCAGCAACCCTGGCCAGGGATTTCCTGTTATAGCCAATCGAACACAGCGCAACATCAACTCCCTATACCGGGAGAGACGAATTCCCTCCTATCGCTCATTGCCTCCATGTGACTCGGGACTGTACCCAAAAACCACCGTTTTGCACGCCCTCTTGGACATGGTAAGATGGAAATCAAAGCACAGTGGGAACCACACAAGACTCTATGACGATCTCGGGTCAACAGACTACTCTGTACCAGTGTCACCAGAGAACTGCCATCTGACGTGAGGTATAATACCATCTGGGAGTTCTCGACGAGCCCGTCCAGTGTACCCAGTCTCTACTGAGCACCCGTATATCATCTCTGATGTCAAACACCGATGGATATGGGATCATCCATCGCCCATCTGTATGGGTCGAGAAGGTACACGCTAGTCTACTCTGGCATATCGATGCCCCGTCTCGATACACCCACGACTAGGGACTTTGAAGGACGTACTTATGGACTACCATGTCCCCACTAGTATGATCCGCATCATAGTCCAGGTAGTCAAGTACAGATCCTAAGGGCTTTACCAACATGTAACAGAGAGACAATCAGTATACATGTTAAGGTAAAGTTCAACCAGATAGCATACTATCATGTCGAGCAAGAAAGTCCTCCCTATATATGTCCCAGCATCCACTACAATATACATCCTATGTATAGTAATGGCCTCTAGGGCATACATATAACTAACACGATCATGTTCCGTACTTTTCGGGTCGTGACAATAGTCCGGTCTCTTCGTCAAATATGTCGCATATCGCAGTCTGGGGGTGGTATAATGTCAGACCCCATTTGCCTGATAAGTCATGCCGATGCAAGGTCCATAACGGTTCGAGAAACTACTGATAACACTTACCAGTAAATCTCAGCAATCCTGGCCAGGGATTTCCTGTTATGGCCAATCGAGCATAGCGCAACATCAACCCCCAATACCAAGAGAGACGAATCCCCTCCTATCTCTCATTGCCTCCATGTGACTTGGGACTGTACCCAAAAACCACCCTTTTGCATGATCTCTTGAACGTGGTATGGTGGAAATCAAAGCACAGTGGGAATCACACAAGACTCTATGACGATCTCGGGTCGACAGACTAACATGTACCAGTGTCACCAGAGAACTGCTATCTGACGATATGTATAATACCATCTAGGAGTTCTCGGCGAGTTCAGTGTACCCAGTCTCCACTGAGCACCCGTATACCTTCTCTGATGTCAAACACCAATGGATATGGGATCATACATCGCCCATCATATGGGTCGAGAAGCGTATACGCTAGTCTACTCTGGAATATCGATGCCCCGTCTCGATACCCCCACGACTAGAAACTTTTGAAGGATGTACTTACCGACTAACTCTGCCCTACCAATATGATCTGCATCATAATCCTGGTAGTCTAGTACTCATCCTAAGGGCTTTATCAACATGTAATGGAGAGACTATAAGTGTACATGTTATGATAAAGAGCAACCAGATAGCATACTATCATGTCGAGCAAGAAAGTCATCCCTATATATGTCAAAGCATCCACTACAATATACATCACATGTACAGTAATGGCCTCTAGGGCATACATATAACTAACAATCTCTCACTTGCACTAAGGCCATTTGTTGCAGTATCTCATACTCAACGTCCTATAAAAGACTTTCTAGGGAAAGGACTCTGTGAGTGGATCCTCCATGTTATCCTTCACGTCAACTCTCCTAACCTCGATCCCTGGGAGATCAACCATCTCCCTGATCAGATGATACTTTCCTCAGAATATGTCTGGATCGCTGATGTGACCTGTGTTCCTAGGCCAAAACCACAACTCCATTGTAGTCACAATAACAATTATTGGACGCTCAATGGTAGGAACCATGTTCATCTCATGAACAAGAAATGCCCAGACAACCACTTTGGCGGCATCGTTGGTAGCAATGTATTCAGCCTTTATCATCTAGTATGCCACGGTATATAGCTTGGAACTCGTCCAATATACCGTCCCTCCACTGAGGGTAAAGACAATGCCTGTGAATGACTTTCAGTCGACCTTATCACTCTGGAAGCTTGAACCAAGAACATTCTTTTAGTGCTTCTCAAGTACTTAAGAATGTCCTACACAGTTGTCCAGTGATTCTCCCAAGATCCGATTGATTCCTGATCACTACACCTAGTGAGTCAGCTACATCTTGTCCGGTACATAACGTCGCACACATGATAGAGCCTACTGCCGAAGCATAGGGTATCCCTTGTACGCGAGCTCTCTCCAAATATGTCTTGGAAGACATCTTTTTGGAGAGAGTGATTCCTGAGTAGTGGGCGAACCACCTCGCTTAGAATCCTCAATACTAAACCCTTTTAGTATGGTGTTAATGTACCTGGATTCGGGACACTCCCAACATCCACTTAGATCTATCACCATAGATCATAATCCACAAGATGTAGTAGGTATCATCCAGATCTTCCATGGAGAATCCTCGTGATAAGAGGAGCTTGACCGAATGTAGCATAGAAAACCATTTCCTATCAAGAGTATGTCATCTACGTACAATACGTGTAAGACAACCTCACTCTCTACAACCTTCTTGTATATACAAGGTTCATCTACCATTTTGATGAAGTCAAACCTTTGACTGCCGCATCAAAACAGATGTTCCAACTCCGCGATGCTTGCATTGATCCTGATGGACTTAAGTATAGTTTTGAAAGTCTCAACATTTGCATTAACACCAAGAATCTTCTCAAGATCCATTTGCTCCCGATGGGTTTTACCCCTTTAGGTGCAACATTCAAAGTCATACTTTGTTGGTGTATATGGATTCCATCTTTGATCGCATAGCATCCAGCCATTTCACAGAGTCCCCACTCATGATGTCCTGCTTGAACCTTGTTGGGCCATCATCAATCATGATGCAATCCTCGCTCCCACTGTCACCGAGAAGACCGTAGTATCTCTCAGGTGGATGAGGAATCCTACCAGTTCTACCTCATGACCACAAATTTCATTGGAGACTATTGAATCCTTTGGTATCTCTGAGGTTCGTTGGAGACTATTGAATCCTTTGGTATCACCAAATCATCAGCTGTTAGTTTGTCTAGCTGGAACTCCTTCCAGTTCTACCTCATGACCACAAATTTCTTCACAAGAAATTCCTTTTCTAAAAAAGGTGGCATGCTGAGAAACAAAACACATTTTGCTCCTTAGTGCTGTAGAAAATATTCCGTTGCGAATGTTCGGGATATCCAACAAACCTATACAGAACTGACCTTGCCTCGAGCTTGTCCGGATTTTGCTTTTCAACATAGGCCGGACAACCCAAAATATTAACTCGTTTAATACATGGTCTCTTCCCATTCCATATCTCATATGGAGTGGTAGGCACTGATTTGGATGGAACCCCATTCAATAGGTATGCAGCTTCTCAAGTGCATAACTCCAAAAGGAAACTGGCAACTCAGCAGTACTCATCATAGAGCGCGCCATATCTCATAGGGTGCGATACCTCCGCCCCGATACACCGTTGTGCTGTGGTGTACTCGAAGGAGTAAGCTGAGAGAAAATCTCATTCTCCATTTAGAAACTCCAGGAACTCCATGCCAAAGTATTCCCTTCTCCGATCACATCGAAGGACTTAATACTTCTACCCGTCTGGTTCTTAACTTCAAGCTTATATTCCTTGAATTTCTCAAAAATTTCAGACTTGTGTTTCAACAGGAACGTATGTCCGAATCTCGAGAGATGATCAGTGAATAATGAAGTACGAAGAGCCAACCTTGGCATTTGAAGACATAGAACCATATACATCATCATGTATATGTCCTGAAAATGTTCACAACATTATCCTCCAATACAGAATTATATCCTTCTTTAACTTAATAAAGAAACTGATGTAATATTGTATATCAGGTTCGGTATCTAATAACATTTGTTCAGAATCAATGTATTAATACAAGGTGATATTTGCCAAGTTGTTTGGTTGCAACAATTGCACCATTTTCTAACACTTAGAGACATATCATCAAATCCCAGTTCTCTACCTTTCTGTAGCCCATGTAACTCTTACATATGTAGAATCCTGATCCGGTATCTCATACCTAGGACGTAGAGGAAACTGAGAAACAGTTCTTGGTAACCGAACACACCTGAAGAATATGCATCAACATCCTCATTCCTCGATTGGGTCGTGTCGAAATCCGGATATTCCCCTATTTTCTGCTCGGACTTATAACAATTATAAGATAGAGCGGAACCAACGTTCCCTAGCTCAGTATAATAAGCTGGTTCGGTTAATGCATCCATATTATTATCTTGATTAAGGCGTGACATGGTCGCTATAAGGAGAGAGAGAGAGAGAAGAAAACACTCTGGGTGCGCTCTTTCAAGATCAGATTGGTATTATTTTATCTAATCAGGATGGCTCCTACTGTTTTTATCAAATCTTCCTTCAAACCCTAAAAGGTAAGAATAGCCGGGATTAATTACACCATACAAGTTCAGCAATCTTTCGGACAGGCCAGTGTCGGTACTTTGAGGCAGGTGTTGGATACATGTATGCCCAAGATGCCATTATACGTATAGTGGATGCTTGGACATACACACACACACACACATATGACTTTCTTGCTCGACATGATAGTATGCTATCTAGTTTACTTTATCTTGACATGTTCATTTGATCATGCATCTTACTCATTTAGTACATGTTGATAAAGCCCTTAGGATATTTGCTTAACTACAGGGACTATGATGCGGATCATACTAATGGGACACGTGTAGTTTATGAGCATATCCTTGAATTGTTCCTAGTCGTGGGTGTATCGAGACGGGGCATCGATATTCCAGAGTAGACTATAGTATACTATTTTTGTCCCATATAATGGGCGATGGATGATCCCATATCCTTCTGGTGTGATGACACCAAAGATTGTATACGGGTGCTCAGTGGAGACTGGGTACACTGAACGGACTCGTCGAGAACTCTAATGTGGTATTATATCTATCGTCGGATAGCAGTTATCAGGTGACACTGGTACAGCTTAGTCTGTAAACCCGAGATCGTTATTGAGTCTTGTATGTACTCCCACTGTACTTTGATCTCCACCCTACCACGGCTCTACTGAGTCGTGCAAACAGGTGGATTTTGGGTACAGTCCCGAGACACATGGAGGCAATGAGCGATAGGAGGGGTTTCGTCTCTCCCGGTATTGGGGGTTGATATTGCACTATGCTCGATTGGCTATGACAGGAAGTCCCTGGCCAGGGCTGCTGAGATTTACTGATAAGTGTTATCAGTAGTTTCTCGATCTCTTATGAGCCATACACCGGCATGCATTATTGAGTTATTGAGGTCGATGATACTATCCCTAGACTCGATATGTAGCATATCTAACGAAGAGACCGGACTGTACGATAAGTGTTGCCAGTTGGCTCGATGGGAGTTTTGACAGCTTCGCTTGTTTTTCTTCTGATCGCTCAATAGCCGGGTGGCCGTTACGTTTAGCTGACCGTTTGCGGCTTGTGGGTGTTTGATGTGATCATCACCTACTGCCGGCGTATTGACGAGTCATAGAGTCCCACACAGGAGTTTCATAGCTCAGGCGAAACGATGTGGTGTGCATATGAGATATGCACGGGGACCCGATTAAATGCGTGTATGTGATACCGCATATTAATCGGGCGTTTTTCTATTGGTCGGGTCGTATGTGATATGACCGGTTTGTTAAATCAAGTCTTGATTTAACATTGACTTTATAGCTCACTTTTATTAAACCCTTTTCTATTTGGGTGTATGCATGCATGTATGCATAGGTTTTTGTTCATGCACATGATGATGTGAATGCACACCTACATACATGTATGGTGTCATGGTTGTTGATACATATAAGATGGTAATGCAAGACTCACATGGAAATAAATATCTATATATATATATATTTATTATTTGAGAAAAGTAAATGGATTAATTCATGGTTGATATTTATCTACACTCTTCTAAAGTTGAACACACTTAACCTAATTATTAACCATGGATTAATTTTCCATTTGGCTTTTAACTCCAAAATAAGTATCTAGATATTTATTAACCCATGGTTAAGTGAGAGTATAAAATTATTTTTTATTTTCTATTTTTCTCATTTCATTTATTATTATCAAAACTCATGAGCTTAAGCTTGCCATCTTCTTCTTCCTCCTCTCTCTTGCTCTCTTGAGGTTTCTAGTTAGTGAGCTGGTTAAAAAGAAAGGGTTTTGAAGTGAGAAAACAAACCACATCACCATTCTATACTACTCTAGCCCATTAGTGTAGCAAGGAGTTTTGAGCAAATGTGTGCTTCATCTTTATTCTTGATCAAGTGAAGCAAGGAGTTTTGAGCAAAGGGACTTCGGGTGGATCATCATGGACTTGGAAGGTCTCTAGCGAGCCGGTTCAAACTTTCAAGGATCCAAGGAGTCACTAAAGAAGGACTACAAAGGTTGTATTCTTCCTACTTAGTGATAGTTTCTATGTTGTATGAGATACTTTTAGTGTTACCCTAATTTTTCTAGTTCGATTCATGGTTAGATTTCTTAGCACATTCCCAAAAATTTTATAGTGGCATGTGTGATGCTTCCAAACCCTAGTCATGGTGCTAAGGAACCCAACAGTGGTATCGGAGCCTAGCTAGAGCTTTAGAGTAACCTAGACGACGTTAAAATTTCGAACGAACATCGATTGCTCCGAGAAAATGTTCTCCGGAAATTTTTCAAAATGTTTGAATTTTTCACATTAAAAATATTCAAAAAATCGTGCAGGTAATTCTATGGACCCTCTAGAAGAACGATACCCTAACTCGATTAAATGACGGCGGAACGGCGACCAAAATGCGCTTTTGGCGGCGGTTCCGCGGCGCCATTTATGAGGCATGGGTCGGCCCTTCTACGGTTGGCCTATAACTACCAGGGCATGTTTCTGGGCATTTTTAATACTGCTCAAGTGTTGAGATTCTCTGTGAATTTTTAGGTAATCGATTAATCAATCGAATGGTTTAACATCGCCTAGTATTCGTGAATGTGATACAATAAATGGAATCTACGCTATTTAGTTTTGTGAAAAATAATTAGTTGTGTGTAAATCTAATATCGGGAATCTTGTTGAATTACCTGACTTCATTTGAAAAGGTGTTTTCATAGTTGAGACCCAAATGTATGATTTGCATCATTAGGCATGAAATCCTTAATATGTGATATTCCGGGTTTATGATGTCTAAAGGCAGTGTCGATTCCAATTGTTGTAGTTTTTCACTTTCTTTTCTGCGACCGTAAGTGTAGTATGTGGTGTATCGCCGGTTTTGTTGCTATACATCAACGACAATTGTACGCATACTTACTTACGTTGATGATATGTGATATTATGTGTTGCTGAGATATGATGTGTAGGATCGTCGTGATGGAATAACCAGGGGTTTTATGTGAGATGAGAGTTTTTGTTTTCATTCATGTAAAAATTAATTGTATGTAATATTCTTTTATTTGGGGCACTTCCGGGTTGAGGATGATGTCACCATTATTGTATATTATTTACTTTACCGCATTAGGATAGACCCAAGGCAGGGAGCACAAGTGACCGGGTTCTAAGGTTCAGAGGGAGGCCATCTCGAGGAGTCGAGACCGGGTCTCCTAAACTCTAGAATTGGTAGGGCCACTTGCTGCTCTCGTAGGGGTCTAGGGGTGTAGGCTTGGCTATTCATCACGACCGTGGAATCCGTATTTTCTATTGTTGGCTAAATACAAAATACGGACCTCCTAGATATCCTATATTTTAATATGTGCTTCTGCTGTTGATATTCTGTGATAAGATTACTTAATATCTGAGACGAATGGTATATTATTAGTATTATATATATGATATATAATAAACGTTGCTTATGTTTTACACCCGCGCTAGTCCCGCCCCGCCATGCCGTTAGTTAAGTAACCTAACGGTACATAACGGGACATTGTGGCGAATGCGGATGGCATAAGTGTACGTCCTATTTTCGTTTCTTTTCTGTGATGACTTAGGGACTTAAATGATGGGACTACATTAATAAGATTAATGTAAAGAAAAACAAACCGAAAGATATTGTAGAATCGGATTTGTAAACCACTCGGCCTTTTTATGAAAAAGCAAGTTTCAAAAGATGCGGAGCTTAAGCCACTCCTTTTCTAAACTATTTTGATTCTATAACGAGATCAAGTTCAAAGCGGTAAAGGTTTTCATAAAAACCATCCGCAACTGTAACGTTTTGAAAATCGTTTCGGTGAATTTCGAAAAAAATCGGTAAAATAAGGGGGTTTTCTGTAAAAAGTCAAAATACAAATATCTTATTATAAAAATTAAATATACATATTCTAGCTATTTAATTGCTATTATTTGGTGTTTATTGAGCCGCTGGTGAAATTTCAAATTTTCAAAAAAAAATATTATTTTATTATTATTTTAAGCCGTCACTAATACATTTAATTAGGGAAAATTACAAATTGGAATGAGTTGAAACAAATTTTGTGCATCACAAAACATTAAATAAAATTTTATCATGTGGTTTTTGGAACGAAATCATTTGCCAAAACGGTTTAGAAATTATTGAAGAAAAAAGGCTTTTTTTGTGGCGTAAATGGATGTTTGGGGTATTGTATTTATCATTTTTCATCACCCCACACCTGTACCCACACCCACACACCCCCATTCACTTCTCCCCTTGGCTGAATTCAGCAGCTCCCATCTTTTCCCCACTTGAATTTCAAAGGAAAGAAATGAAAGAAAAGAAAAAAAAATGGATAAATGAGGTGGACTTTTGACTTTGGTTTGACCTTGACTTTCTCCCCCCACTTTCTCTACCTCCCTCTCTCTCCTCTCCCCCTCCCATTCCAGCCGACCCCCCTCTCCTACAGCAGCAGCAGCCCCCCCCATTTCCCTTCTCTTTTCTCTTCAAAACTTCATCAAAAATTGCCCCAAAATCCATCAAAAAAATCCCAAAACCCAAATCCGACTCCTACCCATTTTAGCTTAGCCCGTATAGCATGGATCCTTGTGAAAAGAGAGCATTTTGGAGGGCCATGGATGCTTGTGGATCTTCAAATGTTTTTGGGTATAATTCTAAACTTTTTTGCTTAGTTTGTTACTTAATTTCTTAAAGCTAAGTTAATTAAGTGTTAATTTGGGTTATGTAAGTTTAATTGCATGATTAAAGATTTCAAATTAGTGTTCGTGAATGTGCAAATGAGTGTGATTGGATTTTTCTCGATGGTTTGACGTTTGTACATCGACATCGAGGGTTGGTTTGACTATTCTTGCATGCGTAGGCGATAGGTTTGGACCTATGCGTGATACGCGTGCCGATTTGATTTTCGTATGCCGTTTCGATTTCGAATTTAGTTTTAATGCGATACGGTGCGTTATGATATGTAGGTACCCCATGTGGACTTCGAGACGACAAGCAAGCGCGTGGCGACGTCGGCACCGGCTAGCGAGGACCAGGTGAGTAGATTTATATCTACGGGGAGAAGTCGGGTGGATGGCGTATAGCACCCCCGCAGTCCGTGGTGGTGTATACGGATGCGTATACACACCAACAATTATTATATGTTATTTGGGATTAATAACGATGCTTAGGATGGATATTGGTGTGTTGGATTATTTTAGCGTTGCGAACCCTAGGGTAGTGTTGCACTACACATACACACATACATACTTGCATACTTTCCTATTGATATGTGCTCATGGGATTCTTTATAGTTATGTGTTCACATGGGTATGGGACTATGTGTTCACATACGGATTGAGGATGATACTTGGGATTGAGCTGAGTCGATGAGATTTGATTTGAGGCCGTGAGATCGGTGATATAGCAGGGTTCGTATCTTAGATACGACATGACGTTGTAGCGGGTCCTTGACGTAGTGTTTCACACACGTCCATGCATACGTAGGCGGTATCAGTATGGTACTAGACGTAGATCAGTACCCCGATCATGATAATTGATAAAGAGGATACCAGGTGAATAGTATGATGAATGTGATATTGACCCGTACCCAGATTTGGGATGCCGTACGACGGATTTACGTACGATCTATATTGATGATTGATCCGCAGTCTTGACTTGGGATGCCTGATTATAGATATGGTATCGGCTATGATATTATTGAGGCGGGATCACCGACTATACATATAAAGGTAGGTATATATATCGACTCAGATGTTAGGCGGTTTCCTTACCTGTAGTCCAGCTTGTTAGCTTAGCCCTTTAGTTTAGTTTAGTTGTTAGATTACATTCGATTCTTACCTATTTCAAAACTAACGAATCGTGGGTGTTTTAAAAGACAGCCCAAGGGATCTTACGGATATTTCAAAAGACGTATCTTTTCATAAAAACACCGTAGCCCCTATTTTCAAAACCCCATGATTCGTGTTATTTCAAAAGGCACCATTTGTAGGACTTATATTAGATTAATACTGATTAGTTATCGTTGTGTCTAGTATTCAGCTCCCGCATATTATTGTTGTTCGCTCTGCCTCGCATACTTATTTTGCTGCATATTCCATTATTAATATCATGCTGTTAGGACACCAGCACCATTACCGATGATGCGTATGTACCACATACACTTACTTGCCGGCTCACACACATCTTCATCGGTAATTCCCATGTCACGTACACTTAGAAAATACTATTGCTTGACTTAGCTTGTTAGTTAGTAGTTTGATATAATATTAGTGTACCTGCCTTATATGCCAGTTTAGACATTGTAGTTATTACTGTCACTTCATGCATACTGTTATTCAATTGTTCATGCCTAGTTTATTAATCATACATTGCAACTTGGTTATTGATACCATATGCATTCATTATCATTGACATATGCACTTGTGATGATTTCTTGAGATTTAGGATATTTCTGGATTTCGGGGAAAGCCGAAAAATTTACAACTTATGATCTTTTAAAATATAAAACGTTGCGGTTTTCTAGTGATGTAAAGTGTCGTCCACCATGAGTTTGCTGTGGTTTTCGATATCCGTGTCGAGGAGTGGAGGAACCGTCACGGGTACATGGTGGGCCCGGTATGGTACCCCATGGCAAGAGGAATGTGTTGTTGACGTTGAGCCTGGCTGGGGAGCACTACCTACCGGTGATATTACCCGACGCGTCGGATGTCCGGAGGATACCGTCGTGGTCTTGAGATGGATGGTAGGGGCCGGTCTGGACTGACGGCGCCCTAGATATTGATATTTCGAGACATTGAGATTTATGTTTTGTGTCGATGCTAGACACTGTTGATACTGATTTCATTTATGATACCTCAGTTTAAAAATACGAAGGAAATCTCACTAATTTATGAAAACAGTTCTTCATTTACATGTATTCTGTTTTCATGCATTCATACCTCATTCATATGACATATTGCTACCTGAGGCACTGACATGGGCACATGAGTTTACACTCGGGTTAGATATTTACCCTAGCCATTGTTATAGGCTGCATGTTTACACATTTTTGAGGATATATTATGATCATTTACCTAGGATTGCGTTATTTATGCGATTTCTGTGCGTAGATGTTTTTCTACTCACGAGTTGGCAACTCACCCCGTTGTGCCACAGTTCTTGCAGGTTTCGCCGTACAGGTTTCATTACGGCTTTGCTGGCACTATTTCCATTTCCGGGTGGCTTGCTAGTAGGTGGGTTATTTGTATCTTACCCATCATTATATCTTGTATATTATTATTCAGTTGTATCTAGAAGTTCCATCAACCAAACATGTATTTATTTTTGAGATAGAGACCAGTGATGTTATTCTTTCGACCTTAGAGTCGCGCGTTATATTTCTGTGGATTTCTGGTGGTTTTGAGTTTCCTTTTGAGTTTTGATCCTCGCCGTTGGCGTTGTATATTATATTGCTTGTGTGGTTGTGACCGTCGATTGACGAAGAGCTAGCTCCCGCTTGGGGATGCCTTTTTCTTGATTTCGTATACTATTCATGTTGTATTCCGTTTGGGGGCCAGTATTTACAAAGGAGACTCTGCCGAAATTGTGAGTAAATTTTTTGATGTTTTTAAAAACCGCATAATACGGCTTATGCTATTGAGCTTTAAGTTGGTTTTTCCTGCACTCTACTACTTTTCTTGGTTTGGATTTTTGGGTTTTCTGTTTACTTAGATTACGTACGTCTCGAGACGTTCGTAGTTTAAGTACCGGTCATGTTCCGTACTTTCAGGTCGTGACAAAGTTGGTATCAAAGCGTTAGGTTTTAACCTTCGGAGCGTAGGATGGCCCTTGGTTGATGGAATAGGTGACTAAAGTAGAGTGACGTACCGTTGGTATGTTCCGCAGCATATTTACGATACGCCACTCCACTTATGAAGCCTTAGGATATACATTTCCTTGTTCAGTATTATATTCCTTCCTGATCTAGCCTTATCGGTACCAGTTTGGTTTTGCTGCTACGGTTACGGGCAGGGAGAGCTACGGCTAGAGTTGCGCTCAGCACAAGCTCGTCACGAACGAGGACGGACCAGGGGGAAATTCCGGCGACACACGATTGCAGAGATGTGTCTTTTTACTGTGTTTCCGCGCCACGAGCGTTTGGCGGATCGCCTTTATGAGGTTACTCGGAGGTGCTGATCGACACTAGAGAATTGAGCCAATGATGGAGGCCAGCCAGATTTTGATGACCGTTGGTGTGTTGCTTACTCCTGATGATTGAGGCACTGTTCAGCGTGCAGACGAGCGAGCCAGTTGTTGCTGCGAGCGACGAGATATCGCCCCATATGTTGGAGCTATTGCGGGGTGAGTTGTACGAATAAATGATAGAAGGTCACTAGTCAGCCGATGATGAATGACTAGGACAGGTGGTTCGTTCGCCTACCCCGATGCGAGGTCATCAGATAGATTGCTTCCAGCTAGAGACGACTTCACGTAGAGACGTGAGGGTCGACAGAGACGATCGAATGTCGGAAACCTATTATTCCAAGTCTAAAGTAGTCGGAAAGACATGCAGGCAATTCTATGGTCCCTCTAGAAGAATGAAACCCTAACTCGACTTAAAGACCGTGTGGAAGCCTTTGAACCTTCGGGTTTGCGGCGGTTCTACGGCGCCATTAGTGAGGCTTGGGTTTGCCCTTCTACGGCTGGACCACCGATGCTGTGGTATATATATTCGATACTATTAAACTGTACCAAGATGTTGAGCTCTTGGGGGATTACGAGGTTTCGACGAATCGATCGAATGGTTCGACTTCAATCGGATGCTTGGTGGTGAGATGCATTCTTGGGAGACTCCAGATACGAGGATAGTCGTTGGAGCTCAGTCCATGCAGCCGCGACGAGACGAGTCCAAAGCAGACGACATTAGAGAAAAGTGGAGTAAGAGGTTCGTACCAGATCTAGATGAGATGACGTTCCACTCCGCCGACATCAGAGATGCGATGCGTATGCCGAGGCATGGTACTTGGACTTACCTTCCAGAAGGAGTCGCGATGAGTATGCAGTCGTTCCAGAGAAAGATGCAGATATAGGAAAGGACAACGACTTCCGGACAGTTGGCAGAGACGAGGCATGGAATTGACCGTGAGCAGGATTCCTTCCAGGACACTGCTGCAATGATACTTGCACCCAGGATCAGATGTGTCATGTACATTCAGAGAGCCAGAGGCCGACGCCAGTGATATGCTGTCTTACGAGTGGTCGTGATGATTGACCAGGAGATGACAAGAGACGTGCCAGAACTGGATCATCCCCGTTAGCACGCCCGACAGGGCCGATGAGCCGATGGACCGAAAGATTGGTAATTCACAGTGAAGACCTTGACCCAGGAGTGGTCATGGTTACGCACATCAGCAGGACAGAGTTCATGATCATCGACGAGACGTCCCACTAGTGACCGTGACAGTTGGCCGAGATTCTTAGAGGACGCGCTTGAGCGGTACTGTTCCGCCATTATTGATTTCGATGTTTTGGGTGATTTATTCGTATGATTTGATTTTGATGATTGAGGATTTACGATCTTTGCACAGTGTTGCACTTGATATCGTTTTCATGCTTTAGTTTCAAATGTTTGTGATTTTACGGTTTTAAACAGTTGAGTTGGTTTTGTGCGTATGCATGCACACGAATTGGTTCCTGCACTCTGTATAGTTATTATATGCTTGCAGTGTGCACTGGACTTCGATTTCGATTGTGATACTCGATATTTGTTTTGTGCACCTTGTGCACCTGATTGATTTTGCGCACGTTCGGCGCTTGATATTGGATTTCATGATTTCGTGCACGATGGATGCACCTGATTTGGATTTTAGCGCATGTTGGGCGCATGTTTTGAAGGGTGATTTTGGTGCACACCAGAGGCACTAAATTGAGAATTTTTCGTGCATGTCAGGTGCACCTGATTTTGCTGTCAGGCACACATGTTGCCTACGACAGATGTTTCGTGCACACCCGATGCACTTAGATATTGTTTCTGTGCGCATGTATGGCACATTCATGGATTTTGATTTCCGTGCGCACCAGACGCACGTAGCATTCATGTGCATATTTTGGGGATTGATTTCGTATAGAGCAGTACGTTTTTATGATATTGCTATGTGTTTTCGTACTGAGCAGGACTAGTCAGAGGACAGTACCTGAATATATTTTGCATGCATTGATAGTTATTGAAGGGATTTCCAAAAAGCGAGCTATAGCCTCAGTATTTACCTACGTGTCTGATATGACACGAAATGTTTAAAACAAGGAGACCCTTCTAAATTATTTCCAAAACGGCGGAACGTACATTTCAAACAAAGGTATATATGTATATAGTTATTTTCTTATGATAGGCGTCCACCACTGTGCAGTGTTATACGCGTTGCACAGCGACTTAAAGAGATTGGCATGCATTTCCTTCAGATACTTACAGATATAGATTCGATGTTTACATGTATAGTTTCGAGTTATATCATATTGGTTTGTTTTGGATTTGGCATTGATGTCTTCTCCATGACTTCGATGATTGCGGGATGCTTGACGGAGTTTTGATTTGAGTTATATGCTCATTTTTCAAGCGCATGCGCTGCGCTACGATTTGTTTTATGTATTTACAATTTCGGATCCCCGACGACTTGATGGGTTTTCTTAGATGTTTTAGTATTTGGGGGAGTTTGAATTTAAATTCGGGGACCGAATTTTTTTTAGGGGGGAGATTGTAACGTTTTGAAAATCGTTTCGGTGAATTTTGAAAAAAATCGGTAAAATTAGGGGGTTTTCTGTAAAAAGTCAAAATACAAATATCTTATTATAAAAATTAAATATACATATTCTAGCTATGTAATTGCTATTATTTGGTGTTTATTGAGCCGCTGGTGAAATTTCAAATTTTCAAAAAAAAATATTATTTTATTATTATTTTAAGCCGTCACTAATACATTTAATTAGGGAAAATTACAAATTGGAATGAGTTGAAACAAATTTTGTGCATCATAAAACATTAAATAAAATTTTATCATGTGGTTTTTGGAACGAAATCATTTGCCAAAACGGTTTAGAAATTATTGAAGAAAAAAGGCTTTTTTTGTGGCGTAAATGGATGTTTGGGGTATTGTATTTATCATTTTTCATCACCCCACACCCGTACCCACACCCACACACCCCCATTCACTTCTCCCCTTGGATGAATTCAGTAGCCCCCATCTTTTCCCCACTTGAATTTCAAAGGAAAGAAATGAAAGAAAAGAAAAGAAAATGGATAAATGAGGTGGACTTTTGACTTTGGTTTGACCTTGACTTTCTCCCCCCACTTTCTCTACCTCCCTCTCTCTCCTCTCCCCCTCCCATTCCAGCCGACCCCCCTCTCCTACAGCAGCAGCAGCCCCCCCCCATTTCCCTTCTCTTTTCTCTTCAAAACTTCATCAAAAATTACCCCAAAATCCATCAAAAAAATCCCAAAACCCAAATCCGACTCCTACCCATTTTAGCTTAGCCCGTATAGCATGGATCCTTGTGAAAAGAGAGCATTTTGGAGGGCCATGGATGATTGTGGATCTTCAAATGTTTTTGGGTGTAATTCTAAACTTTTTTGCTTAGTTTGTTACTTAATTTCTTAAAGCTAAGTTAATTAAGTGTTAATTTGGGTTATGTGAGTTTAATTGCATGATTAAAGATTTCAAGTTAGGGTTTGTTGTGGAAATGAGTTGTGTTTGATTGTGCATGGTTTAGTGATGTGGATTAACATATTTAGTTTTGTAGAAAACTAATCTAGTTGTTAATTACAAGTTGTTACTTGAAAAATGTCCAAATTAAGCTTTTTGTTGCAAACTAGTTTTTTTGATTTAATTCGAAATATGAGATTAAAAATATGGTTAGGGTTTTTATCATATTATTAACTTTATTAAGTGTAGTTTAACACTTTAGTTCATGGAAATCCAACCTAAATTGTAGTTTGTGCATTTTTGCTATGAAATTGTTGAGGCGGGATAACCGACTATACATATACAGGTAGGTATATGTATCGACTCAGATGTTAGGCGGTTTCCTTACCTGTAGTCCAGCTTGTTAGCTTAGCCCTTTAGTTTAGTTTAGTTGTTAGATTAGATTCGATTCTTACCTATTTCAAAACTAACGAATCGTGGGTGTTTTAAAAGACAGCCCAAGGGATCTTACGGATATTTCAAAAGACGTATCTTTTCATAAAAACACCGTAGCCCTTATTTTCAAAACCCCATGATTCGTGTTATTTCAAAAGGCACCATTTATAGGACTTATATTAGATTAATACTGATTAGTTATCGTTGTGTCTAGTATTCAGCTCCCGCACATTATTGTTGTTCGCTCTGCCTCGCATACTTATTTTGCTGCATATTCCATTATTGATATCATGCTGTTAGGACACCAGCACCATTACCGATGATGCGTATGTACCACATACACTTACTTGCCGGCTCACACACATCTTCATCGGTAATTCCCATGTCACGTACACTTAGAAAATACTATTGCTTGACTTAGCTTGTTAGTTAGTAGGTTGATATAATATTAGTGTACCTGCCTTATATGCCAGTTTAGACATTGTAGTTATTACTGTCACTTCATGCATACTATTATTCAATTGTTCATGCCTAGTTTATTAATCATACATTGCAACTTGGTTATTGATATCATATGCATTCATTATCATTGACATATGCACTTGTGATGATTTCTTGAGATTTAGGATATTTCTTGATTTTGGGGAAAGCCGCAAAATTTACAACTTATGATCTTTTAAAATATAAAACGTTGCGGTTTTCTAATGATGTAAAGTGTCGTCCACCATGAGTTTGCTGTGGTTTTCGAGATCCGTGTCGAGGAGTGGAGGAACCGTTACGGGTACATGGTGGGCCCGGTATGGTACCCCGGGGCAAGAGGAATGTGTTGTTGACGTTGAGCCTGGCTGGGGAGCACTACCTACCGGTGATATTACCCGACGCGTCGGATGTCCGGAGGATACCGTCATAGTCTTGAGATGGATGGTAGGGGCCGGTCTGGACTGACGGCGCCCTAGATATTGATATTTCGAGACATTGAGATTTATGTTTTGTGTCGATGCTAGACACTGTTGATACTGATTTCATTTATGATACCTCAGTTTAAAAATACGAAGGAAATCTCACTAATTTATGAAAACAGTTCTTCATTTACATGTATTCTGTTTTCATGCATTCATACCTCATTCATATGACATATTGCTACCTGAGGCACTGACACGGGCACATGAGTTTACACTCGGGTTAGATATTTACCCTAGCCATTGTTATAGGCTGCATGTTTACACATTTTTGAGGATATATTATGATCATTGACCTAGGATTGCGTTATTTATGCGATTTCTGTGCGTAGATGTTTTTCTACTCACGAGTTGGCAACTCACCCCGTTGTGCCACAGTTCTTGCAGGTTTCGCCGTACAGGTTTCATTACGGCTTTGCTGGCACTATTTCCATTTCCGGGTGGCTTGCTAGTAGGTGGGTTATTTGTATCTTACCCATCATTATATCTTGTATATTATTATTCAGTTGTATCTAGAATTTCCATCAACCAAACATGTATTTATTTTTGAGATAGAGACCAGTGATGTTATTCTTTCGACCTTAGAGTCGCGCGTTATATTTCTGTGGATTTCTGGTGGTTTTGAGTTTCCTTTTGAGTTTTGATCCTCGCCGTTGGCGTTGTATATTATATTGCTTGTGTGGTTGTGACCGTTGATTGACGAAGTGCTAGCTCCCGCTTGGGGATGCCTTTTTCTTGATTTCGTATACTATTCATGTTGTATTCCGTTTGGGGGCCAGTATTTACAAAGGAGACTCTGCCGAAATTGTGAGTAAATTTTTTGATGTTTTTAAAAACCGCATAATACGGCTTATGCTATTGAAACTACTTGCTTTAAGTTGGTTTTTCCTGCACTCTACTACTTTTCTTGGTTTGGATTTCTGGGTTTTCGGTTTACTTAGATTACGTACGCCTCGAGACGTTCGTAGTTTAAGTGCCGGTCATGTTCCGTACTTTCGGGTCGTGACAGCAACCCTCCTTCATTTTAGATAGCAGAGTACTTAGTATTCTTGTTACGTATGTTGATTATAGTCAAGGCGTAGTGTACGGTAGCTAAGTGATGTCTTCCTACAAATCATATGATGCGATCAGTTAGGACATTCATGTGATTATGTTGATCATAGTCAAGGGTCATATGGGTGGGTCTAGTTAATCACGAAATGACAGGTAGAACTTGACTAGTGCTTATGATATGTTGACTATAGCCAAGGTCATAAGCAGCTAGGGATAAAAACCATATCGGGAGTTTCAAGAGTTGAAATTTGCAATGAGATTGCATACTTTCTATATGATAGTTGGATCCCGATCCCACTGGGAGTAAGAGTTACTCCCAGGAGAATTTTGCACTTTATAATTAGCTAATCCAGTAGGTGTCTAGAAGGGTGTCAACGGGGTTAGACCTCTGGGAAAATGAGGTTTATTTTAATTAGGTCCGTGCAAAAGCATGGGGAACCTCCCTCAAAGTACCGACACTGGCCTGGCTGACCGGTTAGCGAAACTGTAGAATGTTATTAATCCTGGCTGGTTTTCTTTTTGAGGTTTTGAATGAAAATTTGATTAAAGCAGTGGGAGACATCGATTAGATAAGATAATAACGAATCTAAATCTTTGCAAGTGCATTTCGCTGAGTGTTTTCTTTTCTCTCTCCTAATGGAAGATACCGATGACGTGACTTAAGCTTCTTTTAGAGAAAAACAAACTGACATGTCCGAATTATAATGAATGGCTGAGGAACCTGAACATTGCACTCACATATGATAAAGTATCATATGTCCTCACTGCCAAAGCCCCACCCGTCCCAGGTCCTGAATCATCTGTTTCGGATAAAGAGATCCGAAAAACATGGGATATTGATTGTGACACGGCCAAGTACCACGCGCTTGCTTCTGTGGACAGTATACATCAGAAGCAGCATGAGAAGATGGATGTTCAATCCATCTTTCTTCATACAAAGGAGTTGTAAGAAGAGCAATCTCGGACTTTACGCTATGAGGTATCTCGAAAGTTGTTTCAGATTCGAATGGCTCCTGGCACATCAGTAGGTGAACATGTCTTGAAGATGATTGGTCTTATAGAAGAACTTGAGGGCCTAGGGTGGACCATGGATAACGAGAAATATACTGATATTGTTCTTCAGTCTCTCCCCCTGCCTTTGCTCCATTCATAGTAAACTTTAATATGAATGATTTAGAGAAATCACTGCCTGAACTTCTCAATATGTTGAGAAGTGCAGAGAGCATGCTTAAGACAGCGAAAACTCCCGCTCTGCTTGCTGGGCCATCTCCCTCTTCTATCCCAAAAGCAAAGGCCAAGGGAAAGAAGAAGAAGAAACCCACCAAACCGAGAGGTGGAGTTGTAAAGGCGAAGGGGAAAGACAAATCCGGGGCCGCGGGGAGTGGAAAAGGAGAATGTTTTTTGTGCCACAAGTCGGGACACTTAAAACGTAATTGTGCTCTGTATCTTGTTGATCTCAAGAAGAAGAAGCATACTGATTCTTCCGCTTCAGGTGTGTTTATAACTGAAAATTGTTTTTCTATAAACTCTGCATCTTGGGTATTAGATACCGGTTCTGATTCTCACATCTGCAATTGTATGCAGGGTTTAAGAAACAGTAAAGTTTTGAAGACTGGTGACCATACTCTTCGGGTTGGAAATGGTTCCAATGTACATGCTGTATCTGTAGGAGAGTATCATCTAGGGTTGCCTTCAGGATTTATTTTGGTTTTGAACCCTTGTTATTATGTACCTCGTATGCTATGTAATATAATATCCGTTTCCTTGTTAGATAATGAAGGTTATCATTTTGTGTTGCAAAATAATGTTATGAACATTAAGTTGAATCAACAGTTGATTGGGTATAGTACACTAAATAACGGTATTTACGTCCTAAAACCAACACACTGTTTTCATTATACAACATACATATAAAAGAAAATTTTCAGATATAAATGAAGCTTTTCTTTGGCATTGTAGACTTGGTCATATTAATGAAACAAGACTAAACAATTTACATAAAGATGGATATTTAAATCCTTTTGAATATAAATCTTATGCGACTTGTCAGTCTTGTATCAAAGGTAAAATGACCAAAACTCCGTTTACTGGACACGGAGAAAGAGCTGGAGAACTCTTAGGCCTCATACATAGTGATGTATGCGGACCAATGTCTATACATGCTAGAGACGGTTTTTCATATTTTACTGATGATTTCTCAAGATTCGGACACGTGTTTTTATTAAAGCATAAATCCGAAGCTTCCTAGAAATTCCAGGAGTATAAACTTGAAGTAGAAAAACAAACAGGCTTGAGCATCAAGAAACTTCGATCGGATCGGGGTGGAGAGTATTTGAGTACAGAGTTTTCAGACTTCTTAAAAGAGAATGGGATTCTCTCTCAGCTCACTTCCCCTTACACACCACAGCACAACGGTGTGTTAGAACGGAGGAATCGTACCCTATTAGATATGGTATGGCCCATGATGAGTGATGCTGAGTTACCGCTTTCCTTTTGTGGACATGCATTGGAGACATCAATATATCTGTTAAACAGGGTTCCAACCAAGACCATGTCTACCACTCCATATGAGATATGGTGTGGAAAGAGACCATCTCTTAAAAGAGTTAGGATATGGGGTTGTCTTGCTTTTGTCAAAAAGCAGAATCCGGATAAACTCGAGACACGATCGGTCATGTGTAAATTTAAGGGATATCCAAAACATTCATATGGATATACATTCTACCGCAAGGAGTAACAAAAGGTGTTTGTTTCTCAACATTCCACATTTTTAGAAAATGAAATTTTTACAAATAGTACTGATGGCAATGCGGTAGAACTAGAAGAGATTCTAGAGACACAAATTACTCATGACGAATTGGTTGAAACTGATGTTGCAGTAGAACTTCAAGAACCTCAACCGCTCCGGAGTTCTAGTATAACTTCTCGCCCACCAGAGAGATACTATGGTTTTCTCATTGATGGTGATAGAGAAGATTGCATCATGAATGATGATGACCCTATTAGTTTTCAGCAAGCTATCACGAATGGTGACTCAGTGAAGTGGATGGATGTCATGAGATCCGAAATGGAGTCCATGTACACCAACAATGTAAGGACTTTGGATGTTGCACCTCCTGGGATAAAACCCGTAGGGTGAAAATGGATCTTTAAGACATAGATTGGTGTAGATGGACAGGTGGAGACCTTTAAAGCAAAGCTTGTAGCGAATGGTTTTCGTCAAAGACCAGGATTGGACTATAATGAAACTTTCTCTCCAGAAGCAATGCATAAATCCATTCGGATCCTACTTGCTATTTCTGCTCACTACGATTATGAAATCTGGCAGATGGACGTTAAAACTGCATTTCTAAATGATGATTTAGAAGAATGCGTTTTTATGGATCAGCCAGAGGGCTTTACTGACAGTGGGAGCAGCGAAAAGCCATGTAGGTTGCTTAAATCCATTTATGGATTAAAGCAGCCATCACGGAGCTGGAACATCTGCTTTGATGATACAATCAAAGAGTTTGATTTTGTCAAAAATATAGATGAACCATGCATTTATAAGAAAATTGTAGGGAGTACTGTCACATTCCTCGTATTGTACGTGGATGACATTATCTTGATAGGAAATGATATTCCTATACTACAATCAGTCAAACTATTCTTGTCACAAAGGTTCTCCATGAAGGACCTGTGTGATGACTCTTGCATTTTGGGTATTAGGATTTATAGAGATAGATCCAAGAGGTTATTGGGATTGTCCCAATCAAAGTACATTGACACCATCCTAAAAATGTTTAGTATGGAAGATTCCAAGCATGGTGCCTTGCCCGCTTGTCATGGAATCACTCTCTCCAAGGACTTCTGTCCGAAAACTGATGAAGAGAGAGCTCGCATAAGCATTATACCCTACGCTTCAGTCGTAGGATCTATAATGTATGCGATGTTATGTACTTGCCCTGATGCAGCTTATGCACTAGTTGTAGTAAGCAGGTATCAATCCAACCCAGGGAAGAAACATTGGATAGCAGTGGAGAACATTCTTAAGTACTTGCGAAGGACTAAAGAATTGTTCTTGGTGTATGGTAATGGCGATCTCCAAATGGAGTCCTTTACCGATTCCAGCTTCCAAAGTGATAAGGATGACAACAAATCTATCTCAGGGTTTGTATTTACCCTCAATGGAGGGGCGGTTAGTAGGAAAAGTTCCAAACAAGATACCGTTGCCAACTCCAAGATGGAAGCTGAGTATATTGCTGCAAATGATGCTGCCATGGCAGCCGTCTGGATGAGGAAGTTTGTCACGGAACTAGGAGTAGTTCCAACATTTATTGATCTAATATCATTGTATTATGATAATAATGGGGCTATGGCGTTGGCCAAAGAACCCAGGTCCCATCAGAAGTCCAGACACATCCTCAGGCGATATCATTTGATCCGAGAAATAGTAGATCGCCACGAGATCGAGATTCAGAGAGTAGATATAAAGAATAACACCGCGGATCCACTCACCAAGGCCCTTCCACAGTCGCAACATGAGCTAGGAACTACTGCCGGCGTATTGATGAGTCTTAGAGTCCCACACAGGAGTTTCTTAGCTCAGGAGAAACGATGTGGTGTCTATATGAGATATTCGCGGGGACCCGATTATATGCGTGTATGTGATACCGTATATTAATCGGGAGTTTTACTATTGGTCGGGTCGTATGTGATATGACCGGTTTGTTAAATCAAGTGTTTATTTAACATTGACTTTATAGCTCACTTCTTATTAAACCCTTTTTCTATTAGATGTATGCATGCATGTATGCATAGTTTTTTGTTCATGCACATGATGATGTGAATGCACACATACATACATACATGGTGTCATGGTTGTTGATACATATAAGATGGCAATGCAAGACTCACATGGTTGTAATTATGTATATATTTATTTTTGAGTTAAAGAAAAAGAAAATTGACTCATGGTTGATATTTATCTACACTCTTCTAAACTTGACCACACTTGACCTAACTATTAACCATGGATTAGTTTTCATTTGGCTTTTAAGTACAAAATAAATATCTAGATATTTATTAACCCATGGTCAGATGAGAGTGTGAAAATATTTATATTTTCTATTCTCATTATTCATTTATCTTTTATCATAACTCTTGAGCTCAAGCAAAGCCATCTTTTTCTTCCTCTCTCTTGAGATTTCTTTTGAGTGAGTTAGCTAAATAGAAAGGGTTTTGAAGGGAGAAAAGAAACCAAATCACCATTCTACACTACTCTAGCCCATTAGTGTAAAGTGTTTTCTTCATCCTCATTCTTGATTAAGTGAAGAAAGGAGCTTTGTGCAAAGGAACTTCTGGTGGATCATCGTGGACTAGGAAGGTTTCTAGCGAGCCGTTTTAAACTCTCAAAGATCCAAGGAGTCACTAAAGCAAGTCAACAAAGGTTGTATTCTCTTCACTTAGTGATAAATAGTTTATAGTATGTGATACTATTGATGTAACCCTAAAAATTCTAGTTAAGATTCATGGTGAGATTGCTTAGCACCTCCCCAAATTTTTATTGTGGCATGAGTGATGCTAGCAAACCTCAGGCATGGTGCTAAGGAATCCCAACAGTGGTATCAAAGCCAAGCTAGAAATTTACACATGGTGTTATAACTATTACGAAAAAGAAAACAACTCCGAAATGATACGATGTTTGAAACCCTAAAATGCTCTCTGTTAATCTTTTAAAAAGGCGTTTAAAAATTATTTAAACAACTGCAGATGTTTACATGTGATATACTAAGAACACCTAGGAAATACGAGGCCCATTGCTCAGATTTTGGCCGAGCACCAAGCCCCCAAATCCGGCCAGGCCGGCCCTCTATGCTCCAATCGACTTTGTATTTCACCAGTGCTCTGTTCTGTAGGATTTGGGGTTTCATGTATTGTCTGTTTAGCCCAAAATTTCATGTGATGTTTATTTTGATTAGGGGCTAATTCGCAGTGTTTCGTAGTTGTATATTTTAACACTGTAATGGTAACCTAGGCAATGTTTAACAGTTCGAAAGAACTTCAAAACCCACATCTAGAACCCCAATGAAGTTTTCAAGAGTTGTAATTTTCCCAAGTTGAATGTATTCGGAAAATCGTGCAAGTATCCCTATGGATCCCTAGAAGAACACAAAACCTTAACACGATTCTATGCCCACGGAACCGCGATCAAACCCTAGGGTTTGTCGTAGTTCCGTGGTGCCATAGGTGAGGCATTGATTGACCCTTCTACGGCTGGTCCATAGACACTGTGGCACGTTTTTGGGTATTTTAAGTTTGCTCAAGTGTTGAGCTCTCGGCGTAATTTGTGGGTGTTAGTTGATTCGATCGAAACGTTTAACATCGTCTTGATATATGTGAATGTGATAATTGCAATTGTTGTTGTTTTCACTTTCTTTTCTGCGACCGTAAGTGTAGTATGTGGTGTATCGCCGGTTTCGTTGCTATACATCAACGACAATCGAGGTACGTATACTTACTTACGTTGATGATATGTGATATTATGTGTTGCTGATATATGATGTGCAGGATTGTCGTGATTGAATAGCCGGGGTTTTTATGTGTGATGAGAGTCTTTATTTTCATTCATATAAAAATTAATTGTATATAATATTCTTTTATTTGGGTCACTTCCGGGTTGAGGATGATGTCCCCATTATTGTATATTATTTACTTTTCCACATTAGGATAGACCCAAGGAGGGGAGCACAAGTGACCAGGTTCTAGGGTTCAGTGGGAGGCCATCTCGGGGAGTCGAGACCGGGTCTCCAAAACTCTAGAATTGGTAGGGTCACTTGCCGCTCTCGTAGGGGTCTAGGGGTGTGGGCTGGGCTATTCAGCGCGACCGTAGAATCCGTATTTTCTATTGTTGGCTGGATACAAAATACGGACCTTCTAGATATCCTATATTTGCATATGTGCTTCTGCTGTTGATATTCTGTGATGTGATTAGTTAATATCTGAGACGAATGGATTATTATTATATATATGATATATAATAAACGTTGCTTATGTTTTACATCCGCGCTAGTCCCGCCCCGCTATGCTGTTAGTTAAGTAACCTAACGGTGCATAACGGGACACTGTGGCGAATGCGAATGGTATAAGTGTACGTTCTATTTTCGTTTCTTTTCTGTGATGGCTTAGGAACTTAAATGATGGGACTACGTTAATAAGATTAATGTAAAGAAAAGGAAACCTAAAGATGTTGTAGAATCGGATTTGAAACACACTCGGTCTTACTATGAAAAATGCAAGTTTCAAAAGATGCGGAGCTTAAGCCACTCCTTTTCTAAACTATTTAGATTCTACAACGAGATCAAGTTCAAAGCGTTAAAGGTTTTCATAAAAACCATCCGCAACCCTCCGTCATTTTAGGAAGCAGAGTACTTAGTATGTTGATCATAGTCAAGCCGTAGTGTACGATAGCTAAGTGATGTCTTCCTACAAAGCATATGATGCGATCAGTTAGGATATTCATGTGATTATGTTGATCATAGTCAAGGGTCATATGGGTGGGTCTAGTTAATCACGAAATGACGGGTAGTGTTAGGTCCACGTTACCCACCCCGGTTCTTTCGGGGTGGCGGAACAGGTAAAAATCAAAATTTTCCTCGATAGGTAACATGGACCGTTCATAAAGGATCTTGGCTAAACAAAACTAACATATGAACTACAAGTTCTAACTACTATGTAGAATGGTTATACCTAGTCTTGAACTCCTTCTCTTCTTCTCCTTGGAGTGGGTTGAATGGTTCTCCTCGTCGCCTTCTTTTGCCGAAGAAAGATCCACCCGAGGGCCTCTACCTTGAGCTCCTTCCTCGAACTTGAGGTACCTAAAGTGTTAGGTTTGCCAAACCTTCAACCTTTGGATGAGCAGAGAGTAGTTTTAGTGTTTTATCTCAATGGCAAATGGTTCTCAACTCATGAGAGATTTTTGCCTTGAGCTAGAGGAAGAGAGAGAGCTATGGATGAGAGAGAAGATGCAAGTGAGAATGATACCATTTTACAACCATGCTCTCATCTTTTAGAAAAATGATAATAATAATAATAATAATTAACAATTTGTGATGGTGAGTTGATGAATGACCATTATCATTTCATTCATTAAATGCTTTTGCAAAGAATAAGAAGCATCTTTAAAAACAAATGATGATGGTTAACAAGTCCACTTTGGTCAACCGGTCAACTAAGTCAACAAGTCAACAAAAGTCAAGAATTCAACTCAACCATGGCACAATAATTGTTACCTAATATTATTAATCATATTTCCTATTCTCATTAGGGTTTGGAAAAAGGCAACAGTCAACTGTGCATACACACCCGTACCATAACCCTAATGAGAATCCTCTGCCTCTGCCTCAGTCAACTGTGCATACACACCCGCATCCGTGTTCTGAGGAACACGAATACAATGAGATAAAACTAACCCCAAAACATATACTAGGATCTGGCTTAAACCAAAGCCCACTAGTAATAACTGTCCGGATACCAAACGTGCACAAGTGTGCGGATGTGAACGAACCCCGTCGCAAAACTATGCGACCTTTACTCTGTTTTACCCAAAGGAGAATAACCCTCTGTGTGGGACTCTAAAGACTCGAAACTACACAGGAAGTGGGGTTAACTACAGACCGCAAGCGGCACTAGCTGTACGTAACGGTCCCCAGGTAGATGCTGATAAGAAGACTGATGAGGTGAACCCATGTGAACACCTACTGAGCCTGAATGTGACAATCTCCGTACAGTCCGGTCTGTGCGTCTGAGAGTATCGCATGGCGGGCCTAGGGGGGCGGTAAATGTCAGTCCCCTAATAGCGGTACAAGTCGTGTCGGAGTGTAGCCCAAAACACCCCGAGAAACTACTGGTAACACTACCAGCAAATCTCGCTTGCCCTGGCCAGGGACGACTATGTGTAATGGCTCTCCTAGACACAGCGCGATATCAACTCCCAATACCGGGAAAGGTGAATCCTATCTAACCGTCACTGCCTCCAAGTGCTTCGGGACTGCACCCAACTACTACCTGTTTGCACAACTCAGTAGAGCCGTGGTAGGGTAGTAATCTAAGAACGGTGGGAACACACTCGAGGCGAAGTGACAGTGTCAAGTCAGCGGACTAAGATGTACTCATGTTACCTTGGAACTGTTAACTGACGATAGGTATAATACCAACCAACAGTTCCCGACGAGTCCTGTCCAGTGTACTCGTAACCTAACGAGCACCTGCATACTATCTCCAGTACGACGTACTGATGGCTGTGGGACAGACCATCTCCCCTGCTGGGTAGAGAAGCGTATGCACCAGTCTACTCTGGAGTATCGATGCCCTGTCTCTATAATCCTACGACCAGGGACCAAAAATAAGGATGTTCTTATAGACTACCCAGCCCCCACTAGTGTGATCGCCATCACAACGCCGGTAGTCAAGCAAAGATCCTAAGGGCTCCATCAATATGTATTAGCGATATGTTAAAAGAAATATATACACATATTAAGATAGAAACAAACCAAGTAGCATAGTACTATATCGAGCAAGACTGTCGTAAACCCGTATATATATATCCCAAGCATCCAAAATGCATTATACAAACTAGTACTATACAATAATGGCCTCTAGGGCATACATATTTAACAATCTCCCACTTGCACTAAAGTCCAGTAATTGGTGTACCGCATACCCAACGTCTGCACTAAGGCCAGCTGCTGGCGTACCGCATACCCAATAGCTCAAAAAGTCGCTCGAACTGTGTTTGAGGGAGGGCCTTTGTGAATGGATCCGCCGTGTTGTCTTTTGTGTCCACTCTCTGTACCTCGATCTCCTAGCGATCAATGATCTCCCTGATCAGGTGATACCACCTTAAGATGTGTCTAGATTTCTGATGGGACCTTGGTTCCTTCGCCAAAGCTATAGCCCCATTGTTATCACAATACAAAGGTATTGGGTCAACAATGGACGGAACCACCTGAAGTTCACTAATGAACTTCTTCATCCAGACCGCCTCTTTTCCGGCATCGCTTGCAGCAATGTATTAAGCTTCCATCGTCGAGTCTGCGACGGTATCCTGTTTGGAACTCCTCCAACACACCGCCCCTCCGTTGAGGGTAAACACAAAACCCGAGACAAACTTGCTGTCATCTTTGTCACTCTGGAAGCTTGAATCGGTAAAGGACTGGACCCTGAGGTCTCCATTACCGTAAACCAGGAACATCTCCTTAGTCCTTCTCAGGTACTTGAGAATGTTCTTCTCTGCCAGTGGTCCTCACCTGGGTCTGACCGATACCGGCTCACCACGCTCAGCGCGTAAGCTACATCTGGTCTTGTACATAGCATCGCGTACATTATAGATCCTACCGCCGAAGCGTAAGGTATAGTGCTCATGTGAACCCTCTCCTCGTCAGTCTTAGGAGACATTTTCTTGGAGAAGGTGATTCCGTGCAATGCGGGTATATTACCGCGCTTGGAATCTTCCATACTAAATCTCTTTAGTACGGTCTCTATGTACCTGGACTGCGAAAGTCCCAGTAGTCTCTTGGATCTATTTCTATAGATCTTGATCCTCAGAATGTACGAGGCATCACCCAGGTCCTTCATGGAGAACCGTTGTGACAAGAATAGCTTGACCGATTGTAGCATAGGAATGTCATTTCCTATCAAAAGAATGCCGTCCACGTAGAAGACTTGGAACACGACAGTTCGTCCTACAATCTTCTTATAGATACAAGGTTCATCTTCGTTCTTGATGAAATCAAATTCCTTGATTTCCTCATCAAAACAGATGTTCCAGCTCCGCGCTTCCTGTTTTAATCCATAAATGGATCTAAGCAACTTGCACACCTTCCCGCTGCTCCCACTGTCTACGAAACCTTCTGACTGATCCATATAAACGTACTCTTCCAAACAGCCGTTTAGAAAGGCCATTTTAACGTCCATCTGCCAGATTTCATAGTCATGGAAGGCATCAATGGCAAGTAGGTGTAGGGTTACTAGGCACTCTAAGAAGGTTCTACAAGGCATCAACCATGCCCGATTAAAATTTTAGCCGTGCCGAATAACTCTAAACAAGATCTTTGCTAGATAATTAGGGTAACACATGCAAGTAAATAACAATTATCACTAAGTGAATACGAAATACAACCTTTGTAGATCGGTCCTTCACTTCTAAAGCTCCTTGTTGTAGTCCCTTCGCTGCGGTCATCGAACTCCCGGACTCTCAGACGGCTCCATGAGAAGATTGCAACGGTATTGCTTGAAGTCTTCGAGGCCGAAGATGATCTACGTCGAGGGAATACGAACTCAAGCTTCTACTTCACTAACTAGAGAACTAGTGAAGCAAACACCCTAAACTAAAGTGCTAGTCTAGTAGAGGATGATGAAATAGGAAATGGGTACACTTTAGAATTTCTTTTCTCACTTTGTATCTTTCTCTTTATCAAACCCTAGAAAGAAATTGAAGGAGGAAGAAGATGAGCTCAAAATGAGAATGAAAACTAATCAAGAGAGAGTTCTAACCATGGGTGAGTGAGTATCATATACTAACTCATGTAGAGACATAAACATGGCTAATTCTAATGGTTGGGTTAACTTAATATCATAAGTAAAACAAATTGAGTTGAATTTGTCAAAGCACTAAAAGCTTCTACAAGCTTCATGCCCTTAACAAATATTAATCAATTTAGATTTACTTTAAATATAAAAACCCCTCCACTAAAATTAGAATGGTGTATGTCTTATACACCCATGTCAAGTGTATCAACAACCATGATACAAAATGAACACAAATTAATATATATCAAGTTGTGCACAAGTGAGAAAAACAAATGCTTAAGTGAACCAATGTTAGTTAATGTAAATTAGTATATCACATATACAATTATACACTAAATTATTAAATCAACACTTGACTTAATAATCCGGTTATATCACATATAACCGACTAACATCGAATGTATCGACTTATCGAATCAACCCTTGATTCGATAACCTGGTTATATCGCATATAACTGATCGACACAAACATCGCGAGAATAGAATACGGTATCACATACTTGCATTATTCTCGGTCCCGCACATATCACATATGCGCTCCTATTTCATATTTCCTGAGCCAGTAAAACCTCTATGTAGGACTCTAAAGACTCGTCAATACGCCGGCAGTAGGTGATGATCATATCAAGCATCCACAAGCCGTCAGCTGTACTAGCTGGACGTAACGGCTACCCGGGTATTGAGCGATCAGAAGATCAACAAGCAAGCCCGCTCTAACTCCTACAAAAAGCCTGACAGTGACACTACCGTACTGTCCGGTCTCCTCGTCTTATATGTCGCATATCAAGTCTAGGGGTGGTAAAACGCCAGACCCCAAAAACCGATAAGTCATGCCGATATGATGCTCATAACGGGTCGAGAAACTACAGGTAACACTTACCAGTAAATCTCTAAACCAGCCCTGGCCAAGGGCTTCCTTGTTATGGCCAATCGAGTATAGCGCAACATCAACCCCCAATACCGGGAGAGACGAAATCCCTCCTATCGCTCATTGCCTCCATGTGACTCGGGACTGTACCCAAAAACCACCGTTTTGCACACCCTCTTGGACGTGGTAAGGTGGAAATCAAAGCACAGTGGGAATCACACAAGACTCTATGACGATCTCGGGTCTACAGACTAACCTGTACCAGTGTCACCAGAGAACTGCCATCTGACGTAAGGTATAATACCATCTGGGAGTTCTCGGCGAGTCCGTCCAGTGTACCCAGTCTCTACTGAGCACCCGTATATCATCTCTGATGTCAAACACCAATGGATATGGGATCATCCATCGCCTGTCTATATGGGTCGAGAAGGTATACGCTAGTCTACTCTGGTATATCGATGCCCCGTCTCGATACACCCACGACTAGGGACCTTGAAGGATGTACTTATGGACTACCATGTCCCCACTAGTATGATCCGCATCATAGTCCAGGTAGTCAAGTACACATCCTAAGGGCTTTACCAACATGTAACAGAGAGACAATCAGTATACACGTTATGGTAAAGAGTAACCAAACAGCATACTATCATGTCGAGCAAGAAAGTCCTCCCTATATATGTCCAAGCATCCACTACAATAGACATCTCATGTATAGTAATGGCCTCTAGGGCATACATATAACTAACAATCTCCCACTTGCACTAGGGCCATCTGATAACAGTGATTGTAGTATCTCATACTCAACCATCCCATAATAGTCTCTCTCTGGGATAAGGCCTTTGTGAGTGGATCCGCCGTGTTGTCCTCTGAGTCTACTCTCCTGACTTCGATCCCCTGGAGATCAACCATCTCCATGATTAGGTGATACTTCCTTAGAATATGTCTGGATCACTGATGGGACGGACGTTCCTAGGCATAAGCCACAACTCCATTGTCATACAATGGTAGGAACGAAGTTCATCTCATGAACTAATATACACCCAGACCGCCTCTTTTGTAGTATCTTTGGTAGCGATGTATCCAGCCTTTATCTTCTAGTATGCCACGGTATCTATCTTGGAACTCTTCCAACATACCGTCCCTTTACTGAGGGTAAAGACAATGCCTATGACTGACTTTCAGTCGTCCTTATCACTCTGGAACCTTTCCAGTGATTCTCCCCAGGATCGATTGATACCATCTCACTACAACTAGTGAGTATCCTAACATCCAATTAGATTTATCTCATAGATCCAAAACCCAGGATTTAGTAGGTATCACTTTGATCCTATATGGAGAATCATTGTGATAAGCGGAGATTGACCGAGCGTAGCATAGGAAACTCCTTCTCTATCAAGAGCATGTAATCCACGTACTCTACGAGAATCACCAACATACTCCCTACTACCTTTTTGTATATACAAGGTTCATCTACCATTTTGATGATGTCAAACTCTTTTACTAACACATCAAAATAGACGTTCCATCTCCGCGATGCCTGCTTTATCACATAAAACATCTTGCACACGTTTCCGCTGCTCCCACTGTCTACGAAGTCCTATGACTGTGTACTTATAGACTCTCTCTTCTAAAACATCATTTAGAAAAGCGGTCATGACACCCAACCGCCAGATATCGTAGTCATGGTATGTAGCCGTGGCAACTGGGATCTGGATGGACTTAAGCATAACTACTTAGAAAAGGTTTCATCATAATCCATACCTGGTTAATGATGCAAACCTTTAACAAGTCTAGCTTTGAAAGTCTCAACTTTTCCATGTACACCAAGTAATCTTCTCAAGATATACTTGCTCCTGATGGGGATTTAACCCTTTAGATTGTTAGGTCCACGTTACCTCTCCCGGTACTTTCGGGGTTGCGGAAACGGTAAATCAAAATTTTTTCTAAACTTTGTAACATGGACCGTAAAAGCCGGATCTTTGCTAAACTAAACTAGCATACTTGCTAAAGAGAGTTAGCTACTATGATGATGGTTATACCTAAACTTGAACTCCTTCTCTTCTTGTTGTTGTTCTTCTTTCTTGTTCTTTGTAGTAGCTTGAATGGTTCTCTTCTCGTCGCCTTTTTCCGTCGAAGATGGATCCACCTCGAAGGTTCGACCTTTGGGCTCTTCCTCGATCTTTGAGTGAACTAGGGTTTCCGGCTTGCTAAACCTTGAACCCTAGAGAGAGTAGAGAGTGTTTAGGGGTTGTTTTCTTTTCAAGGTGAAGGAATCTCAACACATGAGAAGGAATCACCTTGAGCTAGAGGAAGAAGAAGATGAAGAGAGGAGAGAGAATGGATATGAAAGAATGAGCTCTCTTTTTCTTTTTGCAACCATATCAAAAAGAAAAAGAATTATCTAAATGATAATAATTCAAAATGAGAATAGTTGATGGCAATTTGGAATGACCACTACCATGCTTCATTTAAAGAAATGTAAGCATGAATCAAGGAGGACTTTTTAAAGCATGATGGTGGTCAACATTCAACCATGGTCAACAAGTCAACCATGGTCAACAAGTCAACAAAATTAACCATAACATAATTCTCATTTAATTACTATTATTAATAGATAATTCATAAATCCATTAGGGTTTGGAAAATGATAACTGTCAACTGTGCATACGCACCCGTTCCGAAACCCTAATGAAATACCTCATCCTCCGCCTCAAGCAACTGTGCATACACACCTGCATTCTCGTTCCGAGGAACAAGAATACCAAGATATAAAAGCAACCCCAAATGTATATACCAGTATCTGGCTCAAACCAGAGCCTGCCAGTATAATCCGTCCGGACTCCAAACGTGCACAAGTGTGCGGATGAGAACGAACCCTGTCGCAAAACCATGCGACCTCTACTCTGTTTTGCCCAGAGGCGAATACCCTCTGTGTGGGACTCTAAAGACTCGACACTACGCTGGCAGTGGGTTTAACCACAGACCGCAAGCGGCACTAGCTGTGCGTAACGGTCCCCAGGTAGATGCCGACAAGAAGGCTGACGAGGTGAAACCCCATCTGAACTCCTACTGAGTCTGAATGTGACATTCTCCATACAGTCCGGTCTGTTCGTCTGATACATCGCATGGCGGGCCTAGGGGGGCGGTAAACGTCAGTCCCCTAATAGCGGTACAAGTCGTGTCGGAGTGAAGCCCAATACACCCTGAGATAACACTGGAAACCTACCAGTATATCTCGCTTGCTCTGGCCAGGGACTACTCGTGTAATGGCTCTCCTAGACACAGCGCGATGTCAACCCCCAATACCGGGAGAGACGAATCCTGTCTAACCGTCACTGCCTCCAAGTGCTTCGGGACTGCTCCCAACTACTACCTGTTTGCACGACTCAGTAGAGCCGTGGTAGGGTAGCAATCAAAGAACAGTGGGAACACACTCGAGGCGAAGTGACAGTGTCAAGTCAGCGGACTAAGCTGTACTCATGTCACCTGGGAACTGATAACTGACGATAGGTATAATACCAACCATCAGTTCCCGACGAGTCCTGTCCAGTGTACTCGTAACCCAACGAGCACCCGCATACTATCTCAAGTACGACGTACTGACGGCTGTGGGACAGACCGTCTCCCTTGCTGGGATGAGAAGCGCATACGCTAGTCTACTCCGGAGTATCGATGCCCTATCTCGGTACTCCCACGACTAGGGACGCGTATAAGGATGTGCTTGTAGATTACCCAGCCCCCACGAGTGTGATCGCCATCACAATGCCGGTAATCAAGCAAAGATCCTAAGGGCTCTACTAATGCGTATAGGTGATATAATAAATAAACACACATGTACACATTAAAGCAGAGGCAAACAAAGTAGCATACTACTATATTGAGCAAGATTGTCTGTACAACTGTGAATATCCCAAGCTTCCATCAAGTAATATACATACTAGTATGATACAGTAATGGCCTCTAGGGCATATACACTAACAATCTCCCACTTGCACTAAGGCCATGTACTGGCGTATCGAAGACCTATCATCTCGATCAGCCGCTCGAACTGAGTCTGGGGTAAAGCCTTCGTGAATGGGTCCGCAGTGTTGTCCTTTGTGTCCACTCTCCGCACCTCGATCTCCTGTCGATCAATGATCTCCCTGATCAGGTGATACCGCCTTAAGATGTGCCTGGATTTCTGATGGGACCTTGGTTCCTTCGCTAAAGCTATAGCCCCATTGTTATCGCAATACAAAGGTATTGGGTCAACAATGGACGGAACCACCTGAAGTTCACTAATGAACTTCTTAATCCAGACCGCCTCTTTTGCGGCATCGCTTGCAGCAATGTATTCAGCCTCCATCGTCGAGTCTGCGACGGTATCCTGCTTGGAACTCCTCCAACATACCGCCCCTCCGTTGAGGGTAAACACAAAACCCGAGACAGACTTGCTGTCATCTTTGTCACTCTGGAAGCTTGAATCGGTAAAGGACTCGACCCTGCGGTCTCCATTACCGTAAACCAGGAACATCTCCTTAGTCCTTCTCAGGTACTTGAGAATGTTCTTCACTGCTGTCCAGTGGTCCTCCCCTGGGTCTGACTGATACCGGCTTACCGTGCTCAACGCGTAAGTTACATCTGGTCTTGTACATAGCATCGCATACATTATAGATCCTACCGCCGAAGCGTAGGGTATAGTGCTCATGCGAACCCTCTCCTCGTCAGTCTTAGGAGACATCTTCTTGGAGAGGGTAATTCCATGCAATGCGGGTATGTTACCGCGCTTGGAATCCTCCATACTAAATCTCTTTAGTACGGTCTCTATGTACCTGGACTGCGAAAGTCCCAATAGTCTCTTGGATCTATCTCTATAGATCTTGATCCCCAGAATGTACGAGGCATCACCCAGGTCCTTCATGGAGAACCTTTGTGACAAAAACAGCTTGACCGATTGTAGCATAGGAATGTCATTTCCTATCAAAAGAATGTCGTCCACGTACAAGACTAGGAATACGACAGTTCGTCCTACAATCTTCTTATATACACAGGGTTCATCTTCGTTCTTGATGAAATCAAATTCCTTGATTGCCTCATCAAAACAGATGTTCCAGCTCCGCGATGCCTGCTTTAATCCATAAATGGATTTAAGCAACTTGCACACCCTTCCGCTGCTCCCACTGTCTACGAAACCTTCTGGTTGATCCATGTAAACGCACTCTTCCAAACTACCGTTTAGGAAAGCCGTCTTAACATCCATCTGCCAGATTTCATAGTCATGGAAGGCAGCAATGGCAAGTAAGATCCGAATGGATTTGAGCATAGCCACCGGAGAAAAAGTCTCATCATAGTCCAAACCAGGTCTTTGACGAAAACCTTTTGCAACGAGTCTAGCTTTATAGGTTTCCACCTGCCCATCTACACCAAGTTTCCTTTTGTAGATCCATTTGCATCCAACGGGTTTTACCCCAGGTGGAGCAATATCCATGGTCCACACTTTATTGGCGTACATGGACTCCATTTCAGATTGCATTGCTTCCTGCCACTTATCAGAGTCCCTACTGATAATGGCCTGCCTGAAACTGGTAGGGTCATCTTCTTCCAAGATGCAATCCTCTCGATCCCCGTCTATGAGAAAACCGTAGTATCTCTCGGGCGGATGAGAAATCCTACCAGATCTGCGGAGTGGCTGAGGTTCGTTTGGGTCACTGAATTTTCTGGTTCTGCTAAATCCTCAGTTTGAGTTTGTGGATCAGATATTTCATCCAGTTCTACCGTGCTCCCACTTATTTCTTTTGCCACTCTAAAAAGGTGGCGCGGCGAGCAACGAACACCTTCTGTTCCTCAGTGTGGTAGAACAGATATCCCAGAGAATTTCTAGGATATCCCACAAATTTACATAAAACTGACCGTGCCTCAAGCTTGTCTGGTTTTTGTACTTTTACATAGGCCGGACAGCCCCATATCTTAATCCGTTCTAGATATGGTTTCTTTCCACTCCATATTTCATATGGAGTCTTAGGCACGGATTTAGACGGAACCTGATTCAGTAAGTATGCCGCTGTATCTAGCGCAAGTCCCCAGAATGAAAGAGGTAACTTAGCATCACTCATCATGGATCGAACCATATCCAATAGGGTACGATTCCTTCTCTCCGATACACCGTTGTGCTGTGGTGTATAAGGAGGAGTGAGCTGAGAGAGAATACCATTCTCTTTTAAGTAATCTCGGAATTCCGTGCTTAAGTACTCCCCTCCGCTATCAGACCGGAGGATCTTGATACTTTTGCCTGTCTGGTTTTCTACTTCGTTTCTGAATTCCTTGAATTTCTCAAAAGTTTCAGATTTGTGTTTCATCAGATACACATATCCGAACCTAGAGAGATCGTCAGTGAATGTGATGAAGTACGAGAACCCACCCCTTGCAAGTATAGACATCGGACCACACACATCACTGTGTATGAGTCCCAAGAGCTCTCTTGCTCTTTCTCCATGTCCGGTGAACGGAGATTTGGTCATCTTCCCTTTGAGACAAGACTGACAAGTTTCATAAGATGAAAACTCGAACGCATTCAAGAGTCCATCTTTATGCAACTTACTCAGTCTTTTCTCTCCGATATGACCAAGTCTACAATGCCACAAGTAGGATTCATTCGGATCTGAATTCTTCCTCTTGCGTGTGTTTTGTATATTGAGAACTGTATTCTGATTTAGAACGTAGATACCATTAAACAGTGTACCCTCTGCAACCAGTACCTTATCAAGGTAAATGTTCATGATATTCTTTTCAAGAACAAACTTATATCTATCTTTATCGAGTAAAGAAACTGATATGATGTTGCAAACCATGGAGGGTACATAGTAGCAATCGTTCAAAATCATAGTCTTGCCATTTGGCAATACTAGGTGATATTCACCGACGGCTGCCGCATTAACTTGTGCTCCGTTCGCTACTCTGAGCGACATATCACCCGGTGCAACTTTCCTACTTTTTCTCAGTCCTTGCAATAAATTACAGATATGAGATCCTGATCCGGTATCAAGTACCCAGGAGGTAGGGCTGACCGTAAAACAGTTCTCAATTACAAGAACACCTGAAGTAGATGCAAAACCATGCTTCTTCTTCGACTGGGTATCCTGGAAATCCATACAATCCCCTTTCCCATTCTCATACTCATGACTGTTGTCACAAGTTAGAGCTGAACCAACTATCCCCAGTGCCGAATAAGAATTCGGATCGGTCAAGCGATACATTTTATTATCTTGATTAGGGCGTGAAAAGGTTGCTGCCTGGAGAGAGAGAAAAGAAACACTCAGCGTATGCTCGTGCAAGATTAGATTGGTTTATTAATTTATCTAACCAGGGTGTCTCCCACTGTTTCCTCAAATCCTTCTTAAAACCTTTTAAAAGAAGAACTAGCCGGGTTTTAATTCACGTCACAATACTTGCTTAACCTTTCAGCCAGGCTAGTGTCGGTACTTCGAGGGAGGTTTTCCAACGCTTTCGCGAAGTTCCTTAATTAAATAACCTCTTTTCCCTGGGGGCGTAACCCCGCTAACACTTTTCTAGACACCTACTAGGTTTATAGCATTGATCGTTAAGTGAAATAATCTCCCGAGAGTAAACCAACTCATCAGTGGGATCGGGATCCAACTGTCATTATGTGATAACCTAGATGGAATCCACTCTAGTCACCACACTCCAGAAGGTATGCTAAATCTGCAAGTTTCAGTTCTTTTGAAACCCCCGATGCGGTTTTTGCCCCTAACGATTCATGACCTTGACAATGCCAACATATCATGAACTGTTAGTCAAGTTCGGCCCGTCATTATCTTGATTAACTTAGACCCACCCGCACAACTCTTGACAATGCCAACATAGCTATGCGACTGTCCTAAATAATCTGAAAAACAAGGTTGCAAACAAGCAATACTTAGCTACCGATCACTACGCCTTGACAATGCCAAAATACGTAGCTCGAATACTGAGTAGTACTTGTAGGAAATGACGGAGGGCTACGGCTGGGTTTTTGGCGAAAAACCCGTTAACGTAATGAACTTGATGTCGTTGAAGGAACGTGATACACCTTTTTGAAAATATAGTGGCGAAAAACTTTTTGCTAAAGAGGTCACTCCCTGTGAAGGGATCTTGGCTCTTTCCTCGTCGAATGAGGTGCAGGATATTACAAAATAAATATCTCGATGCAAAGCAAGGATAATCGACTATAGTGAAGTTATTACCCTGACGCAAACTTTTGTCCAAGGGGTCACTCCCGGTGAAGGGATCTCGGCCCTTGCCTCGTCGACTGAGGTGCTGGGTATTCATAACCGAATACCGCGATGCAAAACAAAAATGAACGTCCTTGTAATAACAGCTTTTTGAAAAACTTGTTCCAACAACGTCTTTTAGGTTTATTTTCTTGCATTAGTTCTTTTAATGCGTGATATTCTTGCATTAGTTCTTTTAATGCGTCCCATCATTTAATCCTACCATTGCAGAAAACAACCAAAATATGACGTACGCTTATGCCATTCGCATTCGCCACGGGGCCCCGTCATTACCCGTTAGGTTACTTAACTAACGACAGAGCGGGGGCTGGGCTAGCGCGTCTGTAAAACATAAGCAACGCCTAAATAATATCATATATAGATATACTGCAATGATAAACATTTCAGATCACAGATAAATACATTGGATATACTAGCAATCTGTAATTTGTATGAGCCTGTAACAAAAACAGATAACACGGTCGCGGTGAATAGCCAAAACCCCACCCTAGACCCCTACGGGTGCGGCAAACTACCCGCCAAGTACCCGAAGCGTAGCAACCTCCCTCATCTCCATGAGTAGGCCACTCGACACTTCGGCATACCCGGTAGTTTGTGCACCCCTCCATGGGTCTATCCTAGGAGCAAAAACAGTAAAAAGAAATTATACAATGACGGCTACAACCCCTTCCCGGTTGTGCGGCCATACAAATAATTATTACATCAATTTACAAATTTACATGAATTGCAAGAAAAGAAAACCCTCGTCTCACAACCCCCGGCTATTCACCCGCGACAATCCAACATATTTATATACACATTCCAATATCAAACACAGATCATGTATAACCCCGACTAATCGTCTTATAGCGATTAGCCGACGTTCAATACATGCAAACATCACAGATATAACCATCATAGTCAAAGTGTAGTGAAGTTCGGGAAAAATACGGAATTATAGGACCCCAAAAGGAAATTTCTTTTCTGCAAAATCTGGGCACATATAATATATTTCAAAAATCCCAAAACCAACACAGACACACACTGCACGAAAAACGATGCACAGAAAACGACAAAGCGCGGCGTTTCCGCGGCGGATGGCTAGATCACGCGGCGGAAGGGCGGCGGTTTGGACGAATTACTGTATCGTTTTTCTTGGGTGTTCACACAAAACCCTGAGCCGAATTTACAAGTATAAAGTTTTTCATTTTGAGCCAAAAAAATTTCAACAGAAACTCAGTTTTTGTAAAAGTTTGGTTTTTGGATTTTTCCGGTTCCGAACTTCGTTACACTTCACTACCAAGCTAGTTTAAGTTTAGTTAGGCTCTGATACCACTGTTAGGTCCACGTTACCTCTCCCGGTACTTTCGGGGTTGCGGAAACGGTAAATCAAAATTTTTTCTAAACTTTGTAACATGGACCGTAAAAGCCGGATCTTTGCTAAACTAAACTAGCATACTTGCTAAAGAGAGTTAGCTACTATGATGATGGTTATACCTAAACTTGAACTCCTTCTCTTCTTGTTGTTGTTCTTCTTTCTTGTTCTTTGTAGTAGCTTGAATGGTTCTCTTCTCGTCGCCTTTTTCCGTCGAAGATGGATCCACCTCGAAGGTTCGACCTTTGGGCTCTTCCTCGATCTTTGAGTGAACTAGGGTTTCCGGCTTGCTAAACCTTGAACCCTAGAGAGAGTAGAGAGTGTTTAGGGGTTGTTTTCTTTTCAAGGTGAAGGAATCTCAACACATGAGAAGGAATCACCTTGAGCTAGAGGAAGAAGAAGAAGAAGATGAAGAGAGGAGAGAGAATGGATATGAAAGAATGAGCTCTCTTTTTCTTTTTGCAACCATATCAAAAAGAAAAAGAATTATCTAAATGATAATAATTCAAAATGAGAATAGTTGATGGCAATTTGGAATGACCACTACCATGCTTCATTTAAAGAAATGTAAGCATGACTCAAGGAGGACTTTTTAAAGCATGATGGTGGTCAACATTCAACCATGGTCAACAAGTCAACCATGGTCAACAAGTCAACAAAATTAACCATAACATAATTCTCATTTAATTACTATTATTAATAGATAATTCATAAATCCATTAGGGTTTGGAAAATGATAACTGTCAACTGTGCATACGCACCCGTTCCGAAACCCTAATGAAATACCTCATCCTCCGCCTCAAGCAACTGTGCATACACACCTGCATTCTCGTTCCGAGGAACAAGAATACCAAGATATAAAAGCAACCCCAAATGTATATACCAGTATCTGGCTCAAACCAGAGCCTGCCAGTATAATCCGTCCGGACTCCAAACGTGCACAAGTGTGCGGATGAGAACGAACCCTGTCGCAAAACCATGCGACCTCTACTCTGTTTTGCCCAGAGGCGAATACCCTCTGTGTGGGACTCTAAAGACTCGACACTACGCTGGCAGTGGGTTTAACCACAGACCGCAAGCGGCACTAGCTGTGCGTAACGGTCCCCAGGTAGATGCCGACAAGAAGGCTGACGAGGTGAAACCCCATCTGAACTCCTACTGAGTCTGAATGTGACATTCTCCATACAGTCCGGTCTGTTCGTCTGATACATCGCATGGCGGGCCTAGGGGGGCGGTAAACGTCAGTCCCCTAATAGCGGTACAAGTCGTGTCGGAGTGAAGCCCAATACACCCTGAGATAACACTGGAAACCTACCAGTATATCTCGCTTGCCCTGGCCAGGGACTACTCGTGTAATGGCTCTCCTAGACACAGCGCGATGTCAACCCCCAATACCGGGAGAGACGAATCCTGTCTAACCGTCACTGCCTCCAAGTGCTTCGGGACTGCTCCCAACTACTACCTGTTTGCACGACTCAGTAGAGCCGTGGTAGGGTAGCAATCAAAGAACAGTGGGAACACACTCGAGGCGAAGTGACAGTGTCAAGTCAGCGGACTAAGCTGTACTCATGTCACCTGGGAACTGATAACTGACGATAGGTATAATACCAATCATCAGTTCCCGACGAGTCTTGTCCAGTGTACTCGTAACCCAACGAGCACCCGCATACTATCTCAAGTACGACGTACTGACGGCTGTGGGACAGACCGTCTCCCTTGCTGGGATGAGAAGCGCATACGCTAGTCTACTCCGGAGTATCGATGCCCTATCTCGGTACTCCCACGACTAGGGACGCGTATAAGGATGTGCTTGTAGATTACCCAGCCCCCACGAGTGTGATCGCCATCACAATGCCGGTAATCAAGCAAAGATCCTAAGGGCTCTACTAATGCGTATAGGTGATATAATAAATAAACACACATGTACACATTAAAGCAGAGGCAAACCAAGTAGCATACTACTATATTGAGCAAGATTGTCTGTACAACTGTGAATATCCCAAGCTTCCATCAAGTAATATACATACTAGTATGATACAGTAATGGCCTCTAGGGCATATACACTAACATAGATAAGGCAACCAAAGTCCATACTTTGTTGGTGTATAAGGATTCCATCTCAGATCGTTAAGCATTCAGCCATTCTTACAGAGTCCCACTACTGATGGTCAGCTCGAAACTAGTTGGGTCATCATCTCATGATGCATTCCTCGCTCCCACTGTCATAGAGAAACTCGAAGTATCTCTCAGGTGGGTGAGGAACCCTACTAGATCGGCGGAGAGGCTGAGGTTCGTTGGTTACTATTGAATCCTTTGGTTCTACCAAATCATCAGCTGCAGTTTGTATAGCTAGAACTCTTTCCAGTTCTACCTTATGACCAATAATTTCTTCACAAGAAATTCCCTTTCACAAAGGTGGCATATTGAGAAACAAAACATCTTTTGTTCCTCGGTTTGGTAGAAGATATTCCCTTGCATATGCTTTGGATATCCAACAAACTTCTACAGAACTGACTTTGCCTCGAGCTTGTACGGATTATGCTTTTAGACATAGGCTGGACAACCCCAAATCTTAACTGACTTAAGAGATGGGCTCTTCCCTTACCATATCTCATATGAAGTGGTAGGCAACTGATTTGATCGGAACCCTATTAAATAGGTTTGCAACTTCTCCAGTGCATAACTCCCAAAACGAAATAGGCAACTCAGTAATACTCATCATAGAGCACACCTTATCACATAGGGTATGATTGCTCCGCCCCAATACACCGACGTGCTGTGGTGTATACGGAGGAGTAATGCTGAGAGAGAATCTCATTCTCCTTTAGAATAATCTAGGAATTCCATGCTCAAGTATTCTCCTTCCTGATCACATCAAAGGACATAATACTTATACCCGTTTTTGGTTCTCTACTTCCTAACTTATATTCTGTGAATATCTCAAAAGTTTCGGACTTGTGTTTCAACAGGAACATATGTCTGAATCTTGAGAGATCAATAGAGAATGTAATGAAGTACAAAGAACCGGTCTTGGCATGTGTAGACAGGGGACCTTCATACATCAACATGTATCATCCCAAAAGTTCACTAACTCTTTCTCTGTTTCCTAAAAACGGAGCTATGGTCATCTTATCTCTGTGACATGACCGGCAAGTTTCACAAGATGTAAATTCAAACCAATTTAAATATGCATCTATATGTAACTTCAGCTAGTCGGGTCACATTGATATGACCTAGTCTACAATACCTCAAGAAGGATTCGTTCATTTCTAAACTCTTCCTCTTGTGTGTGTTCTGTATACTAAGAACTGTAGTTTGATTTAGAACGTCAATGCTTTTAGATAACGTGCCTGAACCGATCAACTCTTGATATAGGAAATGTTCAAAACATTATCCTGTAGGGTTCCTAGGAACACTATAGAGGTCTCACAAGGCATCAACCATGTCAATTTCAAATTTTATGGGTGCCGAGAAACCCTAATAGGGATCGTTGACTAGAAGTTTAGGCGATATACGAATCTAGTTAACAACTTAACTAAAGATAAGAAACTACAACCTTTGTAGATCCGGTTATCCACTTCCTTAGCTCCATGTAGTCGTCCCCTCACTGTCCATCTTGAATCTTGGACTCTTGCATCGGCTTCATCGGAGAAATGAGCGGAATAGGTCGTCGGCTTCGTGCCGAAGATGATCTACGTCGAGGCTACACTGGATCAAGCTCCGACTTCACCTAGTAGTGAAACTTGTGAAGAAAACACCCAAAACCACTTGGCAAGAGGTAGAGGATGAAGAAATAGGAGGTGGGTTCACTTTAGAATTGGATTTCTCTCACTTTTGCTCAAGTTGCCATTGATGGACTTAAGCTTTTCTTGAAGAAGAAGATGATGAAGAAGAAGAAAGAATATGATAAGTGTTGAATTAAAATGAAAATAAATCAATACTTATCATAAGCTAACTAAGGTTAAGTGTAGAGAATAGACCATGGTAAGTGGGAATGGTTAGGGTTAAGCATGAAGACAAATGGTCTCTTTAGTCAAAGCTTCATGAAGCTTCAACAAGCTTCATGATAAAAAGAAACCATTTTCTTTTCTTTTATCTATTTAAATAAATAAAGAATGGATAAATAAATAGATGAATAACACAAAACCCTAACCATTATCATAACCATGGTTTAATTCTTTACACAAACCCAAGTAAGTATGTATCATCAAACATGATAAAATCAAGTGCACACAAAAGCATATCATATATACAATGTGCACTTCAAGTGAGAAAATCCTTTTAAAATGAACCAATACTAGTTAATGCAAATTAATATATCAAATATACAATTATACATTAAATCATTAAATCAACACTTGATTCAATGATCCGGTCATGTCGCACATAACCGACTAGTATACAATGTATCGATTTATCGAATCAATGATTCGATAACTAGGTTATATCGCATACAACCAATCGAAACATTCATCGCGAGAATGAAATACGGTATCACATACACGCATTATTCTCGGTCCCGCACATATCTCATATGCGCTCCTATTTCGTTTCGCTTCAGCCAGGAAACCTCTGTGTAGGACTCTAAAGACTCGTCAATACGCCGGTAGCAGATGATGATCATATCAAGCACCCACAAGCCGCAAGCGTTCTGCTAAACGTAACGGCCATCCGGGTATTGAGCGATCAGAAGATCAACGAGCTAGCCCGCTCACACTCCTGTGAATCCATCCAGTAACACTTACCGTACAGTCCAGTCTGTTCGTCTGATATGTCGCATATCAAGTCTAGGGGTAGTAAACGTCAGACCCCAATAACCGATAAGTCGTGCCGATGTGAGGCTCATAACGGGTCGAGAAACTACTGGTAACACTTACCAGCAAATCTCTGATCAGCCCTGGCCAGGGACTTCCCTGTTACGGCCAATCGAGCACAGCGCAACATCAACCCCTAATACCGGGAGAGACGAAACCCCTCCTATCGCTCATTGTCTCCATATGACTCGGGACTGTACCCAAAGACCACCGTTTTGCACGCCCTCATGGACGTGGTAAGGTGAAGATCAAAGCACAGTGGGAATCACACAAGACTCTATGACGATCTCGGGTCTACAGACTAACCTGCACAAGTGTCACCTGAGAACTGCCATCTGACGTGAGGTATAATACCATCTGGGAGTTCTCGGCGAGTCCGTTCAGTGTACCCAGTCTCCACTGAGCACCCGTATACCATCTCTGATGTCAAACACCAATGGATATGGGATCATCCATCGCCCATCTCATGGGTCGAGAAGCGTATACGCTAGTCTACACTGGTATATCGATGCCCTGTCTCGATACACCCACGAATAGGGACCTTGAAGGATGTACTTATGGACTACCATGTCCCCACTAGTATGATCTGCATCATAGTCCAGGTAGTCAAGTACACATCCTAAGGGCTTTATCAACATGTAACTATAAGACAGTTTAAAGAGACTAGTGTACATGTTAAGATAAAGAGTAACCAGATAGCATACTATCATATCGAGCAAGAAAGTCATCTCTATATATGTCCAAGCATCCAATATAATATACATCATCTGTACAATACTGGCCTCTAGGGCATACATACAACTAACAATCTCCCACTTGCACTAGGGCCAGCTGCTGTAGTATCGCATACCGAGCATCCCGAAGAGTCTCTCAAACTGTATCTGGGGAATGGCCTTCGTGAGTGGATCCGCCGTGTTGTTCTTCGTGTCAACCCTCCTGACCTCGATCTCCCGGCGATCAACTATCTCCCGGATCAGGTGATACCGCCTCAGAATATGCCTGGATCGCTGATGGGACCTGGGTTCCTTGGCCAAAGCCACCGCTCGATTGTTATCGCAATACAAAGGTATTGGATGCTCAATGGATGGAACCACTCCAAGTTCAATAATGAACTTCTTGATCCAGAAAGCCTCTTTAGCAGCATCGTTGGCAGCGATGTATTCAGCCTCCATCGTCGAGTCTGCCACGGTTTCCTGCTTGGAACTCTTCCAGCTAACCGCCCCTCCGTAAAGGGTAAAGACAAAGCCCGACTGCGACTTAGAGTCGTCCTTATCACTCTGGAAGCTCGAATCGGTAAAGGACTCCACTTGGAGTTCTCCGTTACCATACACCAAGAGCATCTCTTTAGTCCTTCATAATTACTTGAGAATGCTCTTCACAGCTGTCTAGTGATTCTCTCCAGGATCAGCTTGATACCTGCTCACTACACTTAGTGAGTATGCTATATCGGGTCTGGTACATAGCATCGCATACATGATAGAGCCTACAGCCGAAGCATAGGGTATCCCTTGCATGCGAGCTCTCTCCAAATCAGTCTTGGGAGACATCTCTTTGGAGAGAGTGACTCCAGAGATCATGGGCAATTTCCCACGCTTGGATTCTTCCATACTAAACCTCTTTAGTATGGTGTCAATGTACCTGGATTGGGACAGTCCCAAAATCCGTTTGGATCTATCTCTATAGATCCTGATCTCCAATATGCAGGAGGCATCACCAAGATCTTTCATTGAGAATCTTTGTGATAAGAAGAGCTTGACCGATTGCAGCATAGGAATATCATTTCCTATCAAGAGTATGTCGTCCACGTACAATACGAGGAAGACAACCTTACTCTCTGCCACCTTCTTGTAAATACAAGGTTCATCTGGGTTTTTGACGAAATCAAACTCTTTGATAACGACGTCAAAGCAGATGTTCCAACTCCGCGATGCTTGCTTTAATCCATAAATGGATTTAAGCAGCTTGCACACCTTCCCGCTGCTCCCACTGTCTACGAAGCCCTCTGGCTGAGTCATGTACACGCACTCTTCTAAATCACCATTTAGAAAGGCGGTCTTAACATCCATTTGCCAGATTTCGTAGTCATGATATGCAGCGATGGCAAGCATGATCCGGATGGATTTAAGCATAGCCACTGGAGAAAAGGTTTCGTCATAGTCCACACCTGGTCTTTGACGAAAACCCTTTGCAACAAGTCTAGCTTTGAAAGTCTCCACTTTCCCATCTACACCAAGTTTCTTCTTGAAGATCCACTTTCTCCCGATGGGTTTTACCCCTTCAGGAGCAACATCCAAAGTCCATACTTTGTTGGTGTACATGGATTCCATCTCGGACCGCATAGCATCCAGCCATTTCACTGAGTCCCTACTCGTGATGGCCTGCTCGAAGCTAGTTAGGTCATCATCATCCTCCATGATGCAATCCTCGCTCCCTCCATCCATGAGAAAACCGTAGTATCTCTCAGGTTGGCGAGGAACCCTACTAGATCGGCGGAGAGGCTGGGGTTCGTCGGGTACTACTGAATCCTCTGGTTCTACCAAGTCTTCTGTTATAGTTTGTGCCGCTGGAACCTCTTCCTGTTCTACCTCAATGCCACTTGTCTGTTTCATAAGGAAACTTTTTTCTAAGAAAGTGGCATGTCGAGAAACAAACACCTTTTGTTCCTCGGGATGGTAGAAGATATACCCTTGTGAATTTTTGGGATATCCTACAAACTTACATAAGACTGATCTTGCCTCGAGTTTGTCCGGATTTTGTCTTTTGACATAGGCTGGACAACCCCATATCTTAATGTAATTAAGATGTGGTCTCTTCCCTTTCCATATCTCATATGGAGTGGTAGGCACTGATTTGGTAGGAACTCTATTCAATAGGTCCATGGCTGTTTCAAGCGCATATCCCCAGAAGGAAATAGGTAACTCAGCTGTGCTCATCATAGAGCGCACCATATCTAATAGGGTGCGGTTCCTCCGTTCTGATACACCATTGTGCTGGGGTGTATAGGGAGGAGTCAACTGAGAGAGAATCCCATTCTCTTTTAGGAAGTCCAGGAATTCATTGCTCAAGTATTCACCTCCTCGATCAGATCGAAGGATTTTAATACTTTTTCCGGTTTGGTTTTCGACTTCTTGTTTATATTCTCTAAATTTCTCAAAAGCTTCTGATTTGTGTTTCATCAGGAATACATATCCGAATCTAGAGAGATCGTCAGTGAATGTAATGAAGTACGAAGAACCATCCCTGGCATGTGTAGACATGGGACCGCATACATCACTATGTATCAGTCCCAACAGTTCGGTAACTCTTTCTCCGTGTCCCGTAAACGAAGTTTTGGTCATCTTGCCTTTGAGACATGACTGGCAAGTGTCATAAAATGAAAATTCAAACGGATTTAAATATCCATCTTTATGCAACTTAGCTAGTCGTGTCGCATTGATGTGACCCAGTTTATAATGCCACAAGAAGGATTCGTTCAGTTCAGAACTCTTCCTCTTGTGTGTGTTAGTTATGCTCAGAACTGTTGATTGATTTAGAACATAAATGCCATTGCACAACGTGCCTGATCCAGCCAACTTTTGGTTACGGAAAATGTTCATAACATTGTCCTGTAATACAAAATTATATCCCTCTTTACTCAATAAAGAAACCGATATAATGTTGCATATCAGGTTCGGCATGTAATAGCATTCGTTCAGAACCAATGTATTACCAGTTGGTAACACAAGGTGATATTCCCCGACAGTCTTAGCTGCAACAATTGCACCATTTCCAACTCTAATGTCTTTATCACCTTCTCCAAGTTCTCTACCTTTTCTAAGCCCATGTAACTGATTACATATATGGGATCCTGACCCGGTATCTAATACCCAGGACGTAGGGCAAATGGAGAAACAGTTCTCTGTAACGAACACACCCGAAGAAAATGCATCATCATGTACTTTCTTCAATCGGGTGGCATGGGAATCCTGGTATTCCCCTATATCCTGTTTATTCCTATAACTCTTATAGGTAAGAACGGAACCAACGTTCCCCAGCACAGTATAACATGCGGGTTCGGTCAATACATCCATATTATTATCTTGATTAAGGCATGAAATGGTCGCTACCTGGAGAGAGAGAGAAGAAAACACTTTAGCGTATGCTCGTGCAAGATCAGATTGGTTATTATCTTATCTAATCAGGATGGCTCCCACTGTTTTTATCAAATCTTCCTTCAAACCCTAAAAGGAAAGACTAGCCGGGATTAATTACACACTACAAGTTCGCCAATCTTTCAGCCAGGCCAGTGTCGGTACTTTGAGGGAGGTCCCCCGTGCTTTCGCACGAACCTAATTAATGTAAACCTCGTTTTCCTAGAGGCGTAACCCCGTTGACACTTTTCTAGACACCTACTTGATCGGCTAATTGTAATGTGTAAAACTCTCCCATGAGTAACTCTTACTCGCAGTGGATATCGAGATCCAACTATCTCATAGAAGGTATGCAATCTCATTGCAAATTTCAACACTTGAAATTCCCGATAATATTTTGCCCCTAGCGTGCTATGACCTTGACGCATGCCAAACAACCCATAGTCCGCTAGTCAAGTTCAACCCGTACAATTCATGATCGAATTAAACCCACCCGTACGACCCTTGACGCATGCCAAACAACGCCGTACGAATACCTTAATCCAATCGCATCTCATGCTACAGATAAGTAATAATCAGCTACCGTACACTACGCCATGACGCATGCCAAACAACCGTAGCACGAATACTGAATATTACATATCTGAATTGACGGAGGGCTAAGCAGGTTTTTCTGAAAACCATGAGCGTAATGAACTTTATATCGTTGTAGAATTAAATGAAGTTTTGAAATGGAGTGATTTTGAGGCTTTTCTAGTTTTGCTAAAGGGGTCACTCCCGGTGAAGGGATCGTCGGCCCTTTCCTCGTCGAATGAGGTGCGGGATATATCATATATATCACTGTGCAAAGCAGAAACTATAGAAGCAATCAAAAACAAACCGAGTGTGTAGCATCTGCCAGTTATTGCTAAAGGAGTCACTCCCGGTGAAGGGATCTCGGTCCTTTCCTCATCGAATAAGGTGCAGGGCATATCATATATACCGCTATGCAAAGCAAGAACTGTAGCTACCTGTTTTATTTAAAATTTGATTCTACAACATCATTTGGTTTCTTTTCTTTCATTAATCACATTAATGAAATCCCATCATTTAAATACCTAAACATCACAGATAAATACGACGTACACTTATGCCATCCGCATTCGCCTCGATGTCCCCTCGTGCACCGTTAGGTTAGGTAACTAACGACAGAGCAGGGCAGGGCTAGTGCGGGTGCAAAACATAAGTAACGTCTATATAATATATCATATATACTATATACTGTATCTATCACAGAACATCACATGATCACATCACAGATATCGCAGCAGAAAATATCATATGAAATATTGGATATACTAGGACGTCCGTGTTTTCAATACGAGCCAGTATAAAACACGGATTCCACGGTCGTGATGAATAGCCAATCCTACACCCCTAGACCCCTACGAGAGCAGCAAGCAACCCTACCAATTCTAAGGTTAGGAGATCCGGACTCGACTCCTCGAGATGGTCTCCCACTGGACCCTAGAACCCGGTTACTTGTGCTCCCCTCCTTGGGTCTATCCTAGTGCAGAAAAGTAAATAATATACAAAGGGTGACAGCTTCCGCAACCTGGAAGTGCCCCAATAAAAGAATATTACATACAAGTTTTTACATGAATGAAAATGAAAAACGCTCATCTGACATAAAAACCCCCGGCTATTCAAACACGACGATCCAATATAACATATCCAACAACACATAACATCACATGTCATCAACGTGAGTAAATATGCGCATCCCAATTGTCGTTGACATATAGCAACGAAACCGGCGATATCACATATTACACTTACGGTCACAGAAAAGAAAGTGTAAAACTACAACAATTGGAATCCGCAACCCTTTAGACATCGCATGTCTAATCAGATGAAGTACTTAGACATCACATGCCTAACAGTTATAAACCCCGCATTTTAGTCTCAATATCGAAAACTCTTTTCAATATCAAGTGAAACTAAACCGCTAGATTTATAACATTCATCCATTTATCTCATAACTGTTTGTGAATTACAATTATTGTATCCCATTCCGGATAAATAGAAAATATTAAACTTTCCGATCGAACATTCGAACACCCAAGTTTTCCCGAAACCGTCCAACACATGAAATAGGTTCAAGGACATTCACTTCATGCCTCAGTACCAACGGTCCAGCCGTAGAAGGGTCAAGCCAACGCCTCACATGTGGCACGCCGTACTGCCCCAAACCCGAAGGTTCAAAGGGCAGTTCAAGACGGTCATATAATCGAGTTAAGGTTTGTTGTCTTCTAGAGGGACCATCGCGTTACTTGCACTACTCAGAACGTCTTTAAACCACGGAAAGATCCAACACTTGGAAATTTCCTGACAGGGGAAAAAATGGGTATTTATATCCGGTCGAACTTTTTAACATATTCAAAAATATCCGGAAAACACATAGACAAAGTTTGATAATCCGATCGAAATACCGAGTCCCTAATACAACCCAGAAAGCTCAACTCTTGAGTGATATTTAAAAATTCCCAGAAAATCCAGCATCAGAAAAGAGGAATTACTGTGCAAAAATTATAGGGCATTGTGACCATACGGCCGCGGAACCGCCGCAGAAGCCATGCTTCTGCCGCGGTTCCACGGTGGGTTGATGGAATTGGGTTGTCGAATTTCACAGTAACTCTTAGAAATTCCTGCTGATTTTTCTGCATATTTTTAATTCACAAAATTTCCAGATTTTCAAAAATGCACAGAGAGCATGTTTTGTTTTAGGGTTTCGATTCGATTGGACTTCTAACTCCGTCTACACATCGCCTAAGGCTCTAGCTAGGCTCTGATACTGTAAGTGCACGGCGGCGCCCCGGCCGTCAATCCGACGGCCAAAAGCGGAAGCGGTGATAAACTTTAAATTTTCTTAAACTGGCAAACCGCCGCGCACTACTACCCGGATCGAACCATTAACTAGTCCTAGCTATCTACAAGAAAGGGAATAGAGATATACCGACGATCCAAGTCCTCCGGTCTTCTCGTCATCGTCCCGATCACCTGCGGAATGTCCCGTCTCCTCCTCGTCGCCGGAAGTGCACCACATCGCCTACTTCTTTTACGGGCTCCCACCTCAATGCCGAGGCAACTCGGGCACGAAGCCGGCTACTCGACGTGCCCAAGATTCGCTGTAGAAAATAGTAGAACTAGTGTCTCATTTGGGGTTTATGGAGGTGCCATTTTGGTGGAGGAAATGAGGTATGAACTTTTGTGGAGGAACTTGGGGATTTTTCTAGCATCAAGAGAGCAAAAATCCCCACTACAAAAATGGGCAACCCACCCTCATGGTGGCCGGCCATCACTAGAGGAGAGGGAGGGTGAGAATGAGGGAGAGTCTCAAAAATAATGGGAGCCATTCTCAATAATACAAAGGAAAGAGAGAGAAGGTTATCATGCAAAAAGGGAATGATCACAACAAATCCAACACTCCAAGGCAACCATCATCTCATGCATGATGGCTTCAAAAAGTCAAGCCATCATGAGAAGAAGAAGTCAAGTGATGGTGCTCATCATGAAAACCATCATGATAAAACAAAAAAAGCAAAGACCCCCTCCACAACCACTTATTTGCAACAATGCAAATAAGCCCTCCTCCACCAATCTTCGGCCAATGAACGATACAAAGGAAATCGGCCGAAACGAAAAGCAAACTGGCAACTCCAGAAAACTGGTCCCGTAATAAATTACAGGAAAACCCCGATACTGTGCATACACACCCACATTTGTATTCCGACCGAAATACAAATGCAATGAGACAAAATCTACACTGTACTATACTAGGATCCGGCTTAAACCAAAGCCGGCCAGTAATATCCGTTCGATCCTGATCCGTGCAATACCGCACGTATCTGATCGAACCCTGCCATATAACCATACGGCCTATAGTACAGACTGTCCGATCCTGATCCGTGCAATACCGCACGTATCTGATCGGACCTTGCCATATCTCCATACGGCCTCTACAACCTTTCGCCCGAAAGCTGAGTAACTGAATGTGGGGGACTCTAAAGACTCGTCAACACCTTGGTTGTGGATTTAACCACTAGCACGTCAGAGGTATAAGCCAATACGTAACGGGCTACCAGGTACTGATTAAAAGGGATGTCTGTGAGCGAACTCAGCCTCACAACCCTACTGAGCCTGTCAATGACAATATCCGTACAGTCCGGTCCGTTCGTCTATGAGCATCGCATGGCGGGCCTAGGGGGTTGGTAAAAGTCAGACCCCCAAAAGCGGTATAAGTCGTGTCGGAGTGTAGCCCAGAACACCCTGAGATACTACTGGAATACCTACCAGTAAATCTCCTTGCCTCGGCCGAGGGCTTCGTGTAATGGCTCTCCTAGACACAGCACGACCTCACCCCCAATACCGGGAGAGACGAACCCCTGAAGATACGCTCACTGCCTCCATGTGGCTCGGGACTGTACCCAACTAAAACCTGTTTGCATGACTCCTTTGAGTCGTGGTAGGGTAGTAATCAAAGTACAGTGGGAACTCACACGAGACAAATGACGATCCCCAGGTCGATGAACTAACCTGCACACATGTCACCAGGGAACTGCCATCTGACGTCTGGTATATGACCAACTAGCATGTTCCCGGCGAGTCCTGTCCGGTGTACTCATAACCCAATGAGCACCTGTATACATCTTAGGTGATCCAACTGACACCAGTGGCTTATGAGACCGGCCACCGCCCCTCGTCGGGGTCTCGACTGTATACACTAGTCTACTATGGAGAATCGATGCCCTGTCTCGAAACTCTCACGACTAGGGACCTTTTAAGGATATGCTTATAGACCCCCAGCTCCCACTTATATGATCGCCCTCATACTGCTGGTGGTCAAGCAAGAATCCTAGGGGCTCTATCAACGTGTAATAGCGACGTGTCAGGTCACTTAAAACAGTACACGATGATAAAGGTAAACCAGATAGCATACTATCATCTCGAGTAAGACTGTCCTACCGGGATAGGTCCTCCATCAATCATTACAATCACGTACCTGTGACCTAATAATTGACTCTGAGGGCACTATCTCCAACAATCTCCCACTTGCACTCAAGGCTAATTATTGCGATTTCGCATACTCACAGCCCGTGTGATACCGAACACCCAACTTCTCTACTAGTTAGTCTCACAAAACTCGTTTGCGAAACCATTGCGTTCGAGGAATAGCCTCAGTGAGTGGATCCGCTTTGTTGTCTCTTTCCATGTCTCTCTATATCTCAAGTTCGCGGAGAAAGCCATCTCCCGAAAAGAGCAATACCTGTCTCAGAATATGTCTGGATGTCTGATGGGACCTAGCTCATAAATGAACTCCAAATCCAAACTTCTTAGACTGTATCGTCAACTGAACTTAATCAGTATCCTGCGTGCCATACCTCCCTCAGTATTGCCTTGGACCACCTGTCCAAAATACTGCCCCTCATCAGAAGGAAAACTATAACTCTGACAACCTCCTTGTCGTCCATGTCACCTTAGAAGCCTGGAATGATAACTGTCTCCTGAATGAGGCTGTCGTTATCATCTCCCTAGAACATCCACTTATGTTCTAAAACTGCTTCCGACTGTTTCTCCAGAATTGGATTAATGTCAACTTATTGCATCTAGTGCAAGAACAACATCTGGTGTGGTACTTGACATCTCACGATTGACTCAATTGCCTGAGCAAGTGATCTGCCAATCATGCCCGTCCCTCTCCCCTTTAGTCTGTAAGACACCTTTGGAGAGGGTGACTCCATTACCTGCAGGTACACTACCGTGCCAGGAGTCGTCCATCCCAAATACTCTTAGAATGCTGTCAAGTACCCTGATTGGGAAACCACCCAAATCTAGATCTAAAACCATAGATCTAGTAACCAGTATGTCTGATGTAAAATCCAAGTCCCATGTGGAGAAACCACTGTGTGACGACCAAAGTATAACCGATTGTAGTATAGGAGTTTCTTTTCCTATTCTGTGTATGTCATCCATATACCAGGATATCACACCCTACTACCTTCTCAACAGATCCATCCCTTATTCTGATGAAGTCAAACCTATGACTGTCACGTCAGAAATAGATGATCTATCTCCGCTACATCTGCTTTAGTCTATAAATAGACATAAGCTACCTGTCCACCAATGCTTCCGCTGCTCCCACTGACTACGACAACCCTCTGGCAGAGTCATATACACGTACACTTCTAAAACTAGTTTAGAACGACGCTATACTCATCCTCCCGCCGGGTCTCGCACCCTGGAACAACAGCAATGGTAATTGTGGGTAAACAAGAACTTCCCTGTCACCGTCCTTGAGGCTACCGTAGTACCTCTCGGGTGCCTGAAGTTACCCACCTTATCTGCGGAGTGGCCAATGGAATGTCAATCCAGATTGAATCTTTAGGTTCCTTATCAAATCTTCAGTAATCGTTTGTGGTTCTGGAATCACTTCCAGTTCTACCATACTCCCACTACTGTTTTCTGAAAAAAATCCATTTTTAATAAAACTGTGGCGAGTCTAGAACAATATCGCTATTGTTCATCCATATGGTAGAAAGTCAACCCTCGTCATAGCCTGGGTCAACCCACAAACAGCCATTACAGAAACGTGCCTTGAGTTGTCCAGTGTCTGGTTCTAATCATAAACCGGACAACTCCCCGTACCTTAAACATCGTTAAGATATGAACTGTTCTATATCCAATATAGAACCAGAGGCACTGATTTAATTGAACCAGATTCAAATCATGCAGCTGTCTCCAGTGCATGTCAACTAAATGGAAGGAGGCCGATCAGCGTTACTCAACTTAGGAATGCTTCCAATTATGAGTAACCTGAAAGAGAAGCAATTTCTCTTAATCACTACTATCAACTGAATACCACATACAAGTATCTACATCTTCGATCACTTTGAAGAATCCCGATACTTGCTACACCTGGTTCTCTACTCTATTCAAATACCTATAACTTCTCCAAATTCGGACCCTGTGTTTCCACGAAACACTTGTCTAAAAACTAGAGAAGTCATAAGTAAACCGAATATAGTACGAGAACCAACCCCTCTGTCCTGATGGACCCTGGACAAACTACAATACTCTGTATAAGTCCCTTGAGTCTGATAACTTATTCACTGTGTGTCGTAGGTTGAAAACTGTACTTATGGTTAAGAAGAATTACACCGCTGTTTAATGCTCCTTACCTAACCATCCACTGATATAGGTAAATGTCGTAGACATAATTTCAGAAAGGTATATCTCACTCTATGAAAATAGACGTACAGATATATCAATTTGAAATTGGTGCATAACAGCGGATATTCAAAACCAAATATTTGCCGACCGGCAAACAGCCCAGGTGATTTCCTCAAATATCACTGATTACAACGAATCCCGATATAATGAGGATAATCACCCAATTCCCAATAACTTACTCCCACTCATCATCTGTAAAACCATACAGATGTGAGAATCGTACCTGGTAAATACATACCCTGGAGTAAGTATCTAATCGGGAAATCAGTTTTCCTTTAACATTACACAGTGAAACTGAAACATTGAAATGTTCCGATGGGGTATTCTGGTATTCCTAGTAATGCCTCTTCCAGATTCACAACTGTAACCGTATAGTTCTTTGCCACCTCTCCAAATCCCTTCATATGTCTTTAGTCTTTACCTTCTGCACACCCCTTTAGGCCAAATGGTTTTCTTCCTTCCCTACCGTTCGGCACCAGCCTATGGTTTGGAAGAAGACTATCCAATAAGCATAATGGGTGTACTGTCCCAATCCTAGGAACACTCGCAATGCGAGAGAAGGTGAAGATAAAAGACAACCGAATAAACCTTATTCCTATTTCTCCTGAACCAGAATCCATCCCCGAACTGGAACCAGTTCCATTCGAGTTCGTATATAACCATACGATGGAGTATCCAAATAGACTGTGGATCTTCGTAGTGATACGGAGTGTCCTGGAGAAATACAAAGGTGATGTGGGAGTGGTAACGAAATATTTGGTTTGGTCGTGAATATCTGTTGCAATTTACTTTGCCCTCTTACTAATCCCTTGCTTTGTCTGAACTTAATACCTTCTGCACACCATCGTTATGCTAATTGGTTTTCTTCATTCCCTACTGGTCGGCACCAGCCTAAGGTTTGGAAGAAGACAATCCAATTTGCGTAATAGGTGTACTACCCCTAAACCAAGGAGTACTCGTAACCTGAGAGAGGGTAAAAGGAAAAGACAACTGAATAATCCTATCCGTTTTCTCCAGAACCGGAAACCATCCTCGAATAAATTCTTTCGAGTTCGTATCTAACCATACGATGGTTTTGTCCAATGGAAGTGGACGTTCGTAGTAAAACGGGGTGTCCTGGAGAAAAGGGTAAAAGTAGGAGTGGCAATGAGGTTTGCAACTCTGACAATCCAAAAGCCGGTGTTTAAGAAGGTTCGGTCAACTTGGTCACCGAGTCATAGTCTTAGGGTCGGGTCAATGGTCGCTGCCAAAGAGAGAGAGAAAAGAAACACTCAGCGTGCACTCTAACCAAGATAAGAATGGTTACCAATTTATCTAATCTGGAATCCTCCCACTGTACCTCAAATTCTCCTCCAAACCTGAAAGAAGAATTAGTCGGGGTCACCCGAGGAGTAAACTAACTCATCAATGGGAATCGGGATCCAACTCTCATCGCATGACAACGTGACGGAATCTGCTCACGGTATCACACTCCAGAAGGTATGCGCATATCTGGCAAGTTTCAGTTCTTTTGAAACTCCCGATGTGATTTCTGCCCCATGCTCTTATGACCTTGACGAAGGCCAACAAATCATAAGTCACATGTCAAGTTCTACCCGTCATTCTCCAGGTTGATTTGAACCCACCCGCACAAGCCCTTGACGAAGGCCAACAAGGCTATACGACTGTCCCAAACCAACGCATCTATCTATGCTGCAGAAAGGCAACAAGCAGCTACCATACACTATGCCTCGACGAAGGCCAACAAACATAGCATGAATACTACGTGCTACCCGTCTGAAACGACGGAGGGCTACGAATGGTTTCTGGCGAAAACCTTTAACGTAAAGAACTTGATATCGTTGAAGGAACTGATAGCTTTTTGAAAATATAGTGACGAAAACCGTTGCTAAAGAGGTCACTCCCGGTGAAGGGATCTCGGCTCTTTCCCCGTAGAATGGGGTGCAGGATATTCCAAATGAATACCACGGTGCAAAGCAAAAGTAATCGGCTATAGTGAAGTTAATGCCCTGACGCAAACTTTTTGTCCAAGGGGTCACTCCCGGTGAAGGGATCTCGGCCCTTGCCTCGTCGACTGAGGAGCAGGATATTCTAAATGAATACCGCGATGCAAAACAAAAGTGAACGTCCTGGCAACATCAGATTTTTGAAAAGTGTTCCAACAACATCAGATTTTTGAAAAGTGTTCCAACAACATCAGATTAGGTTTGTTTTTAAACTTGCATTGATCCGAATCAATGCAGTCCCATCAATTGATCACACCAAAAAGAACGAAAATATACTGATGTACGTATATGCCATCCGCATTCGCCACTGGGTCCCGTCATTACCCGTTAGGTTAGCTAACTAACGACAGAGCGGGGACTGGACTAGCGCGGATGCAAAACATATACAACATCTACTAATATATATACCAATATATTATATTCGCTCAAGGCGTGAAAGAAATGCAACATCACAGAAATGTACAGCATCACAGAAACAATACAGATATCTGGGATCCCCGGGTTTCACAGAGCCGCTGAAACCCGACGTTCCCCTGGTCGTGTGGATAGCCTGTGCAATGAAATCCTAGACCCCTACGGGCGCGGCAAGTTACCCGCCAAAACCTGAAGCGAGGCAGCCCCCTTCAGCAACTGAATGGACCACCCAGCACTTCACGGAATCCGGTAACTTGGGCACCCCTCCTGGGTCAACCTGTACCCCCTACGAGTGCGGCGAATAGCCCGCCAATCCTAGAGTGAAGCCCCCTCCGTCTCAATGCCATGAGATGCGGGCTTGTTGCCCTCCAGAACCCGGCTATCTGTGCACCCCTCCACGGGGCAATCCTAGTACAGAAAGTAAAATATACATACAACGGGTACATCGACCGCAACCAGGTCGTGCCCCAAAATAATAATACAAACAGGCAGTGACGGCAGTCCACATGTCGGACGCTCGCCCCGCAATATCAAATGTACATAATACAATCACAACTGTACTAGCATTGCATCCAGGCTATCCCCCACGACCGATCCGCAACATCACAGCAAAAACAGAACATCAACGTGAAAGTCACGTTCGCAAATCCGTCTAACCGGGCTATAGCAGTTAGACCGGATTTACCGATCGAGTGACATTCACGGTCGCAGATATAATGTAAATACTGTGAAATAATGTGTTTAAAATATCCGATCGATCAAATTTTAACAAGTGGGCCCCCAAACAATACTGTAGCAGATCAAGAAATTATGGGCCCAATATTAATGTTCCAAAACCCCAATTTTAAGCCCACAAAGACACTGTAGAAATTTGGTGCAGAGATCTCCACAGTGCGCGGCGGAACAGCGGCGAAAAGGGGGTTTGTGCGGCGGTTCCGCGCTCCCACAGTGGAATCACTTCATCGAATTTTTACAGAGCTCTTAGATTTTCCAGTACATCAATATTTTACAACCTGAAAAATTTTTCGAGACCAAAAATTTTCAACAGAAAACTGTCGATAGGAAAAACACGGTTTTGGAACTTTTTGATCGATCGGAAATGCAAACACATTAAACCAAGCTAGACTAAGTTAATGGCGAGGCTCTGATACCACTGTAAGTGCACGGCGGCGCCCCGGCCGTCAATCCGACGGCCAAAAGCGGAAGCGGTGATAAACTTTAAATTTTCTTAAACTGGCAAACCGCCGCGCACTATTACCCGGATCGAACCATTAACTAGTCCTAGCTATCTACAAGAAAGGGAATAGAGATATACCGATGATCCAAGTCCTCCGGTCTTCTCGTCATCGTCCCGATCACCTGCGGAATGTCCCGTCTCCTCCTCGTCGCCGGAAGTGCACCACATCGCCTATTTCTTTTACGGGCTCCCACCTCAATGCCGAGGCAACTCGGGCACGAAGCCGGCTACTCGACGTGCCCAAGATTCGCTGTAGAAAATAGTAGAACTAGTGTCTCATTTGGGGTTTATGGAGGTGCCATTTTGGTGGAGGAAATGAGGTATGAACTTTTGTGGAGGAACTTGAGGATTTTTCTAACATCAAGAGAGCAAAAATCCCCACTACAAAAATGGGCAACCCACCCTCATGGTGGCCGGCCATCACTAGAGGAGAGGGAGGGTGAGAATGAGGGAGAGTCTCAAAAATAATGGGAGCCATTCTCAATAATACAAAGGAGAGAGAGAGAAGGTTATCATGCAAAAAGGGAATGATCACAACAAATCCAACACTCCAAGGCAACCATCATCTCATGCATGATGGCTTCAAAAAGTCAAGCCATCATGAGAAGAAGAAGTCAAGTGATGGTGCTCATCATGAAAACCATCATGATAAAACAAAAAAGCAAAGACCCCCTCCACAACCACTTATTTGCAACAATGCAAATAAGCCCTCCTCCACCAATCTTCGGCCAATGAACGATACAAAGGAAATCGGCCGAAACGAAAAGCAAACTGGCAACTCCAGAAAACTGGTCCCGTAATAAATTACAGGAAAACCCCGATACTGTGCATACACACCCACATTTGTATTCCGACCGAAATACAAATGCAATGAGACAAAATCTACACTGTACTATACTAGGATCCGGCTTAAACCAAAGCCGGCCAGTAATATCCGTTCGATCCTGATCCGTGCAATACCGCACGTATCTGATCGAACCCTGCCATATAACCATACGGCCTATAGTACAGACTGTCCGATCCTGATCCGTGCAATACCGCACGTATCTGATCGGACCTTGCCATATCTCCATACGGCCTCTACAACCTTTCGCCCGAAAGCTGAGTAACTGAATGTGGGGGACTCTAAAGACTCGTCAACACCTTGGTTGTGGATTTAACCACTAGCACGTCAGAGGTATAAGCCAATACGTAACGGGCTACCAGGTACTGATTAAAAGGGATGTCTGTGAGCGAACTCAGCCTCACAACCCTACTGAGCCTGTCAGTGACAATATCCGTACAGTCCGGTCCGTTCGTCTATGAGCATCGCATGGCGGGCCTAGGGGGTTGGTAAAAGTCAGACCCCCAAAAGCGGTACAAGTTGTGTCGGAGTGTAGCCCAGAACACCCTGAGATACTACTGGAATACCTACCAGTAAATCTCCTTGCCTCGGCCGAGGGCTTCGTGTAATGGCTCTCCTAGACACAGCACGACCTCACCCCCAATACCGGGAGAGACGAACCCCTGAAGATACGCTCACTGCCTCCATGTGGCTCGGGACTGTACCCAACTAAAACCTGTTTGCACGACTCCTTTGAGTCGTGGTAGGGTAGTAATCAAAGTACAGTGGTAACTCACACGAGACAAATGACGATCCCCAGGTCGATGAACTAACCTGCACACATGTCACCAGGGAACTGCCATCTGACGTCTGGTATATGACCAACTAGCATGTTCCCGGCGAGTCTTGTCCGGTGTACTCATAACCCAATGAGCACCTGTATACATCTTAGGTGATCCAATGACACCAGTGGCTTATGAGACCGGCCACCGCCCCTCGTCGGGGTCTCGACTGTATACACTAGTCTACTATGGAGAATCGATGCCCTGTCTCGAAACTCTCACGACTAGGGACCTTTTAAGGATATGCTTATAGACCCCCAGCTCCCACTTATATGATCGCCCTCATACTGCTGGTGGTCAAGCAAGAATCCTAGGGGCTCTATCAACGTGTAATAGCGACGTGTCAGGTCACTTAAAACAGTACACGATGATAAAGGTAAACCAGATAGCATACTATCATCTCGAGTAAGACTGTCCTACCGGGATAGGTCCTCCATCAATCATTACAATCACGTACCTGTGACCTAATAATTGACTCTGAGGGCACTATCTCCAACAGATACCACTGTAGGGTTCCTAGGCACACTATAGAGGTCTAACAAGGCATCAACCATGTCAATTTCAAATTTTATGGGTGCCGAGAAACCCTAATACGGATTGTTGACTAGAAGTTTAGGAGATATACGAATCTAGTTAACGACTTAACTAAAGATAAGAAACTACAACCTTTGTAGATCCGGTTATCCACTTCCTTAGCTCCATGTAGTCGTCCCCTCGCTGTCCATCTTGAATCTCGGACTCTTGCATCGGCTTCATCGGAGAAATGAGCGGAATAGGTCGTCGGCTTCGTGCCGAAGATGATCTACGTCGAGGCTACACTGGATCAAGCTCCGACTTCACCTAATTGTGAAACTTGTTAAGAAACACCCAAAACCACTTGGCAAGAGGTAGAGGATGAAGAAATAGGAGGTGGGTTCACTTTAGAATTGGATTTCTCTCACTTTTGCTCAAGTTGCCATTGATGGACTTAAGCTTTTCTTGAAGAAGAAGATGATGAAGAAGAAGAAAGAATATGATAAGTGTTGAATTAAAATGAAAATAAATCAATACTTATCATAAGCTAACTAAGGTTAAGTGTAGAGAATAGACCATGGTAAGTGGGAATGGTTAGGGTTAAGCATGAAGACAAATGGTCTCTTTAGTCAAAGCTTCATGAAGCTTCAACAAGCTTCATGATAAAAAGAAACCATTTTCTTTTCTTTTATCTATTTAAATAAATAAAGAATGGATAAATAAATAGATGAATAACACAAAACCCTAACCATTAAAATAACCATGGTTTAATTCTTTGTACAAACCCAAGTAAGTATGTATCATCAAACATGATACAATCAAGTGCACACAAAAGCATATCATATATACAATGTGCACTTCAAGTGAGAAAATCCTTTTAAAATGAACCAATACTAGTTAATGCAAATTAATATATCAAATATACAATTATACATTAAATCATTAAATCAACACTTGATTCAATGATCCGGTCATGTCGCACATAACCGACTAGTATACAATGTATCGATTTATCGAATCAATGATTCGATAACTAGGTTATATCGCATACAACCAATCGAAACATTCATCGCGAGAATGAAATACGGTATCACATACACGCTTATTCTCGGTCCCGCACATATCTCATATGCGCTCCTATTTCGTTTCGCTTGAGCCAGGAAACCTCTGTGTAGGACTCTAAAGACTCGTCAATACGCCGGTAGCAGATGATGATCATATCAAGCACCCACAAGCCGCAAGCGGTCTGCTAAACGTAACGGCCATCCGGGTATTGAGCGATCAGAAGATCGACGAGCTAGCCCGCTCACACTCCTGTGAATCCATCCAGTAACACTTACCGTACAGTCCGGTCTGTTCGTCTGATATGTCGCATATCAAGTCTAGGGGTGGTAAACGTCAGACCCCAATAACCTATAAGTCGTGCCGATGTGAGGCTCATAACGGGTCGAGAAACTACTGGTAACACTTACCAGCAAATCTCTGATCAGCCCTGGCCAGGGACTTCCCTGTTACGGCCAATCGAGCACAGCGCAACATCAACCCCCAATACCGGGAGAGACGAAACCCCTCCTATCGCTCATTGTCTCCATGTGACTCGGGACTGTACCCAAAGACCACCGTTTTGCACGCCCTCATGGACGTGGTAAGGTGAAGATCAAAGCACAGTGGGAATCACACAAGACTCTATGACGATCTCGGGTCTACAGACTAACCTGCACAAGTGTCACCTGAGAACTGCCATCTGACGTGAGGTATAATACCATCTGGGAGTTATCGGCGAGTCCGTCCAGTGTACCCAGTCTCCACTGAGCACCCGTATACCATCTCTGATGTCAAACACCAATGGATATGGGATCATCCATCGCCCATCTCATGGGTCGAGAAGCATATACGCTAGTCTACACTGGTATATCGATGCCCTGTCTCGATACACCCACGATTAGGGACCTTGAAGGATGTACTTATAGACTACCATGTCCCCACTAGTATGATCTGCATCATAGTCCAGGTAGTCAAGTACACATCCTAAGGGCTTTATCAACATGTAACTATAAGACAGTTTAAAGAGACTAGTGTACATGTTAAGATAAAGAGTAACCATATAGCATACTATCATATCGAGCAAGAAAGTCAACTCTATATATGTCCAAGCATCCAATATAATATACATCATCTGTACAATACTGGCCTCTAAGGCATACATACAACTAACATATCCAACTATACAAAATTATACCCTTTCTTTACTAATAAAGAGACTGATATGATGTTGTATATAAGGTTCGGTAACTAATAACATTCGTTCAGAATCAATGTATTCTGGTAATACAGGGTGATAGTGACCAACATACTTGGATGCAACACTTGCACCGTTTTCTATCTCATGAAACTTATCACCCGTTATCAGTTCTCTACCTATCTGTAGCCCATGTAACAGATTACATATGCGGGATCCTGATCCGGTATCTCATACCCAGGACGTAAAGGATACTGAGAAACAGTTCTCTGTAATGAACACACCCGAAGAAGATGCATCAGCATGCACTTTCTACGTTTGGGCGGCACGGGAATTCTAGTAATCCCCTATTTCCTGCTCTGTCTTATAAAAATTATAAGTTGGAGCGGGACCAACGTTCCCCAACTCAGTATAACAAGCGGGTTCGGTCAAAACATCCGTATTATTATCTTGATTAAGGCGCGACATGGTCGCTACCTGGAGAGAGAGAGAAGAAAACACTCTGCGTGCGCTCTTGCAAGATTAGATTGGTTTATTATTTTATCTAATCAGGATGGCTCCCACTGTTTTTATCAAATCTTCCTTCAAACCCTAAAAGGAAAGACTAGCCGGGATTAATTACACCCAACAACTTCGCCAATCTTTCAGCCAGGCCAGTGTCGATACTTTGAGGGAGGTTCCCCGTGCTTTCGCACGGACCTAATTAAAGTAAACCTCGTTTTCCCAGAGGCGTAACCATGTTGACACCTTTCTAGACACCTACTTGATCGGCTAATTGTAATGTGTAAACTCTTCCAGGAGTAACAATTACTCGCAGTGGGTATCGGGATCCAACTATCTCATAGAAGGTGCACTCATTGCAAATTTCAACACTTGAAATTCCCGATAATTTTGCCCCTAACGTGCTATGACCTTGACGAAAGCCAACAAACCATAGCCCGCTAGTCAAGTTCAACCCGTACATTTCTTGACAGAATTAAACCGACCCGCACGACTCTTGACGAAAGCCAACAAAGCCGTACGACTACCCTAATCCAATCTCATCATATGCAGCAGATAAGCAGCATATAACTACCGCACACTACACCTTGACGAAAGCCAACAAATGTAGCACGAATACTATATACAACTTATCTGAAATGACGGAGGGCTACGACAGGTTTTTCAGAAAACCTATTGCGTAATGAACTTGATATCGTTGTAGAATCAAATGATTTTAAAATGGAGGGATTTTGAGGCTTTTGCTAGTTTCGCTAAAGAGGTCACTCCCGGTGAAGGGATCTCGGCTCTTTCCTCGTTGAATGAGGTGCAGGATATATCATATATATCACTGTGCAAAGCAAGAACTAGAAAAGCAATCAAAAGATAAAACCGAAGGGTGTAGCATCCGCCAGTCATTGCTAAAGGGGTCACTCCCGGTGAAGGGATCTCGGCCCTTTCCTTATCGAGTAAGGTGCAGGATGTTCTACAAGGAACACCGCAATGCAATGCAAAGCAAGAACTGTAGCTACCTGTTTTTGAAAATTCGATTCCACAACATCTATTAGGTTTCTTTTCTTTCATTAATCACATTAATGAAGTCCCATCATTTAAGTCACCTAAACATCACAGATAAATACGACGTACACTTATGCCATCCGCATTCGCCTCGATGTCCCCTCGTGCACCGTTAGGTTAGGTAACTAACGGCAGAGTGGGGCAGGGCTAGCGTGGGTGTAAAACATAAGTAACGTCTATATAATATATCATATACACTATATACAGTATCTATCACAACATATCAAATGATCACATCACAGATATCGCAGCAGAAGAAACATATGAAACATTGGATATACTAGGACGTCCGTGTTTTATTTTGAGCCTCTATAAAGCACGGATTCCACGGTCGCGATGAATAGCCAAACCCATACCCCTAGACCCCTACGAGAGCGGCAAGCAACCCTACAAATTCCAGAGTTAGGAGACCCGGACTCGACTCCTCGAGTTGGTCTCCCACTGGACCCTAGAATCATGTTACTTGTGCTCTCCTCCTTGGGTCTATCCTAGTGCAGAAAAGTAAATAATATACAAATGGTGACATCAACCTCATTCCGGAAGTGCCCCAATAAAAGAATATTACATACATTTAATTTTACATGAATGAAAATAAAAACCCTCATCTCACATAAAACCCCCTGCTATTCAAAACGCGACGATCCAATATAACATATCCAGCAACACATAACATCATATGTCATCAACTAAGTAAATATGCGCATCCTAATTGTCGTTGACATATAGCAACGAAAACGGAAATATCACATATTACACTTACAGTCGCAGAAAAGAAAGTGTAAAACTACAACAGTTGGAATCCGCAACCTCCTTAGACATCGCATGCCTAACAATTATAAACCCCGCATTTTAGTCTCTATATCGAAAACACTTTTCAATATCTAGTCGGGCAATTCAACAAGATTCCCGATATGTGATCGAATGCTCGTCGCAAACTTTAGTAGACGGCTGCATCCCCGGACGCCGTCGACGAAGTGCACTAAGGCGAAACACCGCTGCCGCGAGCACCCGAACGGATTCTTTTGGCGACGGGGTTCTCCTACAGTCACTTGGTCGGGGC